>JANDJT010000114.1:13300786-13312432 GCA_024331685.1 Stegophilus panzeri | reverse complement strand
TTGATAAACGAGGCCCAATGCTCTCTAGTCTTTATAGTAGACTTTGTTGTAGCTCTGCAGATTTGAGAAAGGAGAACGAACTGAGATTTTGATCCTGTGAAGTTAAGCATATAATGCAGCTCAGTGGGACAGCGCTTGGCTTATACAAACAAACCAAAGTCCATGCACACACCGGTCTGATCCTGTTCACATGTGAATCACTAACCTCTCAAAATCTGCTTTTTAAGCAAAGATACGTCCATCAAGAAAGCGATCCAAATAAAGCATGATGTGTTATAATCAATGTTATTACTTTGGCACATTATAAGAATAACCATGAGATAAATACCTCATTCATTATTTTATCCTGAGGGTCTTTGGTTTCAATAATTGTCGGCTCCACAAAATATCCTTTTTTGTCATCACATTTTCCTCCAGCGATCACAGTGAGGTTGGGAGATGACTTGGCATGTTCCAGCCAGCCTTTGATCCTTCCAAAGGACTTGCAAAAGAGAAAGAATTTGGAAAGTAAGTTGTAAGAACAGAAAAAATATAAAAGCATTACGAACAATAAGTTCATTCTCACCTTGTCATCGATAACTGCAGAGAAGAATGTGCCAAAATCCTCGACAGGCTGTCAAGTTAAACAAATGTCAATGTTGTAATCGACACAATACCTCATCTAGGTCTGACGTGATTATTTGTGGCTGAGAACAGAAGCGGTTCTACTCACGTCTCCCACTTTGATCTGTTTGTGCACAGCCAGAAGCTCTTGTTTAATCTGAGGCCAGAGTGAGTCTGGGACGTACATCCTGGAACAAGCTGAGCATTTCTGCCCTCCATACTCAAACGCTGAGCGGATGGTGCCAGTCACCACGCTGCCGACGTCAGCCGACTTGTGCACAAAATGGAAGTTCTTGCCACCGCATTCTGGATGGAACAAAGCAAAAACAGTAGGTTTAGACCAAAACGTAATTGCAAAGTTATGGAGAGTCTCCAGAAAGTGTTAACTCACTATAGGGACAAGCTCCTAAATTCTTTTCCATTTGCATTGTCCTAATGTGTGTTGGTTGGTCAGAAGCTGTTGATTACTTTTCTATAATAGCAGCTTGGACAATAGCTCAGGCTGTAATTCAAATCAAGGTTTATATTAACGTGCTTGTTCTAATACAGACACTTATTTAACATTTATGAAAGGAGTCTCCACTTTGTAAAGTGTCAACACTTTGTAATAGTCAATAAGTTTTCCTCCATGTCAAAGTCTTCAGGACAGATGACTTTCTGGTTTATCTGCAACACGACAAGCTGTGTTTTAGTGTCTCATTAACTTCAAAAAGAGAGGCGGGTGAGTGATTGTCCTGTGAGTGAGTGACAGTTCGTAGCTGCTATAATGGAGGTGATGACACGAACGAACTCGAAACGTTTAGACAACTTTTAGGTGAAATCAAGCATATTAAAAAAAGAACCTGGAAATCATTTGGATAAGTCTGTTTGTATATACTGTAGTAAAAGGTACTGACCTCCGGCAACACGAGGGAAGTTTCTGTAAATGTCCAGATTCTGTGCCACTTGTTTCCACAAGCGCTTAAATGTTCTGGAGAAAAGAAAAACACAAAGCCATAGTTTGTTAAACTTATATATATGACATTTTCCATTCCTGTAAACGTAAAATATTTCTCCACCCCATCAAACCATCTTCACAACCTTAAAAAAAAAAGAAAAAAAAAAAAAAAAAAAAAGTTTCTCAGTTCCATCCATGTCTTTACATGGATGTTAACTGTTGGTGAATCCTGAGTGGCTGGTTAAACTACTATGTCAGGGGGAAAAAAAAAGAAAAATGAGGGTCATACGGGACACTGCCAGTGAAGTTGATTCCAGCCAAGTGCTCAGAAGAAGTGACCGTGTCGCCGAAAACTGGCCCATCAGCTGGAACGAACTGGATGATGTTGGGTGGCAAGCCGGACTCGCGCAGAATCTTATAGACTGCATAGCTGGCAGACAAAGCCGTGTCACTGGGTTTCCACAGCACCACGTTACCCTGATCAAAACACACAACAATTTCTAAATAATTAAGCAACAATTAAGTAAACAATAAAATAATCGAGCTTTGACTTGCGGGTTTAAGACGTAAGGTAATTTCTTGCTTAATCTTTAAATATAATGAGCTCACCATTATAGCTGGCGTACCAGCCAAGTTTCCACCAATGGCAGTGAAATTGAAAGGAGCCACAGCAGCTACAAAGCCCTACAAAATGAATAAAGAACAAAGGATCAAACAGACAGTACCGTGTCAATATTGCCCAACACGCACATGAACTCAAAGGCTTTAATGCTGACTTTCTGCCTCTAAACCTACCAATCTTTATTGCAGATGTACACAACTATAATATCTACATTAATCCCCTTGCAACTGACATGGCTGAATAGCGAAAACAGTTACCTTGACAATTAATGATTAGTTCATGAAGACAATGTGAAGTGGTTTTTTTGTTTCACGCTGGCACACTACATTAACATTTTTGACTAGCACCACAAACTCTGAACAAATGAGACACTTTGCTTTTGTCTCATCTGCATCTCAAGTACATATTTCTGTCCACTTGTATTTTTAATATACTCTTCAGACCATGGAGGTTAAATAAAATGAAAAAACAAACAAAAACAAACAAACAAAAAAACCTCCCCTTTCTGTGGTAAATAGAAACACCAACGATTTTTATGTCGAGCCACATTCTATAACACACCACTTTAAGATGCTTGTGCATACTGTACATTTTTTTGGTCTATTAAGGCGCTTCTGAAAGAGGAGCCCACCTCGAGCCCACGGTACAGCATGGTGTTGGTGCTGCCATCACTGTCCAGAGGCTGCTGTTGCACCAGCTCTACTGCGTGCTTGGCATTGAACCGGAAGAAGTCAATGAGCTCGGCTGCAGCGTCGATCTCAGCTTGGACGACAGTCTTACCCTAAAACAGCAGAGAATAACATCACATTTCTTCAATGGAAATCAGGTGCCAATGTGACTGACTCGATTCTGCTTAATGTTCTGCTTCTGAGGGATGAAGCACTACCTGGCCAAACATGGTCTTGGCCAGAACCTCTGCTCTCTTCGGTCCACTGATTACATCAGCAGCCCTGAAGAAGATTTGGGCTCTGTCTGCTACAGGTTTGAGGTCCCATTCTCTCCTCGCTGCCACAGAAGCCAGGATGGCTTTGTTTAGTAGCTCCTGTGTTGAAAGTTGAAGTAAATCGTAAATAGACCAAAAATATACTTTTGCGTGCGATTGCATGCAACTGCTCAAGATTGCAAATTTATTAACACAGCCACTACACCCCCTAAATAATCTTTTTATATCAGCAATCATTGCTGGAATCAAAATGCAGAATCCATCCATCCCAATCTGTCCATCTGTCCAAATCACACTTGCACTCAAATATCCAAATCCAGTCCCCAATCATTTAGATAGATGGATGGATGGATGGACAGACAGACATTCGTTTAGATGACCAGGTATTCATTTAGATAGATACATGGATAGATCTTTTAGATAAATGGACAGATAGATATTTCTTTAGATGAACAGATGGATCAATGGAGATCAATATTCAACCATCCAACACAATGCATCTTTTTAAATCCATCCTTTTAATTCCATTCAATTAATTACTACTCAAAGCGATACATTAGAAGAAAAAAAATCTGGCCCTGTCCTTAGGATAAACAGATATCCATCCATTCCCTGCTTTTAAATCCATCCATTCAAATACATCCTTGCACTTTTTTTTTTTTTTAATACTGTGGCAGATTAACTTCTTCATACAGAAAGCGTCTTGAAGCTGTCATTACAAACAAAAGACTTCTCTACTAAGTATTAAATAAATTTCAGTTAGCGGTTTCAATACTTTTTTTCCCCCGTGTCATTCCACTTTATTACACATAACTTCATTTATGGACTTTAAATGTTGTGAATTATTTATATTTCCAGATTTCTTGAGTTAATACTGATGTCTCGTGAAAATTTCATATGAATAGCCTCATTGGAAATATACTTACAAAAAAAACAAACAAAAAAAAGTTGACGTGTTCAATACTTATTTCCCCCACTGTATATACTCACAGATACACTACCCAACAGTTGCGAGTAAATATAATTTAGGCCAGAACATTATCTTTGTGGATTCTCAAATTGCCACACTTCATATATGTTGACTGGGTTATAGAATATCCATTCAGTCTGGGGTGTAAATTCATTTCCTTACCTTATCGGCGTAACAGAACTTGGCCACTTTGTGTGCGTGATTAAAGGGCTGTAAATAAGAGGAGGTATAAAAATGTATTATCAGTACTGTGATAACATGGCTGTTATAACACCACACACTGCACACAATTTATGTTCTTTGGCTATTCCGCTGCTTTAGTATTGACTTAATTGTGCACAGCAAAATACCCAATAGCCCATACAACTGTACTTTAATGAACAGTGTAGGCATTAATAATAGAGGTTTGTGGAGAAATTGTTAGATTATGTTTGATATAAACTCTTATGTACTCACAGATAGCTGGTATCTGATATCTTTGGTCCAGATCTGTTCGTCTCCGATCACACATGGAATCTCCTCCATCTTTCCTTTCAGGTCTTGTAGCGCCTGGCAAAATAGTGCAAACCTTTGCTTTCAAATGCATAAAGTGTCTAGATTTTGCTGATTAATTAGGGCCTGTGTGTACGCAATATTCACCTTCTCTAGCTCTACTCGTTCTTTGCTTCCTTTTTCGAATGCCAAGATGAGTTCATTCTTAACCTCCACAGCTGCACAAGGGAAGGTCTTGAACCTGCAGAGCATATTGTTGACTTTCTGTCATGTCAAGTCTGTTACCCTTCTTCTTCTTCTTCTTCTTCTTTTTTTTTTTTTTTTTAAAAACATGCCATGATTTTAGTGTTAGAGAAGAGAAACTAAGGCTTGTACAGTGGCACAACAGAAATGTCCAAAGATTGTTAGTATAGAGAGCAAAACTGGAAAACTCTATGGTCGGGAGGATCGGTGTTACAATCTCTCGTTAATCACAGCGACGCTAAACGTCTGTGGGCATCTGTGTATGCACATCATGTATATGCAAGAGGGGAGATAGTGTTCTCCTCTGGGAGTGTGATGGTGCACTGTGACATGAGAAGCAGTTCAAATAGATACTGGAGCTGGCTTCACGTGTCACGGAGGAAGCATACGCTAGTTTTAGTCTTTAACCGACTGTGAAGAACAGTTCTCATTTCCTTTACGTTTTTCCACAATAACCTAAGAGCTTACTGTTACCTTTCTGATCACCATTCTTTCATTAACATTTTATTCATTCAGCAGTCGTTTGAGCCCAAATTAATTCAAGTTTTGCCAATTCAAGCGCACACACACACACACACACACACACACACACATACACATATATACATACATATACATACATATACATATATATATATATATATAAGCAGTCAAGTCTTAAAGGTCTTGTTCAAGGGTCAGAAATTGCCACATGGGCAATCCTGGGATATGACCTAACAAATATCTGGTCACTTGTACTAAACTTTACCTGCTGAGCAACCAGTGTGCTCTTCAGTTCACCATACACCAAAATGAAATTAAAATAAACTTTTCACAGTTTCAAGGATCAAAGGACCAAATACTATTAATCTAATACTATTAACTTAACAAATGTTCACTCATTACAAGTTGGCTAGTTAGCTAACTACCATTAACCATGTATTTTAGAAAGATTTGTCAATTTGTCTCATTTCTAACAGCTGGAAGCCAGTTACGAGACAATCCAGATGTGGTCACACCCCCTGAATAACCATTCTAAACAAATTTATATATTATTGCGCTTTTAAGTAACAAAATGCTAAGTGTGTTTGTGTGTGTGTTATTACAAACATAGCCTACAAGAACTATAAAGTCTCTTGGGATGGAATTTCCACCTACAGTACCCCACTTTGGGGTTGAAAGCTCTTCCTGTTTAAGTTTTGGTATTATGCACGTGCGTCTTGAACAGACTGAAGGGGGCAACTTTGTTTCTTGTCTTTTACATGACCATGACGTCAGTGATCTTCTGTAGTGACGCAGGATTATAAAGCCAGTAGTCTACAGTCACGTAAAAGTTCAGCACAACAAATGATCGGATTTTCTGTTGCAAAAACAAAAAACAAACAAACAAACAAAAAAAAAAAACAAAAAAAAAAAAAAAACGGAGGTTTTTGCATTTCTATTATGCAATATGGCAGAGGCACGTGACAGGCTAATATTTGCACTCGCGGACGATCTAGAACCGCTTTGCAAAACGCTACTATAGATAATCTAAGAAATGTGCAATATTTTTAATATCTGCAATTTAAAATGTACACTATTTACATGGATTGGAATGAAAGTTATCCTTGTGAAATGACATACCCCCTCCAGGACCCACAGAGCGCCGACCTCACGCGCAGCATGTCTCAAAAGGAAACAAAGAACCAACTCAGCAAATGTACGTCAAAGAAAAGAAAAGAAAAGAAAAGGAGAAGACACCTATACGCCTAAATGAGCAACAGTAAACAACCTCATTCAACACCCTCCAGAAAATATTTATGACATACAAGTTACAGGATAGCCTGACTACTAAAGCCAAGACAAGCGACATTCAAATAGAACCGTACTATTATTATTATAAGGGGGGACGCTTAAAAAATAATGATATTTTCTATATTATTTGAATATATGTAACTTTTATAATGAATATAAAGCATATATTATTATAATTTACATTTAAATATATATACAGCCTCAATCTTGAAAAAACAAAAACAAAACAAAAACAAAACAAAAATATTGTGTCTCCCGCCCTGCCTGTGCTAAATGGAACGCGCCAGAGGGCGAGTCTCAAATCAGCCACTCAGCTTACGAGACGTCTTTTCTTAGCCAATCACATGGCAGCCATTTCTGACAGGAGCGTTTTATTTATAACAATCACCGCTTTCGACCGGTTTTGGTCACTACTTTCGCGGTGTTAATCTGTCATATATCTGTCGAATTATACATAATGATATAATTATATTGAGAATATATATATTTAAAGATAAGGAACTTTAGAGTTGTAGAATTTGTTTACAGAGTACATGAACAAGGTGCATGTCACGTGACCTCGAGGTCCACTCCAAAGCATGCTTAAATAACTTTCAACAAGCCAACACAAGTCAGAAATAAATCTTTTATTTTATTTTATTATTTTTTTGTGTGTTTAAAACCCCAGCACCAACCACATTCCTTATTTGGAGACATCTTTACATCCCTCACACCAGATTGCAAAGGCTTACATATTTAAAACAATAACAAATAACAAGAAAAGCTCATTTTCAAATATATGTGTAATTGTGACATTACAAATAAAGCTGCAGAAAAGGAAATATCGATGTGTGGGCATTGAGACACACTGAAAGACATACTACTGATGAAAATCATGGCTGTGAGATACTGGAAAAGTCTGTAATACGGATAATCATTCAATAGTATTTCTAGTTTAAAAAAAATAAAATATATTATTTAATACAATTTTCCAAATTAGGCTCAGACAGGACTGTATACAGTTTCTGAAGTTTAACCATTGAGATAATGTTGACGTCTTACTTAATATTTGTCTCAAACAGTCACCATTTGATAAAGAATGACCAAGCACATGTTATGCAATTCAACGAGGTAATGATGGACAATATATTATTTGCATTTTCACAATATTACACTGCAATATCACAGAAGACTGTCATGAGCAACTGATTAGTCCATCGTTGTTTTATTTTGTCCTGTAATCATCTTAAAGAATTAAATAATCATGAAACATATCATTTGAGGCAATACAGAATTTTGTTCATATCATGAAACTTTACAATAAAAACAATGACACATTGCGTCACTGATTAATACATTCATCACCTGGTGTTCAAGAAAGCAATACTACAAGGAGCAGATTTCTTTTTGTCAAAGAGGAACTTAAAAGTGGAAGACTGTTCCTGCACTCCAGTATGGGTTTTAATGCTCACCTGTTGACTTCCCATTCAGACTACACAAGTGGCCATTTTCAGCACAAGGGGATGAAAGTGTACTAGGGATCAGGTTTATCAGTTGTTAACTGTCACACCAGCACCAAATCACAGTTTAAAGGGCCGGTCAGTGATTTGTAAGTGTGGACATTTGGTAATATTAAACTTATTGTCCTATAGTTTTCAATACAATATCTGCTCTGAGAACAATGTTTGGTCTATGTGGTGCTCCAAGGCTCTGAAAACAGGATAAAAACCAAATGATGAGGACCAGCAACATCCAGCATCTTCCCTTCTTACACTATTATTCAGTGGTTCTAGTTGATGCAACATGTACAGTTGGAGGACAATTGAAAGAAGGGGCTTTATTTATTTATTTTTAATGATTTTATTTTTTATATTTGACTTTCAGTGTCAAAATAACGAAATGTGAGTGTTTACCTCCTGAGTTGCCATTTTAGATTTCAGGGCAAATCTGTTGTCAGATCTGTTGCAAGTCAGTGTGGCAAATAAGTTTTTCCAAGGTAGGTTTTAAAATGATATGATTGCTATAGGTCTATAGCACTTTTACATTGAAAAAACTGTACTTTTAAACAGGACAGTCTATACCAATATCTTGTTCACATGCATGTAAACCCATTGTTTCTACAATTGTAGTCTACTGAATGGTATTGTTCATTTGAAAGTGTTTTTTTCCCCATTCAGTTTTTTTTCTTGTAGTAGCGTATTGACATTCTGTCACAAACAAATATCAATTCAATAAAAAGCAAAATAAAAAAATGTAATTCCACTAAGAGCTCATAAGGACTTATATTGCGTTCAACTTTAATTTATGGTCAATGAATAGAAAGGAGACTCCTTTGCCTTGGGATAGATGGGCTTAGTATAACTCTTATAAATTATTGCTTTTGTGCCCCCCTATGCTTTATTGTTCTTAGGGGAGCTCATGTACTTGTTGGCTCACCTGTGATTCAAAAACTGCTGTCTCTGATGAAGCAAGTTTTCCTGGTCTATCTCATTTTAACTAGCTAACTAGGGTTCTACCTAGTCAGTATGCTAATAAGCTAGCAGTATTAAGTGAATTAAATAACATCAACTATCGCACATGAATGTAGTAGAGGGCTACATAAAATCCAGTTTGATTTATTCAAATCAAGTTTGATATTTTTCAAGAATATCAACTATGTATAGTTCCACTCAACAATCAGCTTCTGGGTAAGTTTTGCTTAATAACTAATAGGCAAGTGGTGAGGGGAAGTCAATGAAGGTGTGTTAAAAACAATACTGGACTGCATAATATTGCACACCGAAACTCTTTATAGATGATGTGTCTACATGGATGTAATGTATATCCAGTGAATGAGGTATCAGGAGTTCAAATGATAAGAGTAATGATGAATGTGGCACACAAAATTATGCAAAGATGTTTCCTATAAAAAACAAAAAACCAAAAAAAAAAAAAAAAAAACACCACAAGGAGCTTCAGGCCATCTCTTTACTGCTACTTCAATAAAGCTCCAGTGTCTACATGAGAGAAATTCATTTGTATCAGCACATTCATATGTAACTTACAAGCGACTTACAAAGTGAAACAGCCAGGTTGTTAAGGGTCTTGCTCAAGAACCCATCAGTGGCAACCCTGGGATGTGAACTCACAGCCTTGTGGTCACGAGCAGAAAATCTTAAACCTTAACCTAATACTCAGTTACCATTGTAACATGCACTTAAAGGAGCAGTTTGTAATTTATTGCACTTTCTGGTGCACTGGTGAACTGGAACTGGAGTGAAAACTGACAAGCTTTTCCCTTCCCCTCAACCCAACAAATCCACTATTGAAGCTATGTATCCCTGTGAGTTTCCTTTTAAGGAAAACAGACATAGCTGAGAAGCTCCATTTCAAATTTCAAGGTTGGACAAAATGCCAACAGAAGCATTAAATGAAGAAACTAGCCAGATCTGTTTGCATGTCAGTGTGGCAAATATCAAGAAAGGTATGTCTGAAATTGTCTAATTGTTATATGATTTATTTATTTATTTTTTTAAAATAGGTCTATAACTTTACAAACTGCACCATTAAACTGGACAATCTTTTCCTAGATCTCTTTTACGTTCATGTAAACCCGTTATATTTACATTTCACTGATTACAAAAAGGAAGTCTCTACTGAGATTTCTATTGTTGGGCCTGGCACAAAGAAATGCAGTACGGTCTTCCTGTTATTGCGTTAAACAATATAAAAATAAGCATCGTTTGAGGGTAAAAGGCAAAATTTTGATTAGTGCATGACTTATTTAGCAGAAAAAAAACATCCAAATGACCCTGAATATTGTTTAAAAAAAAAAAAAAAAAAAAAAAAAAAAGGACATTCGTATAAAACCCTCAAGCAGGTCTTTGATTTCTTTCATAGGAAATTCTATAACATGACTTTTAAGAAGTAGAATATAATACAGTATAATAAAAACTGAATAAGATGGATTCATATCTGTGTATTATGGAGGTTCAAATGATCGAAACTGCATTTTGCTGTTTTGTGCATCGTTTTTCAACCAATCATTTGTTATTAATGTCAGGACCTCCTTTTTACACCAATAGACAGTTTAAATATGAACACAAGAAACCCTAGAGAAAACATAAATGACATTTAAATGAATATGCAAAAATATGTTTGAAAACTTTTGTATACAACATAAATGTCAAAAAGTCAAACATGAAAAAAAAGAGGCAAAAATAACACAATATTCATAGTATGGAAATACTAATAGCATTCTTGAGCCCAGTTACAGAGATAAACTTTTCTTCCTCTGCTGGCCAAACGTGAGACATATTATGGTTGAAATTATGCTGGCATATCTGGTTGGTCATCATCACTAAATTAATATATTAGCAGTAGTGACCGTAACCTACGCTCAACAAAAATGTCCATTTTACAATAAGAATTGCTACCTGAAATCTCTTAAAATCATTGAAGCCGCTTAACAAAATAAGGCAGCGTCGTCTTTGGAAGAAACAGCAAAAAACATTAAGACATACAAATCAAGAAGTCTATCTGAGCAAATATGTAGTCTGCAATTTGTTTAAAAAAAAAAAAAAAAACGAAAAAGAAAAAGCAAGTGAATACATTAAGGCCATCAAAAAAGTCCAGTCATAAGATCAGGCATATAGCTCTTTTCAATCCAGAGTAATGATATTTGAACACAGAAACTGGTATTTTTTTTAAGTGTAGTACTCTTGAGTAGGCACCTATACCGCACCACAGCTCCCTCTAAGAGCTTGTAAACATTACAGGCCTCATGATTTCCTCTAGAAGCACTCATTACCATGGCGAGAACTGTCTTCCCAGCAAAGATGGCAATCAGGATACACATAACATCGGATAAGATGAAAACATGAAATAAGGCTAACCATTTGCATAGACCTTAGAGATAGCTTGAGCTGTGCTGCATTCCGTCCACACACGCTACTGGGTTTTTGTTAATTAGTGTTTAGAGGCAGCAGAAAGGCCATCAGAGCTATTGTTCTGCCTTCTGAATAATACAGCATTGTAGAAAAGACAGAAAATATAATCATTCTGGCATCTTAATGGATATCCAACCTCTTAATGGATATCCAACC
>JANDJT010000114.1:13265400-13275767 GCA_024331685.1 Stegophilus panzeri | reverse complement strand
TTGTCACATGAAAAGATATAATCAAATATTTACAAAAATGTGAGGGGTGTACTCACTTTTGTGAGATACCGTATATATATATATATATATATATATATATATATATATATATAAATATAGTGTATATTCATAATTGATTTGTTGTTGTGTTTGGACATGGATTTGGGCTGCTTAACTGAAAATTGCGCACTGATATTCTTAATTGTTTCTGGTTACTTAATTGTTTTGTTGGTTGTTTTTTTTTAACTTGTGAAATGATTTCATTAATTCAAAAGAGATGATGAGACCATAATTCCACCTCAGACAGGTCATTCATAAATCCACATACACTGCCATGCCTGCAGCACCCAGTCTGCACCTTATTCCTCTGTACAAACACATTATCTCATCACTAAACATTGTGGTATACTGTAACAAACCAACTCATCGACCCTCCAGCTATTCGCTGTCAGACACTAAGCCGTTTTTTGAGGGTCACACCCTGAACGAATATGTTCCTGTCTCTGAGATATACCTTTCCAAACAGGTGGGACGAGGTGTGGTCATGAAGAATTGTTTTGACTTCTCTCTGATCAAAGGCCGTTTCTAGCGAAAACACATTACTGCCTGTAACTGGGGCCAGAAAACCGCCAAACCCTGAGACGTATGTTTGTGTAGGAATGTAAAATGCCTCTACTTGGAGCAAAATGTAAAAAATAAGAGAGTAGCGATAATGATTTAACATCCCTGAATACGTAATTGTATTAAGCGGTAAATCTGGGTGGGCCGCAACGATTGTTGGAACTGCACAGACAAGAATGAAACAAGGATGAGCAAAGATGAGTTCACCGAAAGGAACGCAGACAAATACCTGGCAACGAGTGTTTTTCTACAGGAACACCTCGGTTGTTTAGTTTCAGCTCACTTCGCCGTTTCTGAATCATCATCAAAGGATGGCCGTTGACCAGTAAAGCCATTTTGGTCTCAGGTACAAATTCATTGTAGGAACTGTTTATAAAGATAAAAAAGTCTTTCAGTTATTCACAAGCTACAAGAAAGGCTCAATGACAATGAGGCAGGATGTTGATCTTTCACTAGGGTCCTCAATACCCCTGTTTCTTTCATCTGTGGTAAAGCCATTGCATGTTTATTAAACAGTGCTTCTCTACAGGTCACTTTAAAATAGACCAGGCCACTTTATTTAAGTCTCTGGAACAGTTTTGGAGCAATGAACACCATTCACCCAAAAGATCATTTCATCAGTTGGTGCTTTGATGATGGTGGTGAAGTAAACACTCTGAAATCTCCCATAGGTGACTAAAGACCATAGTATTTAATTTACATTATTCTCATCCTCATCAAATCATTCAGTGAGCACCTTTATCATGTGGATAGAAGCGTGATCACCCAGGAAAAGACCACTCCCATCAGGACAGAAATATTTCATCACAAGATAAAGGTGTTCAGACAGAAGAACTCTGGACTGTGAATGAAGCTCTTACCATCCATGCTGCAATAATGAAAGACTTTTTTTTTTGAGACAAGTTGCGGCCATGAAATTCAACATGACCTTATTATTTTTCTTAAAATGGTACATTTCCTCAGTTTAAACATTTGATATGTTTTCTATGTTCTATTGTGAATAACATATGGGTTTATGAGATTTGCAAATCATTGTATTCTGTTTTTATTTACATTTATTTACATTTTACGCCGCGTCCCAACTTTTTTGGAATTGGGGTAGTAAGAAAGAACTGTGTGCTTTTCCGGTTTCATGGTAACATAACAAGCTGCAATTAAAAAAAAAAAAATATTTAAGGGAGAGAGAGAAATAAAAGAGCGGCTGGTGAGGAAACACCTGTTTCATAACATAATGTTTTTATAATATAAATGATAACAGGTACTAACTTGTTTTGTGAATGTTCCACAACATTAAACGTAATTATAAATGGATAATTACTTGTATGTACAGTATGATAAGTACTGGCAAATTGCTGTGGTATGCTGCAAGAGGAAAAAATATGTGATGTTAAAGGAAAATAAACAACTTCGGGGTGGCTTTACGTTGGGCTGTATCGTGACCTCATCTCTTATTATTTTTTATTACACGTCCCTGTTGTATTTTAGTCCTTATATACCAGCAGAAGACATATCAGAAATTATTATCAACTTGTATATCTTAAAATGTATAAATCTGGTCCTTACTTTAAAATTCTAAACAGAATAAATAACTAAGGTGCCTCAGTGTGAAAGCATACTATCTTAGGTTTAGCCTACCTTGTGTAGTGTCTTTACTATTTTTTGACCACACAGAAAAAAAACTACAGTCTGCTTGGCCAGACAATTTTAAAAAAATACAGGGCTTATCATTTAATGCACTGGAGTTAGAAAGTATAACGTCTAACGTTATCTTACAGATATTACAATGACTTTAGGGAAGCAAACTCGTATTTGAATTATTATCCCAATTCAAATATGGTTAACTGTGTAGCTTTAGTGTGGTTTCCATCTCATTTATCCAGCAGACTAAAGTCTCACCACAGCGAGTCCTCAGACATGCGAGTATCACATTGCAAGCTCTTTCAGTATTAAGGTCACCGGAATGTCCTTCGTATGAAGCTCTTGCTGTACGACGCAGAGGGGGTTTCAGTGTTTCAGCCTTCTCACATACTAGAGAGCACCGAAAGCCTTTTTAATAACTATCCACTTAAGCGGACACAAAGTTGACACTTTTTCCTCAAAGATCATAAATGAACTGTTGAGACATTTAGGAGAAAGAGATCTGGATACTATTAATGTGTCTCAGACAGCATTTCATCGCAGTTCATTAAGAGGCAACTGTTCCTGGAGCGGGATGAATAAGAGGTGGGGAGGGAGAAACATAAGAGGAATGACGTCTGCTCTTCGTCTCGCTGATTAATCGGCTCAGCTCACTGGATGGCTGGCCGATGTCCAGCCTGGCATTTTGTTTGGTAACATTATGACTACAGCTGGCATGTCTCATCCGTTACCTGCCTCATTGCTCATAGACTTACAGACATTGTGTGAACTTGTTGTCTTCATACTGGAGGTGTTCTACTCTGAAATGAAAAGTGACACTATAATTATTATAGTGACTAATTATTATTCATCAACGGTGCTTTGTTTTTGCGTGAGGCCTAACTGTCCTGTCCATTTCATACCATTTCATTCCAGAACAGGGTGCAGTATTGATTTGATGTCAATTCACTTTCTCTAATTTAATACCACACCTCAGACCCAACCCAAGTCAAGTCTAAGCCTGTATAATTAGGTAAGATTATAAAATAGCAAACTCCATCTCACGCAAATTTTTATTTATCCAAATAAAACCAGTGAGATTGATTTTGTTGGATTTCATTTGGGAGAGAAAACAATTTATGCCCTCTAACTGTCTACCAAACTGTTTTGGCAATTTTCATATGAGTTGACGTCGGCAAACTGCATTAACTGCCTACAAGTTTTCTCCTGTTTGGATACCTCACTTTCCCCCCTAACGTCTGATAACTGACACGTCTGATAAGGATTAAAAAAAACAAAAAAACAATATGGACCGAATTTACAGACCACTCATTAATATCAGGAAGCTCTTCTTCTTCTTCTTCTTCTTCATTTTTTTTTTTTTTTTAATTTTTATCTTTGTCTTCTGGTCTTAAGCGCTATTCAGATAGGATTAGTTTTACATGGGGAAGTGGGCCAAAGTAATTATTACCGGAGTGTCTCTGGGATTTTAGTCTGAATCAGCCATGTCAGTATTTTTTTAAACAGACTGTGTGTGCATGCATCTGGAAAGATTATCCTGTATTTTACCTTCTATAAAATGCCCAGCAGAATTAACCCCAGATAATATACTGTCTGAATTGGTAAAGTTTCTATTATTTCTTCCATTATATCCTGTGAGAAAAGATGTGAATCTTCTATTGCTGAAACCAAAACAAAACCAAGCATTGTCCATGTTTAAAATGCAAAATGAAATATAGGTGACATTTATGTATTATATACCATATGCTTTCATTGGAAAATAGCCAGCAATGGGGTGGTATAATGCAGCCTGATCAAAAATGGAGTAACTGTTACCATGCCAAAGTTGATTATTTTCCTATAACATCTAGAGGTGTTTTGTTCCTCTTATACCTCAACGATTTGACAGCCACTGCAAAATGTAATTTATTAAACGTGTACTTGTTATCTGTTTATAATTACATTTAATGTTGTGGATTGACGTTTGAACTTCTGTAAAGGAAAAAAAGGAGAAAGACAGCATACAGAGCTGTTGTGTATGGAATATAATCGGGTAAAATTGACTTCTGCAAAGCTTTGACAGATTCCTTTATAATATCCGGTGCATATTTTAGCAGACTGCTGTGGAGATGCTTGATTATTACTTTCTGAATCACAATTAGTTTTTGTCTAATTATGCTGCCCAAGGTGGTAAATGTAGGCACATGTATAGAGTGTAAAAAAAAATGTTCTGCACTACATTATCCATTATCCATGCTTAATCTTTCTCAAGGGATCCAGGTAGCTTTGGTATGGTAATCGGGTCTTTCATCTATAAAAGATGACTGGAATGGAAAGCTCCTCCTGTTTCTATTGATCTGAAGCACTGAGCTAAATTCTGCTGTGCTTCAATTATCCATGAAAAGGAAAGTGTTGTGTGGGAGTTGCTGATCTTAGAACAGCGAGGACAAGCTTTTCTTTTTTAATAGAGCTGTTCCTGGGTTATTTGAAATGCAGGAGATTAGTGTGTATTCAATGCTGTGCTGGCATGTGCCAGGCCTCGTTCCATGCATACAAGCCCAGGGTGGCACCGGCCCAGCCCTGACGAATAACAGGACTGATGATCCAAACACGTGCTCCGGACTTTCCTGCATCTACCCGTGGATTCCCCCTGATTTCCACAATCAGAACAACTTGAAGGTCTGCCAGTAATGTGATTTATTCCCACAGGTTATGTTTTTTTCTTTACTCCTATTTATTGAATAAATGAATAAAAGAAGGAAAAATCATATATAAGGAATAAAACTCAACATGTCTGAAATGAATTATTTTCCAATAGCTTATATTTTTTCATTTAGTTCTCAGTTGAGCTATAGTCTGTTATCTCAGTTAGCAGGAGTGCCTTCATTAGCTTAAATTTCTCAGTTAGCGCCACAATGTTACCTCAGTTTACACTAATTACTTCATTAGCGCATCTTCCTCAGTTAACACCATAGTCTTTTCTTTTACCTCAGTTAGCAGTAATTCCTGGTTCACCTTTCTCAGTTAGCGCCACAATGTTAACTCAGTTAGCGGTAATTTCTTCATTAGCTCACTTTTTCAGATGGTTCAGTTAGTTTACGTGAAATATAAACTTCATTTCTGTGACATAAACTGTATGTTTTCATACAGTAAATATGTTTTTAAAGAATAGAAATTGAAAAATAAAATGGAAATCTAAAAACTTTCACCTACACGCCTGTGTGCCATGACTTGACTGCAGTTTTGCATTGCTTTCTCTCTGGCTTTCTGTCCAACTACATACACACACACACACACACACACACACACACACACACACACACACAGTGCTGAGTGGGCAATGGCTCTACATCGCATCAATCTTCTAGGCCCTGCTGACTGCAGCACTGGACTGAAGAATGCCTCAAACAGTAAACTGCACACTGGTTCATATCACTGCATGTCAAAGCAAGCTCATCTCTTTGCAGCTACAGCGACTATAAACATTTTGGTTAGATTTTATGACAGTAAAAAGCACTGGGACGGTGAAATCAATAATCTTTCTCGGGCTGAGACATAACACTGTCAGGACTCACACATGATGCTTTAGCACTGCTTAATTACCACCACTAGCGTGTTTAATAGATACGTCTGTATAAGTGTGATATCTTTTGCCATTCTGTTACAAGTACCCCTATTTTGCAGGACAAAATATCCGTGGGGTGGCATTGGACCTAATCGAGATCCTAATACCTGGGCAGAGTCGAACCAAAAGCCAAGGGGGTGGAGACAAAGACAACTCAGTGTCAGGGTTTCAAGCTGAATTAGTTGTGTTGTAAAATGTGTTGTATCATCTTGTACAGAATTGTGTGGGTTAAGGTTAAGGGTTAGGGTTAATGTTAGGTAAATAGGAGGAGTTTGATGAGGTCCAGCTCCACTCCCTGGACTATTGTATCCACAGCGAGGACAATCTCTGCTGATTGGTGCTTAATGTTATACATTCCCTATACACACATATTCGAGGGGCAATGCAAGGAGAAGCAGTCCTCTGCTTAAAAAGCAATGAAAAAAAATCATTACATTGTTCTGACTGTTCTTAGACTATTAGATTAGTATAGTGGCTAGCTAGGTAACTGGTTCATGCAAGGATGCTTTTTTTCCTTTTTTTGTGTAGCAAGACTTTTGACAATGGCCGAAAAGCTAAGAACATCCAGTAAACAGCAGTTATGCAGCTGGAAACACATTGATAATGAGAGAGGGCAGAGGAGAATTGACAGATTAATTCTAGCTGACAGGAAGGCTATAGTAACTCAAATAACCCCTCTTTACAATCATGCTGAGCAGAAAAGCATCCCAACTTGAGAAGGTTGGGTTAAAGCAGCAGAATCCGAGGATGCAGTGGGCACAGACTCACCAAAACTCGACAGAATGTACAGGTACACGTGTTAAGGTGGAGACTGTATATGTATTGGATATACGCAATAACAAGGTTTGCAACGCTTGCATGTTTTAGCATGGAAGATATACAGTTACTTTTTTGATGGATTGATTATTAAAACGGGGTTAAAGGTGCGAATTCTGCTGTGATAGCAACTCAAATGTCTTCCTCTCATTCCCTTTTACCTTGAAACTCCTAGGAGCCATCACCAGGCCCAGACTTACATTCCTCCCTGTGTAACTACACTGTATTGTTCAGTCTCTTCTCTAATCCAAGACTTTTCTGTTCTTATCTAAGGGCAAACAAGGCAAAGATTAGTATTTCACACTGCAACATGCCTAAACTAGCGTAAAACCTGTCTACTAAATCACCATCAAGATGACTGGTACTTCTGTCTGAGTGAAACAAAAACACAATATCACACACATTTGAAAGCGGGGTATGTTTTGAAATGCAAACATTTTAAAGGCTTAGCTCACATTGTTCCTATTGCAAAAGATACAGATGGTGCATGTGGTTGTCTGCTGGCTTATTCTATTAAGAGACTGTCCAGATGTACTGTTTTTAAGGTGATTTATTATTACCTTTTAAGGGCTGGGTGTATAAGAGACCACTCATGCATGTGTGTGTGTGTGAGCCTAATTCCAATTCAACAGAAAAGTGACCATAAAATCACTGCTGTTCTCTTTTAACCTTACAAAAAGCTGTTAGGGAGAAAAAGAAGTGAAAGAAGTAATCAGTTTGCCCTAGCCCTTTCTCCAGACTGCCATTAATATTATGGCTCTGAAGAGCTTGGGTACGGGTTACACCACACAATTAACCACAAGCCACTTACAATACTTTTATTATTCTGTGTCTGGAACTGCTTCGGGTTTTGCAAGATGCATGCAAGTGATAAGGCAAAAACAGTCTGGGTGAATATTGAAAAGGAGGCTGTTACTCAACACCAACAATGTGACGAGTGGAACGGATGGATGTGAAGAACCTTGTTGTCAGGTCATCATGTAAGAAAGAACTCACAGAGAATGGAAAACACTCCTCCGAGAAGTCCTGCGTACGTGCCACATGAGTTTATTGATAACAGAGCTGACTGGAGACTGGAGTAAATGTTGCTTGTATAAACTGATCAAATATTTGATGCCTGTATTATTCATTTATTGCAAGTAGTTGAGTTAAATAAAGCAAAACTGGGGTCCTGATCGGTTGAAACTTCATGATGCAACTCCCAATCGATCACAGGTGTTTGTTTGATGAAGTACACTGATGAGGGCAGTTAGTGCTCTGCTCCAAGCATGTATATGCTGTAGCAATATACAGAATACAAGTATACCATTTTGATCAAAATCACAAAACTTCACAAATACTGTATGTTATAAAATTCAAATCATAAATTAATAAACGGTAATAACCACATAAAATGTGTTAAAGAATACCGATTACTTAAAGAAGGCATTTTATACAGTAGTCTTAATGTAAATGAATATTAAATAGGTTTCATTTTAAAAATTTAAATAAAAAAAGGCTGCATTAAGCATGGAGAATTAAAACACGAATATTAAAATAAATTATGAATTGTGTGGTATTAAACAAATTCAAAATGGCAAGTAATGCTTGTCCTGAATTTTGTCTTATTTCAGAAAATCAGATTCTATTTCAGATTTTTTTTAGTAAAATATTGGATTGATGCCAGAAAATGTTAAAGAAATTGCTAACTTTGTACTGTATTCTGATACTTGTTTACACTGGGCGTTGTGAATAAATCCACTCTTCATGCCAGGAACAGATTTCCACATTGTATTCTGCCGTAATCAAAATCCTGGTATCGCAAGAGCTTTAAAAATATGACTGGAAGCAATCCCTCTCTTTCCGTGCACCTGTACTTGTGAGAATGTAATCAGTCACTGAGGGAAGATGCTGCTAGGAGGCACATTCACCTCAAAATCAACCTTAAAGTCTGACTGGCAATCAGGAAGAGCTAAACTCCTGAGGTGTAGAAGAAAAAAGATGGAAGAGAGGAAAGAGTGCGCTCTATGTGATTGATTTGAATGAATCCTGTCCAAGTCGCTTAAGATTTCATGTATATTAAAATTGTGTGTGTGTATCATTTCAAGCATTTGTTCTAACAAGTTACTGCAGGTAAAAAGCTAATATGTATTTGGCACATGATATGTTCAAGTTGTGAGAACACTCGCCTGGTAACAGAGAAATGAGCGCCAAGTTTTTATGCTAGCTAATGACTGTGGTCATTTGCTAGTTAGCAAACACTGAAAATATCAACATTTACCTCAGATGTGCTGGACAATTAAAGAAATAAGTCTCTGTAAAACTAAATTTACACTGTAATCACACATAGTATTGACCACTAAACAAACTTCCATGGTTTCCACTCTAATTTGGAATGTTAGCTCATGAGTTGTGAGATATGAGAAAGTTTCGACTTCTGAAATCATGAATACAACATCAAATCTTCTTGGAAATAATGTGAATGCAACATATTTTGCAAAATATCTATAGATGCTGCTTAACAAAAATCAAAAAACTGGCAAACGATTTTTGCATATTAAATAGCCAGTTCGCTAAGATAATTAGTATTAGTGAGATACACTCAGCTAAACAAAAATGAAAAATTATTTATTACTGATAATACAGATTACATTTAAACATGGGTAATGCACGTAGTCCCTAGGTGACAGATTAACTGTATACAAACCCTAAAATAACCATCAAGATGTCTTGTTAGAACAGATGCAATACATTTTAAGGTGTGGAACTTTTTTTCATGCACAAATAGTAGCCATAAATTCTAGATTGGTGACAGCGCCAATGCCAGTGACAGTGCCAATGCATGTTTCCATTTATAGATATCTGGGAAAATGTATCTATTCATACAGCAGATTAATTTAATAAAAAATCAAATCCACTGGAGAAAAAGCAGACTAAGGAATGAATTACTTGAGAGCCAATGGGATGTAATTAAATGGTATTTTTGGAATCTCTACTCACAGCACTTTGTGAACTATATTACACATGCTGTATAGGCATACTGAGTTTTAATATATTTAATTTTTAACCACTGAATACATTCTAAGCAAGACAGTCACTTTATACTGACCGCAAAATTGTCTTTGGAACATGCCAACAATGGAACATGCCAAATTACACAGAAACCCTGTTCAATCCTGCTACGGATTTTCTGTGACTGTTGTGATTGCCCAACATGAAACTACCAGACTACCAGAACTGCATACTTGGCTCTACCTGATGTTTTCACCTCACCTGCGTAGTCACGTGTAGGGTTACCGGTATTCTAACGGCCAATTAAGAATGTTGGGCGTTACTCTTATACCACAGACATTTGCCAACATTTACATTATTAAAAAAAAAAAAAAAAAAAAAAAAAAAGTAATTAAATAACAGCACATCGTTTTAATTCATAACCATGGCTTTTATGAATTAAACAATTTAATTCATAACCATGGCTCGCACTGGTCAATAAGATCCAATATTTACCTATAGTACCCTTGCACTTCACCTTAAAAGTAAGAGCTTGGAAGAATGGGGAAAAAAATCCAGAATTGCCCAATTTCCTTCAGATATATTAAAAGAATAAGTATAAACTGCTTTTTTTTTTAAATCTTATTTAAATTAATGTAAAAGCTTTTACTAAATGTAATTTTTACATACAGTCTGCATGATGCTAATTGGTTGTCAT
>JANDJT010000114.1:13223417-13240679 GCA_024331685.1 Stegophilus panzeri | reverse complement strand
AATTCCATGTTTACAAATAATTTGACCTAGAGGTAGCATATATAAAGTAAAAAGCAGTGGGCCTAAAACAGAACCTTCTGGAACACCAAATTTAACCTCGGTAAGTCTCCATTTACATCTACGAACTGATACCGATCAGACAAGTACTTCTGTCTTTTCAGAATTAAGTAGAAGGAACTTTATTTAGATGGTTTCTCTCATCTGGCTTGTGCCATCAGCATAACAGTGGAAGCTAATACCATGTTTAAAAATCATTTTCCCCAGAGGTCACATATATAAAGAAAAAAGGAATGGGCCTAAAACAGAACCTTCTTGAACATCAAGGTTTACCTTAGTACTGTATGTGTAGAGAAGTCACCATTTACATCAACAAACTGATAACGATCAGTCAAATAAGACCTGAGCCAGCAGAGGGCCATTCCCATGCAAGCATGTGCCTTGCTTGCAATAACTGCATGAAGCCTATTACTCATTCACATCACCAGATTGTTGTTTTTTTCTTTTGTGATGCTTTTCCAGGCTCTTACCACAGCCTCTTTCAGTTATTGTTTGTTTCATGGGGTTTCTCCCTTCAGTCTCCTCTTCAGGAGGTGAAATGCTGCTCGGTTGGGTTAAGGTCTGGTGATTGACTTGGCCAGTCTAAAACCTTCCACTTTTTCCCCCTGATAAAGTCCTTTGTTGGGTTTGCAGTGTGTTTTGAATTATTGCCTTACTGCATGATGAAGTTCTTCCTGATTAATTTGGATGCATGTCTCTGTAAACAGGCAGACAAAAGTTTCCTGTAAATGTCTGAATTAATTATGCTGCTACCATCATGAGTTACATCATCAATAAAGATTAGTGATCCTGTTCCAGAAGCAGCCATGCAAGCCCAAGCCATGACACTACCTCTACCATGTTTAACAGATTAGCTTGTATGTTTTGGATCATGAGTAGATCCTTTCTTTCTCCACACTTTGACCTTTTTTATCACTTTGGTAGAGGTTCATCTTGGTTCAAGAACTTTTGTGGCTCGTCTCTGTATTTCTTTGCAAATTCAAATTTGGCTTTCCGATTCTTACTGCTGATGAGTGGTTTGCATCTTGTGGTATGGCTTCTATAATTCTTCACCCTTATTTGTAATAATTTTCCCACATTATTATTAAATCTTAAATAAAGAGAAGAGAGCTTAGGTTCACATATCTCACATATCACACTAGAGAGTCATGGGGACTACTGGAACATTTCAAGTCATCAGCCATACCCCAAATGCCAGACAAATTGTAACCTATGCAGTGATTTATTTATTTATTTAACATACCTCACAGAAATATATGGTTCTATGTAAGTCTTCTACCTCATAGTTAGAAGATTCTATACTTTGGGATTAGGTTTTCATTAATAACTATTGTAAGAATCATGCTAGCCCACTAATAATGACTTAAGTGTTACTACATCCTTCTAAAGGAATTACTAGTCATTTGGAACAGTATTCTAAAGTGAAGATCATGGTATCCCACTAGCAATGACTCAAGTCTTCCATGATCTTTCTGGGAACCAGGTTATTGATTATTGTTATTGGTTATTACATGCTGTTTTTATTTTGTCCCAGAATGTTGCATGAGTTTATGCTTTTATGTTTTCATGCCTGATGCAAAGCTATTAAAGCTATTTAAATTGAAATCAGCTGAAAAACATTAGTAACCAACTGAATCCCAAAAACATCTGTGTGAATCTTTCAGCATGAATCATTATGTCAGCTAAGGAAATGTGTAATATGGGCTATGGAACACTATGTTTTATGAAGTAAAACTTTAGGATTCAATATAGAGAGATTTAAACATGGTGGTTGAACTTCTACCTGAAAAATGGAAATGCATGCAATCCATGCTCAGTGCACTTAACAGAAAAACAAAGTAATTACTAATAATGGATAAAAAACAAAACAAACAAACTTCTGCATTAATGACTTTTAATGGTATCTATTTCTCCAAAAAGCATTCCATTCTCTACCCACTGGACTCCATTCTGCTGTTAGTCACCACATGTTGGCCTTTCAAGGATAAAAAAAAATCAATATGGACTCACACACTCAACTCCATCTCTGTAAAGTCGTCATTTTCACAAGGAGTGGTGTATGCATCAGGGACGGACATTTTATACTCTGAGCGAAAACACGGACAGACGTTCTCCTTAAGGTAATATTAATAATTAAATTAATAATAGAACAAAATTCTAGTGTAAGAGTATTGCTAAGAAAGGATTGCATGATGTATAGTAGCTCAGATCATTTGAACCATTTTTAATCTTAAAGATGAATGACTATGTGGTATATCATTCTATAACTGATTATGACAGTATATGAAAGTACTGCATGAATGAAGTTTTTTTCTTTTGCTTTTCTTTTTGGTCTGTTTCAGAACAATGTCGTCAGAGCTTGAGAAGGCAATGTTAACCATCGTGCAGATCTTCCACAAGTACTCCAGACACAAGTGTAAGCTGAAAAAGGCAGACCTGAAGGATCTTATTAACAACGAGATGAGCCAGTTTGTTTTGGTGAGTGTTTGAGATCAGTCTTACGATGATGTTATGAATCTGTGGACTGGGTGTGAAAGGAGTGACTCAATTGTAATTCAAATTAGTGGAATTTTCCATTTGTGGTTTATGGACACAGATTTTTACTATCAAATTATGCAAGCAAAGTATGAGGCAATCGGTCTCGGACACAGAGCTTTCTCAGGAAAGTCAAGTACTTTCAAGTACACACCCTAAATATATATTTAAAAAAAAAAAGACAACAAAACCAAGAATATGACACTATTTTCAGAACAAAATAGATTTTATTTAATCCACAGTGAAGGAATTCAAAATATATGCATTGTTTCTAGCAACAGTATACCATCTAATTTAAATTAAATAATTAACTAATTAAATAATTTGTCACTTTTTACAGCAAGTTATTAAAATGATAAAATGCCTGGTGATAACAACAATACATCATGGTGATGATAATGGCCGTGCTTATTTCCTGCTTCCACAGAAAATTCAGGACAAGGATACCCTTGACTTGCTATTTTCTGATCTGGATCAGAACGGAGATAGAGAGATTGACTTCCAGGAGTTCATTCCTCTCATCGCCATGGTGACATCAGCGTGTCACGATCTGTTCATGACGGAGCAGAATCATTAAAATAAACGACTCTATAAAAATAAACACCATTATGAACTGTGTACTTTGTGAAATTCAGATTTGTATTGCATGAATCATTCACTTGGTTCTGTTGTGTTTATTTCATGTTGTATTAAGAGCGACCCACATGGGGTGCCAGACTGGTGCAACAGAAGCGCTCGCCCCATTGTCAGGAGATCGTGACTTCGAACCCTGACAATACCGCAGCCAAAAGAGCAAAATCGGCATAGTGTCTCTCCCGTCAATCACAGTGACAGTAGCAAAACGTGCATCTACGAGCTCATGTCCATGAGCTCATATATGTCAGAACAGGTGGATAGCACTTTCCTCAGAGTGTGTTATGCTACCCTGTGACACAGCACGAAAAAATGTGTTTGGCTGGCTTCACGTAGTCTCTGAGAAAGCACGTGTTAGCCTTAACCTTCTCTGGATAGTAGCTGTCGTATGATATTAGAGAACTGGCTGGTAGGAGGGAAACATACAAACAAACAAAAACAAACACTTATGTCTACTGGGGTTGCCAGATCATGTCTCTGAAAGGGTTTGGATTGGAAACAATCACACCAATCTGGCAACGCTCATTTCTTAAACCAGTTCTTGACGTGAAGAAAGTTTGATTTGTTGGTGGTATAAATGGTAACGCTTAAACATGGACAGAATTAAAAGAGCTAATAGTATTGGTGGATACATGGAGTACATGAATCCAAGGGGGTGGAAAAGAGAGGGTGACTTGACTTAAAAACAGGATTATGACTGCCTTGATCATGAGAATCCTAACTACACACAAAATTAAAAAAATAAAAATAAAAATAAAAATCAAATGGCTGATTTATATAAATATTTGCTAATGCATAAACTACCTCTGATCTAAGGACATTTATGGCATTTGGAAGACACCATTTTGGGCGAGTCCAGATGTCCATGCCTTGATGTCGACTCTACCCTTATCTTATGATCATCTTATGTATTTCACTCCAGCTGATAACGGACCCGAGTTAAGCAATAGGACACAATTAAGGAACAGGCGAAAATGGTGTGTTCAAAACTAATCTGTGTCCTCCCCTCTTAGATTACTTTCCAGAAACCTCAGGATGTGCTGCCATGAGTCCTCCTGAGCGGCTGCGTGTTGCTTCAGGTTTCCTCCCCACTGAATCATAGCTGACTAACACACAAACAATAAAATGAGCTAACTGTAGAAAATGGAATGGATGTAGGGTTAGGATGTAACCATCCATAGTATGGATGTAATTAAAGAATTAAAAGCACACTGACATTGAGTGGGTTGACTGGCCCAGACGGAGGTGTGGCTAGTTGGTGTGTATGGTGGCTCGATCAGGTGACCAGCTCCAGGGTACGACACCCGAGTGAACAGGTGAGATTTACCTGCTGTGTGCAGGCGTCTTTCGATCTGTCATCACAAATCCAATAAATGTTTTTGAAACAAATGTGAGAGTCATGACTAAGATTTATTTCCTGCTATGCTGGTCTTTCCTGCTCCTTCTGCAGAGTTACTGCACAGAATCAAATGGGTTACATTACTGAGATTTTCTCTGTACTCTTAGAGTTCTTCAACAAGTTCTACTTATTATAGTCTAACATCTGACATAGCTATGTTGTAAATGTGTGAGTAAAATAAATAATATAATATATAATAATATAATAGGAAAAATGGCGGTTTATAAAGTACAAACCTAAATTAAAAACACATTTAGTCATCTAGATTAGTATTAATAACTAATAATAATTAATAATTTATTAAAAATTTTCCTTATCCATATTATTTAGATCAGCTTTCTGAACCTAATGACACTATTATGTGACCTGGTTACAAAGCTTTACCTGTATCTCTCATATCACTGATTTTCAACTTTCCTATCTTCAAAACGTTATTCCTCTACAATTTAAACTGTCACTGAAACCAATTTTGAGGGTGGCTGATGTTTTCCTCACCTAATCTGCGTTCTCGGTAGATGGACAGCATAAATCTTCCTCTCCAACGATGAACAGCAGAGGGCAGCGCACCTTCTCAATCTGTTGACAAATACAGTGTTTCAACATCACCACAGCAACAATCATGTCACATTTGAACAGGTAGATATTTGTTGGGGAACAGCATTCAAATCTGACTTTAAATTCTGCCAAACATAAAAAGCTACATGTGGAGAGTCAATGAATTGCAAAACCTTGTATTAATAATCAACAGCACCTTAAGGGATAGTTTAGTTAAAAATAAAATGTCTAATGTCCCCTTTACTGCACATGATGAAGACATGTTTGGTTTAATGGTGGATCATAATAATATAGATCACATTTGATTTTACATATAACAAATGTAAAATGAAAATTCTTAGTGAACTAATAATATATTAAGAGAGAAATAATTACAAAACCTTTAATACCGTTTACTTGTGCTTATTTACCTGAATAACATTTTCAGGTGGAACATTACGAGGTAAAGAGATGTCCTTGAAACTCACGTAGCCTTGATCATTAATGCTCCAGTGTTTTTGCTCTCTGGAAAGACAATAGTTGATAAAATATGAATAACTGTTTCCACACATTTTTCTCATTAAATGCTAAATAAGTAACTAAATTCTGTCTGCTTAGAGAGAGAGAGAGAGAAAAAAAAACCAACAACAACAAAAAAAGCATTCTGTATATGTTGCTTCACTGCATTAGTCATGCTAATGTAGCCAGGGCCGTAGCTAGGGAGCTCTGGGTCCCCTAAAAAAATATTGATGATCCACCGCCCTCCACCCTCATGTACAGTATAAGATATGGGTATGGAGGCCCACATCTACATATTATTTTAAAAGTTTAATATATCACTTTGACATAGTCTATTGTAACAGAACATGGTAATATTGTGGTAAACACTTATTTCAAAAGTTAAATGTTTATATAAATATTACATCAAAACAATGGCATTAAGCCATTATTAACTTCTTAAACATTGTTTATAGTGCCTAAGCAATTATTCTTATAAAATAAACTAATATACTAATAACAAAATACAAGAAATTAGTCAAATAAAGCACTTTTTTTTTTTTTTTTTTTTTTTTTTTTAAAAAGTACCAACAATATAATAAAATCTTTCCAGTCAGTCTGGTGTCTAACAGCTGAAGTAAACATTCAGAAATTGAAATTACATTTGAATGCAGTCAAATGTAAAATAAAACCACTTAAATTACTCATTGTCTTCATTTTTGATGAAGATAATATCCTAAATCAGGCAGTGAAATGATCAGGGCACAGCATCCCATCACATTGATATATTTACAGTGGACTAACCGGTCTTGTTCAAGAAGGTCTTGATAGACTGGGATCCAGCAGTTCTCCTGGCCTCCCTCTCCTTCTTTTCATTACGTTTCTGATACCTAGATTTATGGTCCCCCCCCCAAAAAAATTTCAATCACTCAGTCTCAGTCTAGTTTTTTTCTCAACCTTAAAGCAAGAAACAGAAAATGGATAAATCACACATTTCTGAATTGTATTTATTGAAATCTCAGGAAATTTACATTTAAATTTATGGAATTTGGCAGACACCCTTATCCAGCACCACTTAAATTTATCTCATTTATGCATCTGAGCAGTTGAGCGTTAAAGGCCTTGCTTGGCAGTGATTGAGTTTCAACTCAATCTTCCAATCTGTACTCCTCCTCAGTCAAACTGCATACATCAGGCCCGATACCAACAATCGGGCAGGGTTCCAGCCGCTTTAGTAAGCTACTGGGGCTAAACACCTGGCTGGCCATGGCCAGGGGTGCATTTCATGGACAACTTTAACCTGTTTTGGGAAAGAAGACTTCTGTTTAAAGCGGATGGATTTCATCTGAACATTGCTGGGACTCGAATGCTCACGTCCAACCTACTCTACAGCATCTCCCATCCAGCAACAACAATGCTACCCATAACCCTGGAAAGCGGATAGCACAGCCACAGTCACCCCTCAGATCAATTGTCACCAGACTAAGAAATATGACTGAAGAAATGGATGAAATGCATGGGCTCCTAACTAAACCCAGTCAGCATCACACCCCAAGATTTATTCCCCGAGAACCCACCCCCAGGTTTTATGAATAAGGACGGGGGTGCTGCCTGTCTACACAGTCATACTTTATGTCGCAAACAGATTTCTCTAGGGAAATTTAAAACATTTGAGTACCTTGCAGTGCATCTCAAGGATGATCAATCTGTTATTTAATTAGTTATCGATCACACTAGATCTCCTAGACTTAAAGGTTTTCTTGATTTCGGGTCACTGCTTTCTAGGACACTGACTGTTAATTATTGGTGAATTCAACATCCATATGGATGTAATCTCTGCTCCATCGGCTGTCAGCTTCACAGGGTTACTAAACACTTTTGGCCTTATGCAACATGTATCTGGCCCCACACACAAACATGGCCATACACTGGATCATATGATCTCATATGGTTTAGCTATTAATGAACCAAAGATAGTAGTCACGGTCATTTCTGACCACTATTGTGTCTTCTTTGTAATTTCAGCACATACGAACACTGAGTGATAAGAGGACTGTCACTAAGCACGATCTCACTGCTGATACAGCTGCGACCTTCATGGAGCTCATGTCATCTCTACCCCCTCTTTCACTCCCTTAGTGTCAGGCTGACCAAATGTAACTGGACAGCCCCCTTAAAAACAAAAACTGCCTCTGGGATAATTAAAGCTGCCCCTTGGAGAAAGAGTATCTCCACTGTAAGACTGAAGAGACTGCAGAAGAGCAGAAAGGCAATGGAAGCACACAAAGCTTATGGTTCACCAAGCTATCTATAAATACAACTTGCAAATACTTTAACGAAATAAGGTCTGTTAGAAAATCTTACTTTTCAGGTTTAATTGACAGCCACAAGGACAACCCCAGATTCCTATACTCCACCCCAGATAGGCTGCTAAATCCCTCACCTCAAATTTCATCAGACCTTTTCACAACTGAAAAGTGCAATGAGTTTGCAGCTTTCTTCAGCGATAAAATTACCATCATAAAGCAAAACATAGTCAGCACTTGTCCTGCTGGTATGTTTTCTAACACTCCACCCATTACTTTTAAATGTAATCTATTCTCTTTCTCAGTGGTCACCCCAACACGCTTGCCCTGGCTAGATCACTTATAAAGTCTTCTAGCTGCTCTCTCAAACTATTACCCACCAGCTTTCTTAAGTTGGTTTTAAATTCATTATTACCAGACATCCTGAGCATTGTTAATCTGTCCCTCCAGCAAGGAATTTTTCCACACACCTTTAAGACAGCTATTGTTAAGCCTCTGCTGAAGAGAAACAATCTTTATTCTTCTGTACTCAGTAACTACAGACCTCTTTCTTATCTTCCATTTATTGGCAAAAGAACTGAAAAAGTTGTGTCCATACAGCTCAATAACTCTCTCAACATCAATAACCTTAATCTTAATTTCGGTCTGGCTTTCGGACCAACCCTAGCACAGAAACTGCTCTTCTAAAAGTTTTAAATGATCTGCAACAAAACAAGGCCTCGGGTAATCTGTCAATTTTAGTTCTTTAAGATCTCAGTGCTGCCTTTGACACAGTCGACCAGGCAATTCTGCTTGACCGACTGCAAAACTGGGTTGGCTTATCAGGCATAGTCCTAGATTGGTTTAGATCCTACTTATGTGGCAGGGAATATTATGGTGCACTGCATACACACACCTCCAGATGTCATGCGATATCTTGTGGTGTTCCCCAAGGCTCAATTTTGGGTCCTTTGTTATTTAACTTCCATATGCTGCTATTAGCTTGTGTAATTAATTGATACATCTCCTTCCATCAGTATGCAGAAGACACACAACTCTATCACTCACTTGCACCAGATGCCAACAAGTCGATTAGCACCCTTGTAAACTGCATGGAGAGCATAAACTTGTGGACGTCACAAAGATTTCTGCAGCTAAATAAAGATAAGACAGGTCATTATTATCAGGAATGATGCATATCTAGATTCATATGCCATATCTAGACTCCTTGTCTCTCAATGACCGCGTTAAGAATATATGGATCATGTTTGAGAATGAGCTCAGTTTTAAAACACATTAGCAATGTTTGTAAAAGAGCAAATTATCACCTTCGTAACATGTCTATAGTAGGTGATATTCTCTCCCTGAGAGAAACTCAAATATGCATTTGTTACATCTAGACTCGACTACTGCAATAGTGTTTTGGTGGGCTTTGCAAAGAGCTCCATTAAACACTTACAAAGAGTTCAGCATGCAGCTGCAAGAAAGCAGACACATACTAGACTGAAGAATCAGATCACTCCGGCACTTAAATCATTTCAATGGCTACCTGGGATTGTAAAATCCCGTTATTAATTTTAAATGTCATGGTGGTGCTCCTACATACCTTTGTAATAGGATCACTAAATATACTCCAACTAGTCATCCAACTCCACCCTACTGGTTTTACCCAAAACGTGGCTGAAAAGCGGGGAGTCTGCCTTTAGTCATTATGGGCCTAAACTGTGGAACTCTCTCCCTGACAACCGACATGCAGTTGATTCCATTAGCACTTTTATAAAGTATCTTGAAGCGCATTTGTTCACTGGGGCCTTTTGATTTTATTTCTATTTTTTATTTAATCTATTTTATTACTTTCTACTGATTTTATTTTCCTGTATTTACTCTGTCCTCTGTAAAGCACTTTGTAAACATTGCGTTAGAAAGTGCTATATAAATAAAGCTTAACTTACTTACATCGTCTAAACCACTAAGAGACAAAAACTGTGAAGTAAAACATTGACACACATCTGTTTAACTATTACTGAACTTCAGATGTTACAGAGATGTTTTATACAAAGGTTATGGCTTTATAAATAAATATGCATGAATAAAAGCCTCTTACACCCCCAATTCCCAAAATGTTGGGACGCTGTGTAAAATGTAAATGAAAACAGAATTCAATGATTTGCAAATCTCATAAACCCATTTGTCATTTACAATAGAAAACATCAAATGTTTAAACTGAGGAAATGTACCATTTTAAGAAAAAAATAAGGTAATTTTGAATATCATGGCCACAACACGTCTCAAATAAGTTGGGACGGGGGAAACAAAAGGCTGGAAAAGTAAGTGTTACTAAAAAGAAACAGCTGGATGAACATTTTGCAACTAATTAGGTTAATTGGCAACAGGTCAGTAACATGATCGGGTATAAAAAGAGTATCTTAGAGAGGCAGAGTCTCTCAGAAGTAAAGTTGGGATGGAATCTGGATGAAAGCATATATTGCTCTAAAACCTGTATATACCTTCCAGCGTTGATGGGGCCTTTCCAGATCTGAAAGTTGCCCATTCCAACGGCACTACTGAAGAACATTTTTCTGAAGTTATTCCACACCCCCATATAATCAGAGATGCAGGCTTTTGAACTGAGCACTGATAAAAAGGTGGATGGTCCCTCTCCTCTTTAATATAAGAGAACGCAGCGTCCATAGTTTCCAAAAAGAATTTAAAATTTCGATTCGTCTGACCACAGTTTTCCACTTTGCCTCAGTCCATTTTAAATGAGCTTTGGCCCAGAGAAGACGGCGATGTTTCTGGATCATGTTCACGTATCGCTTCTTCTTTGCATGATAGAGCTTTAACCAGCATTTGTAGATGGCACGGAGAACTGTGTTCACAGACAATGAGTTCTGGAGGCATTTCTGAGCTCATGCAGTGATTTCCATTATAGAATCATGCCTGTTTTTAATGCAGTGCCACCTGAGGTCCCGAAGATCATGGCCATGCAATATTGATTTTCAACCCTTTTCCCTTGCGCACAGAGACTTCTCCAGATTCTCAGAATCTTTTGATATTATGTACTGTAGATGGTGAGATATTCAAAGTCTTCGCAAATTTTATGTCGAGGAACATTTTCCTGAAATTGTTCTACAGATTGTAGATGCAGTTTTTCACAGATTGGAGAACCTCTGCCCATTTTAAAGTCTCTGCTTCTTTAAGATACTCTTTTTATACCCAGTCATGTTACTAACCTGTTGCCAATTAAACTCCAGCTATTTCTCTTTTCTAACATTTACTTTTCCAGCCTTTTGTTGCCCTGTCCCAAATTTTTTGAGACATGTTGCAGCCATCAAATTCAAAATTACCTTATTTTTTTCTTAAAATGGTACATTTCCTCAGTTTAAACATTTGATATGTTTTCTATGTTCTATTGTGAATAACATAGGTTTATGAGATTTGCAAATCATCGCATTCTGTTTTTATTTACATTGTACACAGCATCCAAACTTTTTTGGAATTGGGGTTGTATAAAGCTTTTGGTTCTCAAAACTCTTAAGGATGCAAAAAAACAAAACAAAACAAAAAAACTTTAGCCTTCAAATGTTCCTGATATTAGCTTATTTATCAGACAATTAAAGAAAACTGGCTCAGCTTTCTTCACAGTTCACTCTTTATAAACTGAAGTAACCCCAGATGACAAGTTTTCCCCCTACCTCAGACCTTGTTTTCCACCAGGTGCAGGCTGAAGACTCCAAAACAGGCACATCAGATCACAACCAATTTCATATGTTATGAAATATAATATAACCATCATATGAAAATGAAAGCTTAAGGGGGAAAAAAAAAAAAAAAGTTTTTTTTTTATTTTTTATTTTTTTAAATCACTCACGGTCTACAACTCCATCCTCATCAGCGTGGTAGTGAGAGACGGACTGCCACAAATGTCCATCCTCATGTCATCCGTGCTCTCATGGTCACAGGGAAGTTTCGTGACAGATGATATGCCTTCAGAGCGATCACCTCATCAATTGAAACACGACAAGGTGTGGCTCTTAATAATAGAGCGGGTGTACGTGTCGCCATCCAGCTCACCGTACCTGCACAGAACAGAAAACTATACATTCTATAAGCAGTTTGAAATAAAACATGAGCTGTCAGGAAAGGAAGGGTTAAATACAGGTTTAGTAATTAGTACAGTAGTTGGTGTATAGATTAAACCTGGCTGTAATGATTAAAGAATGAGGTTAAAATGTTAAGGTGGTGCAAACAGTAGAAAAGCTAGTAGAAGATGTGTACTTTGGAAGGACTACATGAGACAGAAGGGGGAAGAAGAGAAAAAAAAAAAAAAAAAAAAAAGACCAAAAGTTTGCAACTCCTGGAAGATGGCAGTTAAGCCTCAGTCATGATGTTCTCTCCGAAATGCTGCAACACCACTGTACAGAAGTCCTTGAACATGGGGAGACAAAAATCTTAAAAATCAACCAAACATTCAAATGTCAAACCCTTAGTTTGAGCCCTAAAAGCTTCAAAGTCAACATTTTTGTGTGAGTGATACACACTCAAAATTCAGAATCTCAGTTTAGATAAGATCAGATCTTGCTGCACCGCAAGTCCACCACCAGCACTTTGGTTTTCCCGATATCGAGCTGAAGATGGTTGTTGTACCATCATCCTATGAAGCTTTCGATAAGGTCTCTGTACTCCTCCTCATCATCTGTGATACAGTGGACAATGGAGGGGTCGTCCAAGAGCTGCTGCAGAACCAGCCTCTCAAGGGTCTTCATTACATGTGACGTAAAGGCCACAGGCCTGAAGTCTTTGATAGTGCTAGGAAGTCCTTTCTTGGGTAGGGATACTATACAGGGTGTCTTCCAGAACTTAGGCACCTGTTTCAGCCTCAAGGAGAGGTCAAAAAGATGCAGAAATGCTCCTACCAGCTGCTCCACACACATTTTAAAAAGTACCCTCGCATTGATGTCAGGTCCTTTTGCCTTGTTAATCCGGGTCTTAGTGAGCTGTCTTCTCACCTGGCTGGTCGTGATTGTGATGACTGAGGTGATATGGGGTTATGGTGGGGGTGGGGACAGCCATCTTGGAGGAGTGAATGGAGACATTTGAGGAGGTGGAGGAAGGTTTGGCCTGCATTGGTGAGTCAAACAAGTTGAAAAACTGGTTTAACTCACAGGCAGACCCTTTGTTACCACAGCTGCTCCTTTTGAGCAGTTCAGTTCAAGTCCTAAACACTCACAGGTTAACATTTCAGTCAATGTTTTAGGTTCATACCCTGAATAATGATCTATGTTTGAGCCATCTCAAATTTAGAAATGTATAACATAATTTAGAATTAATCCCGAAAAGTACAATAAGCATGGGTGGTGTGGTGGCACAGGAAACAATGTTTCCACAGGTAGTATCTACAAATTCATCACCACCTTATTCTTATAGCCTATTAGGACTGGGCGATATGACAAAAATATCATATCATGATACTTGAGTACATTTCTGCGATACACATCATGAAATATAATTTAGCTAACAAACTGTCCACAAAACAGTAGTAAAATAAAATAAAAACATTAAACTGACTTTAATGATACTTTTTTTTTTATTAATGCCTACAAAGACAAAGAAGATTAAGTATTTATTACATCAAATCAACATAATCAATTTAGTACTATTTAATTTGTAATGATTAAAAACATTTTTAAAAATACATCATACCAACAATATCTCAGAAAAGCATATCGCATAAACATTTATAATCAATATTATATCAACATATCGCCAAGCCCTATAGGCTATGGTATGAAAAGAGCAGACTAAGTAAAACTGACTAAATATCTAAATGTTGGTCTAAGTAACAGTCTATAACTTTTTTTTTTTTTTTTTTACACAGCGTAACAATTGTAACAATTACAGGGTTTGTAAAATCTTCAATAAATTTTCCAAAATTCTGTATGAACAGATTGAGTAAAAATCACAATAGAAAACACCATTGAAAGGTAACATTTTATTTGTTATTTTCCATTTAAAAAAAACAAAAAAAAAACAGAACAACCACCACAACAACAACCCCACCACACAAAAAAAACATTGACAAATCTCTGAATTTATATGAACATGGTACATCATCGCAATTTACTGAACAGTTATTTGGGACATCCTAAAAATGACCAAGTTATAAACATCGGATTTAAACGAACTTTAAGCTTATTTTATTACAGTAGTCTATTTTTCCTACCTCAAGTTTTAATTATGACCACATCCCCTTATATGATCTCACATGAATTAGTGTTATTTCTATCAGGTCGTTCCAGCCTTGAATTGCTAGGTGTGAACATTTTTCTTCAGGCGCTAGGCCATTATTTTGACTTAGTAACTTGTTATTTCAAGATATTATCTCGTTGTTTTGACTCAATATGTCATTATTTTGAATTAGTATCTTGTTATTTTGACTTACGAACTCATTGTTTCAATATATTATCTCGTTATTTCGACTAAAGTAACATAATGAGTTAGTCGAGATAATAACAGTAATGACATTCAAGGTTCAGGACTTCCGTACCACTCCAAGGGTTACAGTAAAAGGTTCTGACTTTTTTCTTTTCAGGCCAGAAAGTAAAAGCTGCTACGTTTTAACTCTCAGCTTACCTGATGTCTCAATATACATGAATTCATCTTATGTGAATGTTACATTACTGTTTAACTGCTTAATGCCACATGCATTCATGTATTGCTTAATTCAGAATCACATAAAAGGTGCTAAGAGTGCACATGGAAAGACTATAAAAAGAAGCCAGTAGGCATTCACATCTTGTTTAAATAAAATCAGTAGAATGTCCTTATGCAGGTTTATAAGATTAAACCCAATTAAAAAGCATTCCAAGACAAAAAAAAACAAAACAAAAAAACACAACAACTGTGAAACCGCAACATTTCAGGTGTAGTACATAAAAAGTGTAATAATAAATAAATAAATAAATAAATACTGAACAGTCAAAGCCCTTACCGTTTTAGCTACAAGTCTTTTTTTAGTGCGCGAGAACAAATGATTTGTTTCTGGAACAATCCTGATAAATAGCGACCACAAACTAACCCCCACATTATCATCTAGTTTTCAGACACTTCTAACCACTGACTTGGCTTCTACATAACACCTCATCTCTGTACAACGAATCCCAGCGTTTTAGAGCTTTTAAATTTGTGTGAAATTACATTACCACGTGACGGATGACGTCTAACGCGTCAAACGTCACTGAAAGACCGGAAGAGGTGTTTGGAAAGATTTGGCGCTGTCCTGCAAGCTATAAAAATTGTGTGAATAAAACTGGTGTGATTAATTAGTGATGGGAGGAACGAATCTCTTCAAAGCTTCGAATCAATTGAACCAAATGATTCACTGTTTCGAAGCGTCCCAAACACCACTCTCTGGCGACACCTGCTGGTCAAAATAGTGTAAAAGCAACGAGATCTAGGCCCAAACATAATGACACCTTTTACAAAACAATTACAAATATCTTCACAACAGTGCAATGTTTTCAATATAATTTACAAATCATGAAATACCATTCAGTTTGAGTGCTTGTAATCTGTGTTTTAGTTAGGGTCTTTGCTAATCAGACCATTTATACGCAATTACTATCACTCTACCTTTTTAATTATACACACCTGTGTTTGTTATTAAAAGCTGCCTATAAAACACTAGCAAAATGAAAGGGTAAATGTTATGACTCAGGAGAAGGAGCATGATGATATTGACATACATAATAAAACTGACCCGAAATCAGTTAAAACCATAGTAGACACTGGTTCATGGGTTCACTTTGAGATCAATACCCCCTAGTGGCAACCATCTGAATTTCGAAACAGTAATGACGTAACGAAGGCTCGTTTGCTGAAATCACGTGACTTGCCCAATTTGATATACGCTCCGAACAAAAAAAAAAAAAGCGTTTCAAAAGCGGCCATCAATATGGTTAATAGAGACAGACACTGAGAGACTGTTTATGGAGAGACTTTTTAGCTTGGAAAATATGGAGGGAACATTTGGAAATGTCCCCAAAGAGTGTGGAAACACAAAATAAGGGAAATTATGATTCTGGCATGTAAATTTGTGTTATTATTTACTTATTAGTTTTTCCTAAAATGGTCCTTATGTTCAATGAAGTGTTGTTGTTGTTATTATTATTATTATTATTATTATTATTATTATTATTATTATTATTATTGTTGTTGTTGTTGTTTAGTTAATCATTATTTATTATTATTGTAAGATTCTGTGTCAATTGTGTCCTCAAAAAAATTGGTGTACAACAATAACATCTCATGCCAAAGATCAAAGTGCTGCAGCACCACACCCTAATGATGATGATCAAGGTCTGTCCTGGTATTTATTTTCTTAAATTATCTTAATAATGAGTCGATACTTTATCCAACAAAATGTTTTGTCCTGCTCCTACTGATCTGCTGACGCAATACCCAACATGCCTTTTAAAATAATCTTGAACAATTCTTTTTTTAATTTGCCATACCTCTTTCACCATTTCACCTTATGTTGAAATTTTACTTTCTAAATAGTAAATGGCACACTTATATAGCGCTTTTATCAGCTGCTGTCAGTGATTGAAAAATGAAAGTTTCTAGAGTCTAGACTCTATATAGATAATTCCTGGTAGGACGGCCTTGAAGACAATGATGGAACGAAAATTAGACCGCCAACGTGGAGGCTGTTGCTGAGATAAGCTGACTGCTGAGACCTTTCCTAACAGCTGACATGTGGACCTTCTTGAACATGGATGCTTACTAGGCTGAGGTGCCACTTACTCACAGAGGGTGAAAAAAATGGTTTCCCCAAACTCACAAAGCAATTCACCTAGTTGAGGCCAAGGACACTTGACTGGCAGAGTGGGAAATTAAAGGCAAAGTGAGAAGCTTGGTCACAGACTGTAGACAGACCCAAAACGCTTAAGGATAAAATACTCTTTGCTCACATTTTCTCACAGCCGAGGTGTTCTCCTTTCACTTGGAACAATTGTCAGTAATTATACTATTATTCTGCTTGTAACTTATTCCACTTTATATTTCTAACAGTGAATACACAACGTTTCCATGCACATAATGGATTAAAACAATGAAATCAACAAGTTGGTTCGCAGACTCGAATGTATGACTGCTGTAATGACTGTACACCACCAGATGTCACTATGCTCCGTTTTCAATGCACGACAGCTTCGTCACTACTTTTAAACCCAAATACTCAATTTGACTGCACAGCAGTAGATTTTAGAGTCGTTATAGCTTTTATTAATGAAAACAAAGATAAATGAACCAAATAAAAGT
>JANDJT010000114.1:13195594-13220324 GCA_024331685.1 Stegophilus panzeri | reverse complement strand
TTTGCACAACGCCATACATCTAAAATTCCAGTACAATAATTACCTATTTTGAGCGACCAATGATTTACCAATGTTCCACGGAATTCGACTGTCATCTACTTATTACAGGGTTACGCTAAAATTTCACTAGCTAGTAGCCTATAGCATAAGTCAAGTGCAATAACTTCTTGGGCTAAATTTACTTTGAGCATATGTGGTTATTAATGCTGTCCTGCCACCAAAAAAATCTATGGTTGCAAGCTGCTGCTGAGTAAAAAGTCTTGAGAAGAGAAAAGAAACATTTCCAAATACTTTCTCAAGTATTTGAAATTACGTGTTCATTTTCATGATCGTAGCGTGCAGAAATACAAGGCATAAGATTGGTGCACTGTATATTTTTTATATCTTTGTGACCATCAGGAAAGTATCGCCAAACAAATACCATATTATTATGACTTTGAAAAGGCAGAGTTACAGTTTTGTAATCAGAATTTATGATCAGAGACTTCCTACAAAACTTTTATGCACGCATCAACAAAATTAATACTTAGATTTCTGAGGATTAGGGTAGAAGAAATTCTTCTGATAAGGCTGTTACCTGTGATGGGAATCTGGCAGACAGATGGGGATCTTTAGCACTGTTGCCTTGCACCTCCGGGATTGGGGGTTTGAATCCCACTTCCACCCCATATGCACAGAGTTTGCATGTTCTCCCTGTGCTTTGGGGGTTTCCTCCAGGTACTATGGTTTCCTCCTCCATTTCAGACATGCACTGTCTATAGTGTGTGAATGGGTTTGAATCCCATCCAGGGTGTCCCCCACCTTGTGCCCAGAGTTCCCTGGGATAAGCTCCAGGCTCCCCGCTGACTGGTGTAGGATAAGTGTTACAGAAAATGGATGGATGGATGAAGTTTGGTCAAAACTTGATTTGTCTTTTTTTTTTTTTTTTTTTTTTTTACATTTGGCAGAATTTATCCAACATCTTATTGTTTTTCCCAGATCACCACTCATATTCATAACTCATTTTCATTTGGATTAATTTTTTTTTCCAAAAGTCTGAAAAATTAAATGGGCTCAATTCATGATATGAAAAGTGCACATTTAATTAGGGATATAAAATTAGTATATCCCTTTTGTGTATATCCTGTTTGTGTGTGTGTGTGAGTGTGAGAGAGAGCGAGAGAGAGATTATCCCCCTGTACTGGAGTTCTCCATCACCTGCTGGGAGAACTCAGCTCTTGGTCTGGGGCGGGTGACATCCCACACTGCTCAAATGTCATCACATTATCCCTCAAGTGTGTCACTCCTCACTATCACCCCTCCACCAGAATATCCCTACCTGACTAGTTGTGAACAGGAAGGACATCTTTAGTGTCATCTTCTAGCCTCTCTGTGATATGATGTAGCCCAGCCTGTGTGTCCTTTCTACACAACAGTGATTGACGATCTTTATCACACATCCATTTCTGAAAGGAGAAAGAAATGCAGAGATAATGGTCCTGTCATTGTATTACATCATACTCCTGAGCCTATACAAACGTTGCTACAGAATTATTGGCACCCTTCAGTAGAAAGGTCATACAGTGGTGTGCATTAGCTCACAAGTCTCCAAATAAACTATTAGAAGCTCTTCCTGGGAGAAACCCACCGAATGCAGCACTTGATTTTACTGAGCTTAATTGCAATTGCAACTACAGTGTGTGTCTGTGGTCAGATGAGATCAAAATCAAACATTTTGGCTTTCAGTATGTTTGGTGAAAGAGGGGATTGAATACAAGTACAAAAGTATAAAACCACTGTCAATGGTGGTAGATTTATGACATTGATGACATCATGAATTTTGGCAAGTACCAGCATATTATAGATTTGAACCCAAACTGTGTTGGTTGTCTCTGCCAGGAGGTTAAGACTTAGTCTTGGTAAACAACATAATGAGGCCATACATGCAGATTTGCCTGTAATACATAAGCAGTTTTGCTATGAACGTCTCAGCCTAAGGATTTGAACCCCTTTTAAAAACCTCTGGTCTGAATTGAACAACCACATGCACAAACCTGAGATTAGAAAGAGCTACAATGCTATGAATAAATAACGTGGAGTGGAGAAAGTTCCTCTACAAGTGCCTAAAAGTATCTTGTAAGACATTACAGTAAGACCAAATGTAGGGGTGCCAATCCATCCATTTTCCATACTGCTTATCCTACACAGGGTCGCAGGGGAGACTGGAGCCTATTCCCCCAGGGCACTCGTGCAACAAGGCAGGGGACAACCTGGACAGGTGAAAACCCATCGCAGGGAACACACGAACACACACACGAACACACACACGAACACACACACGAACACACACACACGAACACACACACACGAACACACACACACGAACACACACAAGCACCCATTTACACACTACGGACAATTTGGGAATGCCAATTAGCCTACAACGCAGGTCTTTGGACTGGTAAAGGAACTGGAGTACCTTTACCTTTCATTTATATTCTTAATGCATGCCTGAATTGAAATTGGTGTAGAGAGTATGCTGTTGGGACTGAAACGTTTGCCATTAAGGTGAAAGATGAAATATGAGGAAGTCCTACTAAATTATATTGAATATATACATGACAAAAAAAGGCTAGAAAGCAAAGTAGAAATATTACTACAAGCCTCAGAATGGAGTCTGAGTTCAGTCTGGATCGCATCAATCCAAATTACTGAGAAATATTTACAGAGGGTTTTATAGATGGTGTTAGGTTGTGTTCTGCAGTGCTTGGCTTGATAGATTCTTGTGTTATGAGTTTCACCATGAAATTCAAACAACCAGCCTTTATTAGTTGATGCTATATTTTCATTATTGCTGTATCTACGGTTCCAATCCAGCCTGGAAAGCCTATTAATTCACAGACTTGTTGATAATCATAATAAATGTGAATCAGTGTTTGATCAAATATTATTAAAGTCCTGGAAAAGTGTGTCATTTTAGCTGTATTTTGATTAATTTCAGCAAAAGATGGCTTATTCTCAGCCAGTGGTAGAATACAGTACATTAAAACGTCTGCCTATGCTTCAGCTGGTGAAGGCAGGTTTAAGCATTTGCTCCTACTTATTATAGAAAATCTGTAGTGTCACATCAGACAGATGAATGCAATAATAGAGAGCCTGGTACAGCGCAGCCCTATAAACCCACCCCAATTTATATCGATTGGCTTAAAAGCTTTGGATGTCAGATTTGTTTTTGTTAGTCACCAAGAGTGTCAGTCCCAGTGAGACGGCATAAAAATATAAGATTGGAAGGGAAAGTGAAGGTCAGAATCCAGATCCTATCACTTACACAGCAGATGCAGTCTGTGTAAATTTATTTCCTCTTTTATTTTACCAGGGGAATCCCACTGAGAGAGAATTTGTTTTCAGAACAACAATGGAGATCTGACCAAGTGGCACAGTTGCAATTAGGAGTAGATGTGGAATGTTTTTTATGGACTGTATGTCAAATTATTCTTATGTTGTTTTGAATTTTGATCATATTCCACATCAGTGGTGGGGGATTTCAAACATGAGATTGTATGTCTTCATATGAATTTTTTTTCAATAAGAGCTGGAGATCTACAGTGGCAGGAGGAGGGGAAAACATTGTGGACAAAACACATAGGTGGGGTGAACAACAAGAAAAAGTTGAACGGACTTTAACATTAAATTTTTGAATCTTTTCAGTGACTTGAGTCATTTGAATCCATTCAATTAAATGATTCATTTAGATTTGTTCAGCAGTTTGTTCAGTTCCATGGTTTGCATAATCCAGCTAACCAAATGAGCCTGAACTTCACTCATTGAACACACTGACTCAACTGATTCACTGAACGAGACAGGACCAAATCTCTGTTATGACCAAGCGATTCACTGACTCAACTGCTAACCCATGGTGCAAGAGTGAGCAAATCTTGCTCATGAATAAAATGATTCACTGACTCAAGGGGCTTGGATGAATTTGGATCAGACACACAGATATAACAATGTAAAAAAAAAAGACTGACAGAAAAAGTTGTTGATTAAACAATGATCCTCAGTTGTAACTGAAATGATTCATTGACTCAAGGGTTCACAGATCAGATTTGGCACACACGGTGTAAATATGACTGGCATAATTTACGGATGTTTTGAAACACAGACAAACATACCATAAACCTACATATATCTATTTGATCATGAATACTAATTAGGGGCTTAAAGTATCTGATGAACCCAAATAGTACATTGTTGGTATTTGTCCTTCAATTTGGATTCAAACATTTTAGACTGTTAAATACATGGCAGTGTTTGCAAAAATGCATATTATGTTTTAGTCTCAATGTTACACTACTAGACAGTAATGCAGATTATACAAAAATGATTTAGCCAGAATTTTTCATGTTTATTGAACAACATTTTTTGGTGGAAAGTCATCATTTGTGGCCACATCAAACTCACTTGGTGCTACCAATACAACCATGGACACTGGCAGGAAACTAAAGATAAGACATGCCACTAGTAGCCAAGGTATTGCACTAGCCATAAGATTTCTATTGTCCTTACCTTTACATATAAGAAATACATACAATGCTGTGAAAAAAGTATTTGATTTCTTCTGTTTTTGTATCACTCAAAACAAAATCTAAGATAAAACAAGGGCAACCTGAATAAACACAAAATACAGTTTTTAAATGATAATGTTATTTATTGAAGCAAAAAAAAGTTATCTAATACCAACTGGGCCTATAGTTACTAATTCCCCAAATCTATGAAACTTCATGCTCTTGAAAAAGTTCTATTTAAGTGTTGATTTGATTGAACAGGGTTTTCAGTAATCAGGCCTGGTTGTGTCTAGCCAAGCTGATTCATTAAAGGTCACTCATTCATAATGGGGTTCAGCCTCCATGGATGTCATTTTTTCCCATACCATACATAATTAAGGGGAGTATGGGAAAAATGGGACTGAAATCAAACATTCTTGTGACTTAGGGGTTAGCATGTTTGCTTCACACCTCTGGGGTTGGGGGTTCAAATCCTGCCTCCGCCCTGTGTGCATGGAGTTTGCATTATCTCACTGTGCTTCGGGGATTTCCATCAGTTTCCTCCCCCAGTACAAAGACGTGTTGTCGGCTGCTCTGTAGTGTGTGAATGTGTGCGATTGTGCCCTGAAATGGGTTGGCACCCTGTCCAGTGTCCACCCCCCCAATCCCCCCTCCACCACCATCCCTTCTTGTGCCACAAGTTCCCTGGGATAGGCTCGAGGCTCCCTGTGACCCTGTATAGGATAAGCAGTACAGAAAATGAATGGATGGATAAAAAAAAAAAAATTATAATAATAACAATAATAAGCAAGACAAAATGCAGAAAAGCGTTGATAAATAAGTCAGATGACAGATAAGAAATAATTGCATAAACAATGAATTTAAAATTTTTTGTAGAATATAGTGTTTTCTCCCCCCTTCATATATCCAGAACTCATTGTGGTTCCCTGGTGAACTAGTGACTAGCATGTGACGTTCTCATCGCCATGGTCTGGGTTTGATTCCCGGTTAGAAAACAAACTCCAGCCACTGGAGGGTTACCTGAGCTAGTGCACTCTCAGTGCCAGTCAAAAGCCAGGAAATGGGGAGGGTTGCATCAGGCATAAAAACTTGTGCCAGAATGAAAATATTCAGATGGATGAGCTGCTGTGGCGACCCTGAATGGGAGCAGCTGAAAGAAGGGGAAAAGAAAAATCCAGAACACACTGTATTTTACAAACATATCACCTCTGTCCTTTGGCACAGTTTGTTCATCACGGGTCACCTCCTAAATTGATTCCTGCTTACTGATCATGTAAAAACTGCAATACACTAGCTCAGTAATTATTTCAGAACATAATTATTTAAGATAAATGCTTCTTATTAGATGGGGTTATGCTGCATCATCTTCCTCAGATGAGGGCTCACAATCTAAAAACAAATTGTAATTAATAGACAAAAACAAACAAAAACAATTCCGCCAGTTTGACAGACAGCCTGCATTTGCTAAGATATTCCCACTGAAACCAGGAACGTTCCAGACTCTCAGACGTTTGTTACAGGCCTTTGCCAAAAGACAGCATATAAATAGAGGAGAGTCTTTAGTAAATGTTTTTTCATCCTGCCTTCAACAACCTCACAGAGATTCTGGAACTCGTTCAAATCTTTTTCCCAAATTAAATCTTGAGGTTATCCTGCGACATTTTAGGATAAACAGCTTATTTATTACAGTTTTACAGTTCAGGAATTGAATACAAAATATGACCCCTTTGTCCCTATTCATGTTAGTATGCAGGTCTTTTTTCATTATATCTACCAAGAATATTTCTCAGCTCATGTGTGACTTTATGGAACTACAGAATGTTAAAACAACTTGTTTTTTTTTTTATAAATGCGGTGCCACATATCTCCATGATAGTTCTTAAATGTGCTGTTTAAGATAGAGATGTAATGCAGTTATACAGTAATTCATTGCTATATTTCTTGTTGGGGAGGTTCCACACATCCCAGCAAGTAAAAATATCTTGGGTATAGGCAAATTCAACTAAATATTTCCCTCTAAATATAGGATTAGTAAACCTATATATTGACGTTTGTTTTTTTTTTGACGTTCACCAAACCTTTGTTCACATTTTGGATTCCTACGGTTTTCTGAGTTTTCGTCTGTTCTTGGATTACGTTTCCCTGCATAGCCCAGTCTGTATTGTTCGCCCGATCGCCCGACCCACTGCTATCTTCTGCATTTCGTCTTGCAGGAGGACTGGGGCCAATTCCTCCCAATGGGTGGAGTACGCACTGATAAACTCCCTGAGACACTCCGCAACCCAGCTCACCCCCTTCCAGTGTGTCTTGGGCTACCAGCCGCCTTTATTTCCCAAGGAACGCCACCCCCACTGACTCGCCAGCGGTGGATGCGTGATTCCACCGGAGTGAGCAGGTCTGGGAACGTGCACGTCAACATTTGGTGCAGGCCTAACGCACCGCCAAACAAAAGGCGGACCATTGCAGGAGGGTTCATCCCAACTATCAACCTGGGGACAGGGTGTGGCTTTCCACGAGAGACCTAAAGCAGCCACTCCCGGGCAGGAAACTTAACCCCAGGTTTATCGGCCCCTTTTGAATCCTGAAACAAATTAACGAGGTCACGTACCGTCTGGACTTACCCAAGCACAGCCGCATCGCCCTGTCAGTCCATGTCTCTCTCCTTAAGCCAGTGATACCGGGTCCCTTGGCCATGGCGGTGCCGGGTGACTCCACACCATAACCGCTACAGATTGAAGGCCGCCCAGCCTACTGCGTCTGCACCATCCTTAACTCCAGGTGTAGGAGAGGTAAACTCGAGTATCTGGTGGTCTGATAGGGGTATGGCCCAGAGGAGCAGTGCTGGATCCCGTTCCAGGACATTCTGGACCCAGACCTGCGCAGGGACTTCCATGCCGCTCACCCAGCTAGACCGAGACCACGGAGGAGAGGGAGGCCTCGGAAGGATTTGGCTCCCGGAGTGAGCCCTTTGTGGGGGGGCTCTGTCACGTCACGGCGAGGTCGCAACTACAGTTCCCAGAAGGCAGTGCCAACTACAAACATGGCCGATGAGAACTACACCTCCTGACCATGCACGGGCTCATGTTCACCGGAGTACTGAGTGAGAACACCTGTGTCGCATCATAGGTTATATAAGGCCTCGTTAACTTCAGCGCCTCGTGAAGTAAACGCTCAGCAGTCTTTCACCTGACGTTCACCAAGCCTTTGTTCACGTTTTGGATTCCTACGATTTTCGGAGTTTTCGTCTGTTTTTGGATTATGTTTCCCTGCATAGCCCAGTCTGTATTGTTCGCCCGATCGCCCGAGTCACTGCTATCTTCTGCATTTCATCTTCCGCCTGATCCCAGTATTCTTATCCTTTTCGTCCACTCTTGCCTCTGACAAGGTAACGTAACAAGTCCACACAAAGCACTAGGCATAGTGTTTTTTCTTTTTATGTTTTGACATGGTTGATCATTGACACATTGATATACAGAGACATTATATTAGGTAGGCCTTTCAGAGTCAGTTGTAAAATTATTCAAATCCTACTTGTCTAATATTATGCATCAGCTAGAATGGACATTTCTTGTCGTTTTGCACATCTTAAGATCGCTACTTTTCTTCACAAAATCAAGCAATTCATTTTTTTTAATTATGCATACAACACCCAACTGTAGAGTATGTAGTCACTTAAACCAAATATCAGCAGCCCATAAGAAAATAGATCTTTAATGGAGGACAAATAACTCTTTACAGCTGATTCCTGACAAAACTGGGATTTTGGGAAAAATTGCTTCAGGGTAGTATAAGCTGATGTGTTGATGTATAAATAGAAATATTACTACTATTATAACATGGCCTTAAATTCCCTAAGGCTGATGCATATAACAAATCTCCAAGAGCTAGCATGTGCAGATGCTGAGAAAATGTCAACTTCACATTGACTGTCCACTCATCGCCTGGCTGTCACACTCCCATAAACAGCTCCTCTAATAGCACAAGTGTGAACCAGACTGAGATGTGTCTCAGAGAATAAAGGAAACATCACACCGACCAAATGAGCAGACCATCTCACAATCTCACTGGCTCCTCAGCCTGGGAAAAAGGATGAGGGTGGTCACATGACGAAGAACATCTGAGAGATGAAGAGATGGTGGTGATATTTTGCTTTAGTTCTGTATTAATGCAGGCTGTGCCACTCACCTCCCCCTGTTCTCGAGGTACCGACTGGGAGCAGCATGATGTGCACCTGTTATTCCCCTGGTGAGTTGTGACACATTTACTTTATAGTCACAAGCAAGACTAGAGCCTGTATCATTATGTATCCCCAACATGGTATTAGAGCCGGTGTGTTGCACCATTAGATTTAAAAAAAACAAAACAAAACAAAAAAACAAACAAACAAAAACCTTTAGGTTGCACTCATTAAAGGAAGTGCTTTACATGCAGTTTCACCAGTTCAAATTCTGCCAACATAATCAAGCACGGAGGCACTCAAAACTGCACAGCTGATGCAAGTTCAGGAACAGCAAAGAAAAATGGAGTGAGATGTCTCATATTTTATAATTATCAATACTTTATATGATGGCTCACTCTTCTCAGTACATACTAAATCATTGCCTTGTGTTTATGAAAGGAGCAGTGGCAGAAATTGTTCTCTCTCGGGACTGTGGTGACAGAAGGACTGTAAAAACAGGCAGCTTATAGTGAACTCAATTACGGCTCATAAATTCTGAATATTAGAAGAGCATATCAAGCTTATGTTCAGGAGTTAAACAGATATACAGTAGGAGCTACAAAACATTATATCATTGCAATCTTAACAAGTCTTTACCATGCATTTTTGCATGAGAGGGAATATCCAAAGAGCAAATACCATTTAATTCATGGTGGAAAGGTTTCCTTTTCTGTATACACTCAGTACAAGAGCTGGACTATGAACCATTTCAGGTACCACACCACTCATACAGTGGATATAAAAAGTCTACAGAATTCAATCTGCCTGTTGCATATACATGCAAGATCACCTGCAATTCTCTAATCTTTCCTCTGTCTATGTGCCAAAATATCCAATAAAGATCTGACTGCAGCTTAAGACGACAACTGCCTTGAATATCTTGAATACCCAACACATCTTGAATACCCGACAACATCTTGAATACCCAACACATTCCAAAAGGGACATGACATTTCCCAGAATTTGTATGACTCCATCCCTTACTATTCCCACTCAGGATCAGTATAGTTCATGTATATTGTATTCAGAACCATTTACCTACATGAAAAACTGATTTCAGACCAGGCCGTTAATGAGCAAACTTTTCTACCACTTGTTTCTCTGGACATCAGGAACTGTGGGCCACCAGCACCCTGCCATCCAAACAACACACTGCTGCTGACATTCATTATTTATTGATGTCCTGAGGATTTTAATTGCATTTGGTGAGCTTTTCGCTTCCGTGCTCTCAGCAGCTAGCCCTCCAACCTCCACCCATACCCATTCACTCATCAGCTCCTGCTGGGTATTGTTGGATGGTTGTGCCCTTTTTCACGATACAAACCACTGTAGATGTTTATTTAACATGGTATTTACAACCTCAGAGTGGATGGCACCAGCAGAGTGGATGTCACAAGGAAAATAGTATATCTACTAAAACGAAATTTCCCTTTGCAAGCCTGTTTTAAATAATTTCACACTTGCATACATTTAACCCCGTCACTGCAGTGATATTCATGAAATTCCACCATCTTTATAAAATCTCACAAGGGTGAGGTTTTGGGATTTCATTCAATGTCATACCAAGTACTAAATATGATAAGTTACAAATGCTAATATCACCATTTAACCCAATATTAACATCTGTAACTTTTTATATGAATTAAGTCATGGTGGATCTGGAGTTAGTACTGCTTCTGTAATGAGTGGCCTATAAGGTCCTACAAAACTGACCTGATATTAAGGTAAAAAAAACAAAAACATTTGTCTAATTAGGTTGTATGATGTCTAGTAATTATATAAACTCTGATGGACATCTTTATTCATTGTAATCCTTCCAGCATGCTAAGTTGGTTCTTTAGCTGCATCTGAGAATTTGATTAGAGTTGCTAAACTGCCTTGTATGAGGAGCAATCCATATAAATGAACAAGGCTTTTGTCAAGTCAGTAATCAATGAGAGAAAAATGACATTTATTTAATTTTATATTTATTAATTACAACATATGTTCTACATTTTCACCCTTAGGCTCAATGTATTTTCTCAGACACTGCATGATTTTTTGCAGCTTTTGCTAAACATATTCCCATTGCTTCCTGACTTTTCTGACTAATTAGTTACCTGACCAGCCTACTAATCTACTAGCCTTATTAATGCAGCATTTATTTTTGTCAAGGAAGCTTTTCTCTTCTAAAAATCACTTTTAAGTGGATTAGGAGGGCAATGTAATGATTTTAAATAGAAAATAATATAAAACCACCACCTTCTTTGGAGGACAATAAGTACTTGTATGCAATATACTGTATAAAGTTAAATTCTTTTTACTATTAAAGCCACTCAGTAGAGGAAGAGCAAAGAGGGAAGGATGCATGAAAAAACCCAAGAACAACAGAAGAAAAAAAGCAGGTGCACAATCAAAACTCAATTAAAAAAAACCCACATTTACACAAAAAGAAACAGAAAAATTACCGAAAGGGAACAATGGAATGGGGAGGAATTGTTTTTTGAGTAAAATGTAATTAAAGTGTTGAAGTAATTAATAAAAGGCAATGTTGCTGGGGTACATAGATAAGTATAGTGACTATTGATATTCTAAATAACATTGTACAAACACACTATCCTTGAAAAAAATCATGCAGTTTGACCACTGGTTATTTTGTAACTGTCTGTCATCTTTACGGTTATTGGGTGTTATTTAATTTATTCAGTATTACGTGTGTAGACATGAGTTGGATCAATGCGGCGATACAGCAGACAAGGTCACCAGTCTGACCTGCTTTTATAACTCTTCTGTTCCTCACCCAGCTGCTGTACACCTGAGCAGACTGAAAATCGGTCCTCATGTACAGCAATCAATATTTTACAAACAGCAAACTGGTTGCTTGGAGGCTTGATTGTAGAGAGTTTAATTAACTGTCAGCCTTGTTTAGAAGATGGTGCCTGGGGTATGATGATAGTTATAGCAAAACTATATGTCATTACATGTTATATTGCAAGAAAATATAGCCTGCCTTTAAATCTTGAGCCATTTGATGTCATGGAAAATATTTTGGTTTATCATTTCTCAGTTGAAAAAAGACACTTGTTCAGTGACATGAAATGAGATGTAAGGAATAAAACATGCTGTGGCATGATGTTACTATTACTAATACCACCTTGGTGTTGATTGTTTTACTATTAGACCATGTAACACCTGAAGCGCTTCATTCCACTTATACCAACTCACTAACAATGACACAGTTTTATTTATAAATGAACTTATGTATTAAGTCCTCTGTTCTGAAGACGCAGTAAAACTCGCAATAAAGGAAGCACTATTTTTTCTGTCTCTTACGAACCACTGACACTGGAAACTCCTTTCAAAAATGTTAAATAAATATCTCCTTAACAGAAACTTTTACCACATCAAGTCTCAACAATTATGCATTTATCTTTGTTACACTAAAAAAACACTGGGTTAAAAACATCCAAATTGGGTTATTTTTAGCCCATCAGCTGAGTAAATATAGGACAGAACACATTTTGGGCTAAACTAACCCATCAAGTTGAGTAGTTAATTTTAACCCATTTAATTTTAACCCATTTAATTTTAAAGGATGGTTTCATTTTTACAAAAATGCTGGGTTAATTTTATTTCATAAAAAGGGTTATTTTTACCCTTTGAAAATGTTAAATATTCCACATTATAAACAAATATGTCAACATGGTATCTCCTTTATTTATACACAAGAAGGTGTTCAGAAATGTTTTGCTAGAGCTGCCAAAGTAGTGTTTATATACAGACTTTGAAATAAATGACTCAAATAAGTCACATATTTAAGACGAAAACGTCAGATTTTAGTCAAAGGAGACGTTTAAAACATCCAAAAACCCTGAGTAACCAACTTACGATCCAGTGGGCATTATAAACAAGTAAGCCAAAGCTAACAAAGATAGCGGTGCATTTAATGTCATGTAAACTGGACTGTTATTGCACATTTTTACTTTTTCTAGTGTACAGTAATGGGTTTATGGATAAATATACTGACAGGAATCGTGTTTCTTCAAATAAATCTAACAGTCTGTCCATGTGAAAACCACTACCTCCACCTGAGGTGAAGTCAAACAGTCCGAGCTGAGTTGATTTGACCCAAGGAGCTGGGCTGAGGCGTCAGGGTGGGGGAGGGGTGCAATGATTCATCTATCAGTGAAAATGACTCAGCCAGTAACTCAGCTTACACAAGACTACCCCAAAACTGAGAAAATAACCCAATTAAATGACCCAAAAGGCTCAACCCAGCGTTTGGGTAGAAATAATAACCAAGCATTTTTTAGAATGTAAATAATTCTTAAACGTCTGTTTGGATAAATTAAATAAATCTAGTATTGGTTATAAAAGTGACTTGCTTGTTACCGTAGAAACAATAATGTATTAGAATGCACACACTAATATAAACATGATTTGCCTTGAAGACGCATTATTATCTTCATTATTATCATCATTATTATCAGCTGCTGTTATGAAAACACCTTACGAACAATCAAAATCAAGTATTCAATACTGGTATAAGAGGATAGTAGTCATTTTCTTTTATGATATATTAGTAAAATAAAGTTCAACTCGTAAACTAGTAGCATTATTTCTCCTTGTTTGTTTTTGGTGCAAAGCTAATTACAGTTAAAAAGTCGTATGTTAATAAGACCCCATTCTGAGGCTAATTTAAGGGATTCTTCAAAGGTTTCCATTCCTGGACCAGGACGCAGTCTGTTGGGATGAAAGTGCAGGAGACTTAATTTTATACATGCACAGGTACTGTAACTATGGAGCAACAACAGAGAACTGGACCTTGGGGAGGCTAGACGATTATGGAAGGCAGATGCACTGCTCCAGATATACTTTCATGACATTCTTTTTATCCTGGGCTCTCCATCATCGTAAAGTAGCCACAGTTACAAAATTAGAACACTGTAGTCTTACAGTCTTCTTTTTTGTTATTTGGCAGTGCATCTTCATTCTCAAATCTGATTGGTCAGAAAGTATTGATTCTTTTTCTATAATGGCAGCCATACTAGGCATTCAGTTACAAACTGCAGATTTGTATTAATGCATTCACTCTAAAACATTATTGTTTAGTACACAGGTGCTCAGTACAGCAGGTTCTCCACATAATCTAAGACTATTAATAAACAAACAACAAAAAAAAATGCTGTTCTTTAACAAAGAAAAAAGTATTATCGTTGTTATGCTATTTTCTGGAAGGAGATGTTTATTTAACATTCATCAAAGGAGTCTCCAGTGTCAGTGCTTTGTACCAGTCAGTAAGATTTCTGCCATTGGAAAGATGGAGAATTTTGTGCTTTCTGAGTTCTCAGTAACATGACAAGTTGCACCGTCTGATAAACATGAGAGGAGGAGAAACGAGAGGTTGGTAAGGCAAAAAAAAAAAAATCTGCCATGGTGATTAATTTGCACTTTTATTGCAACCTTTCAAACTCTTTTTACCAGAGGCCAAAAATTGAATTTCTGACTGTTTCGGGGGTGCCTGCATTCAGCATTGAATTTATTAGTGATGTCATACTCACAGTAGTGGTTAATGGCTCATATGAAAGTAGACAATGCTTTAATAATTTGCAGTTTTTTCACAAGTATTTCTTAATTTTACCTAGCCTACTAGGTTTAAATGCTATAAATTTATTGTGGCAGTTGTATACTGTGTTTTACTATCAAAAATCTTTAGTTGTGCTGTCAGTTTTATCTCTGTACCATTGTTATTGGCAATACTGCCAATAAAATATCCTCATATTCCGTAAATACCAAAATGCCTACTTGAGTCTATCTTCAAATATATTTAAATAAATAAAATAAATATATATTTTTTATTATTAAAATCCATTTAAATTGTGATTTGTTATTGTACAAGATCTATATCAACTCATGTTAAATAAAGAAATTAATTTGACTACAAAAATGCTATTGATATACTTTTATATGCAATATAAAAGTGTACAAATCTCAGTAAGACATAGTATTTTTGATTTCCTTTTGAAATGTGCAACTTTAATGGTATGTATGATTGAGTGCAAAAGTTTTTGCACCCTTACTTTGAAATTATACAACCAATAAGACCTAATGCAAGTTAAGTTTTGTTAGGTTTAATATATAAGATATTGATAAGGATTTTTTTTCAGAGAAAAAAAATTGTTGAAAATCTCTAACAGAGTTTGAGTCTGTTTGAATATTTTGTGCCTTAAATTGGTTCAAAATACATTAATTAGAGCATGTAAAATTTTTGAATTTTTTTGATATCTAAGCTATATGTTCTAACTGTAGAATTATTATTTTTTCATCCCCAGTAGGGATGCGAACTTTTGCGTTTGACTGCATAAATCATATACTGTAGAATCATTTCCCGCTTCTCATTTCCCAACATGTCAGAACTGATTTATGGCTAATGAAGCACACAAGGGACCAGATATCAGCTCCCTGTAAACAAATCTGACTCCGCTATGATTTACTGCACCCAGTCCCTATGTTTTTTTTTGTACATGAAGGGTATTTTTTTGCAGGTCTGTTATCTAACTGAATCATTCCAGGCCAGTCAAGGTCATAACCTATTAGCCGTTCTGCTCATGCCAGCTTTCCCCCATTATAGCCATAGACATTTCCTTCCCAATTCAATCTACTACACTTGTCCTCCTCTGACTCATGCCACAACATCGGTCTATTCCTCTAATTCCATTTGTCTGTCTGAGGTACTGTGCAGAAAATTCATCACTGAGACTTAGTATATCTGTAGCATTTACATTCAGGCTCTGACTAAAGAGGATTAAGTGATTGAAGAAGCTGATTAAACCTGAATAAGCTGAATGCAATTAAAATTCTTAATTTATTGCAAGAGACCAAAAATGGACAAGCTCCATCAGCCTAGATTTGGTGAGTCCATGCCTGTGCTCACTGTAAGCTCAAATCCTGAAATGGAACCTGATGCAGTCTGCTATTGTAGCCCATCTAACTCAAGGTTCAACATGTTGTGAGTTCTGAGATGCTATTTTGCTCACCATGGATGTAAAAAGTGATTATGTGAGTTACACTAGAGTTCCTGTCAGCTTGTAACAGTCTGGGAATTCTCCTTTGACCTCAACCACAGCAGAGCTGCTGTTCACTGAATGTTTTTTGTTCTTAACACCATTCTGTGTACACTCTAGAGACTGCTGTGTGTGAAAATCCCAGCAGATCAGCAGTTTCTGAAATACTCAAACCAGCCCATCTAACATCAACAACCAAGCCACAGTCAAAATCATGGATCACAGTTTTTTTGTTTTTTTTTCCCATTTTGATGCTTGATGTGAATATTAATTGACTTTCTTGACCTTTATCTGCACAATTTTCTGTTCTTATTAAATTGGCTGGTGAGTGTACTGTATTTATATCCATGACCATTCAAGTCCCTCATGTTTTTCCTTGCGCTGCATGCTTTTGGTTTGTTGCTGTGATGTGCTCTTGTCTGGCTGATTTTCACAACTCTGTATGTACATTTTCAATCCTTTTTCAATCAAATTTACTTAAGGTTACCTACATTATTGCTGCTGTGTTTTCTCTGAAGCTAATTAGCTTGTCATTATATTGTAGAAGCTAAATCAAATATAACTTCTGTTATATACAGGTCTGTTATGACAATGCACAATTTGTGCAGTTTTGTTACGAGTTTTTGCTAAATGCATTCGCTTGGTGGTTTAGCTAACTGGACAACACTAGCCTACTTTCCATCAACGTGATTCATTCATTCATCTTTGGTAAACTCTTCCTGGTCAGTGTTGAGGACCTGGATTCGGCACAAGACGAGAGAATTCAGCTTTGATGGGACGCCAGTTCTTCGCAGGGCAACAAGCACACATACATATAAGCAATCATTCACAGCTAGGCGCAATTTGCTGTAACCAATCCACCTACATGAATTTATTTGGACAATGGAAGGAAACTGGGGAAGCCAGAGTAAACCCATGTAAATAAAGGAACTTTTGAACTTTTTGCTGGGGCAATGGAATTGTTGTTATTGGTAATATTTTAACAAAAAAAAGTTATAACTTTTTCCTGTATAATATTAGCAGGTAAATTGTTGAAACATGAATTGTTGCAAAATAATATTTAGAAGACAATTTTACATTTTTAAAAATATTTATTATCTACAGCCAGAACCATTCCATAAAAAATGTAAGGGGCATCATGCAGAGATTCCAATTTCAAATGATTTACAGTGTGATATAAGATATACGCTCATATAACCTCATAAGACTGTAATGTCAACAATTTATTTGTAATGATTTCAAGTATGTGATTTCTATTAGAAACAGGAGTTATTTCATGGGAGAAAGAAGATTTACTCATAGCTGGATTAAGAGGGTTTTTTTTTTTTGTTTGTTTGTTTAAACCAAATTAATAACTGGCCTATATTAATAAGAACACTGCAAAATCCTATTTGTTCCTGACATCTTACAGTATATTATTTATTAGATTTTTTAAAGATACATTTTTAGTTTACATTTACGTGATGAATGTAAAAATAGTACAGTAATACAATACAATGTACATGCATTAAGGAATCTTTTGAAAGAAAATTACTGACATGTCCTTTCACAAGGAAGTGACATCACATGTTGACTGCATGCTTCACTCATCCAGTTATCATAACCGTAGAGAGGAGAGCAACAAAACAAAAGCAGAGCAGCTGAGGAGCACACCGATTTCTGCAAGTGTAATATGTATGCGGAGGATTTCTTTGTGGATGCGCCATAGCAACGGAGCTGCAAATCCATGTTGCAAATTATTGGCTGAAACTCAATTCACACCATACAGAAGACTGAGTGAAAGGTGGACTACAGTGTGCGACTAGGGGAATTCTCCTGTTAGAATTGTGACCGCTTCGTGACGCTTGGCTCTGAGGTGTATAAGCTCACATTGACAGACGCTCAGTCAGTGCTGGGGGATGATGCTGGTTGACAAATGGAAGGACTGAGCGATTGCATGCTGGAGACAACATGAGCTTGATCCTTTTGTGTCTGTTTGCCATGCATGATCGACGGTGGCTAAATGAGGGAGAGGACGACGAAAAGAACCCTTTCATTTACCTCTTGGCTTGCCTTAAAATTCCCCTCATACTACACTCCGTTCACCACCCCTCCCCTTTCTCTTTCTCGCTTTCGCTCTCTCATTCCCTCCCACAGTTTCTCTCCTCCCTTCACTGATCAAAGCCAGTAGCCTAGTATTCTCTCTACAGCTGCTTCCTCTATGGTCTCTTGGAAATACAGCCTGCACATTTTCTCAAGGCAAGACCTTTTTTTAACATTTCATCACCAGGACAACAGGATGCTTCCATGCAGGCTTTGATTCTTTTCTCTCCTTGTGCTTTCCCCTTCCCCTTCCCTCTCCTAATTTCCTGCCCTTTGACCCTAACCCTTCCCTTTCCCCTCAATTTCCCCTTACCGTCTATTCCCTTTTCTATCTTCACACCCACTTGACCATGTTGCCATGTGTCTGCCGGGTCCATCCTCTCCTTGCCTTTATCTCATTTGCCTTGCTGACACGAGGGGAAAATTGTCCAGCCACCTGCAAGTGCCCGGACCCTCACACGGTGGATTGTAGCGGTCGAGGACTCACTCGCCTCCCAGATGAGATCCCGCTGGATGTTCGCAGGTTGCTGCTGTCCAACAACTGGATCCCGCGCATTCCCTCTGACTTTCTCGTGCTCTACAGTGACTTAGTGTATCTGGATCTCCGGAACAATTCACTCTCACACATTGAGCCAGGAACCTTAAGCACCTCCTTCAGGCTAGTTTTCTTGGACTTGGGCAGCAACAACTTGACTGAGATCCCAAAAGGAACATTTGGTGAGTCCCGGAGCCTCATCAAGTTGCGCTTGGGCAACAACCCTCACCTGAGCATGGTCAGTGAGGATGCCTTCAGGGGCTTGACCTCACTACGAGAACTTGAACTGGAGCGCAATGCCCTTTCCAGTCTCCAGGTTGGTGTGCTGAGCCAGCTGCCTTCTCTGCGGGTCGTCAGGTTAGAGGGCAACCCTTGGGTGTGCAATTGCAAATTTGCCAACCTTTTTGCTTGGATAGTTGAGAACAGCCACAAGCTACCAAATGGTAAGTGAGCCTGAGATTCTGTGAAATGATAAATGTTCTCATCTATGTTTTAAACAACATTAACTGAAGAATTCCATCTTTGTTATCTTTTCAGTCAAGGCTTTGGTATTTATAGTAACTCATTTAAAACAGGGAACCCTTCCTAAGGTCTAAATTTATTTCAGCACCTGTTCTGGAAGGAGGTTCCAGAATAATGACACATAACCTAGGGCATTTTTCCAGCCTGGTAAAGCATCTTGTTAGGCTCCTATGGGTACAGCATGCTTCCCTTTATTCTCAGCCCATCTCATATTTAGCATTCCAATCCACATAAGGATGTGCTCTGTCTACGTCATACTTTTGACAATCATACCAAGCAACTGCTTTCCCCCTCCAGGTTTGTATGTGTATTATCCAGTTACAGGCATGCTGCATATATATTTTTCAGAAAACTCTTTTGCTGAAAAGCTGTCAAGCCTTAGTATTATGTTTTCTGCTTGAGTGAGCTGCATAATAGATTATAGTAATGGAAGAACTTATTTGGAGTGACCAATGGAGTGACAGTTTTTTAAAAACAAAACAAAAAATAACAACTTTAATGACCTGTTGTAACCTCTTCCCTTTTGCATCATCGACCACTGAACACCACGACTTAAGCATGTCAACCACACACACAAAGATGCTCTCTGACTGTACTTCTATCAATACAGTACTTACAGTTAGCCAAGTAGTAAGTTTTTACATTTACACATAGGGATTAGACCGTATTTGTCACACACTGCATTCAGGAAAACAAAGTCACATGAACTATAGAAAAACAATGAAAACAAACTAAAAGTAAGTGTTGAAGCAGTGTGAATACTACTGAGATTCAACAGTTGCATGGTCATGTTTTTTTTTTAAATATTGGAAACAGTGTCCTCAACTATGGCATAAAAGGTGATTGTATAACTGTAAAAATTGGAGAGACCTCTGAGAACTTCAGCTCTCCGAGAGTTCTGCTGGAGTGCTTTTGTTTTACTCTAGATAGTAAGCCCCACATTAAGGAATTGTGGGTAGGTGTTGTTGACTGGTAGGTGTTGGGTGTGGAAACTTCATCAATAGTGGAGAAAGCAAGAGATGGGAATTTATATAGGAGGTTAACTGTGAAAAGGTGGTGCTTCAGGCATGAACTTTCTCCCAAGCTTAATTATAATTAAGCGACATGGGATGACACCTGGAATGGGACATTCTGCCAAACTTTTTTTAAAACATTATTTCATAAATCAGTTTTAAGACAAATACATTGGTTAGATTGTAATTTTCCCTCTGTTGTGGTAGAAATTCATGTTCTTGGTGGCATCGCAGCACACAATGTTTTACAAAATGTTTTAGATGTTTTATCTCTCAACTATTTACAGAGAAAACACCAGTAAAAGAATATTACTTTTATCTAAATCCATACATGATCAAAATGTTTTCTATAAAACATGTTACTATAAAATTTCTAGATAATAGATGTTGACCTGCTATGGCATTACTGCCTGTCGCACCTTCTCTGGTGCCCATGAAAACCTTTTTTTATGTACAAGCACTGGACTAATGCTTTTCCTCAGATGCAAGCATTGGTAATTCTAAGGGATGAAGATGAAGTGAGTTACAGAACCACAAAATCTGATTATGTGGAGATGTGACCCAGTGAGCAGAATACAAGCCCAGTAATGACTATCTACCAACAATTAATCACTGATACCAGATAATGAAAGATCATGTAGCTCATAACAAAAAGACTGCTAGATAAATGCACTTACTTGCGATACAAACTATCAATATGTTCTTCTGAGCAGAAGCCACCCAAATAAGACCATTAGAAGATGAAATGACAAAAGCACAAGTTGGAAAATAAAGAAATTAAATGGCCCCAGCTGTCACATTCTCTCAGCCAAGGTCATTTCTCATCAAGGGGCAGATGTTTATTGTGCTCACTCAGAGGTTGACTTTCTGATGATCAAGTCTCAAGGACTGACCAGGATGACATTTCCTTTTAGAGTGAATGGAAGTACAGTAGTTTACTTTAGATAAATATAGTATCAGATGAGCAAACAGTGTAGAGCTGGTACTGGCAGTGCACGCTTTCGTAGCCTGCCTCGCAGCATGTTTACACATGAGCGTGAAATTGGGCTGTCCTTGGTACTTCCTAGAGAGTTTTGAGCCAAGGGTTGGGCAAGGAGATATTCATTGTAGTGACAAGGAAAGCTCTTGTAAACATCTGGTAAATTGGCAGAATACTACCAGTTAGGGGTTGCAAATGCATTCAGCATGGATGTTTAGTTATTGCAGTCCAGTAAATGGGTATTACGTGGAGCAATAGAGAAAATGAGGCTTACATATAAGCTGCAGAAGCAGCAGCAGCAGCAGCAGCAGCAGGCCAGGAGCTGTGAACAGATCCATGCCTTTGGCATACATGCCAACTGGCCCAGCATGCCTGTTCTCCCACTCAGGAGCTGCATCTCACCTCACTGCTTATTTCTGCATCACTGGCTTCCCGGGATTTTGGGGGAGGCCGAACTCTGGCTGGTCATGAAAAAAATAAACCAAAGTGACCTTTCCAAACATGTGCAAATGGTATGGGAGGTGTGAGATAGACATGAGTAATCTTCCGAAAGGGTTTCCTAATGGTTAATAGGCCACAAAAGCAAGGGTAATTTCTCAGGGGCTATAATTTATATTTGTGAAGATACATTTAAAGACTGATTTTTTAGGGGGATCCTTGACTCTGGCTTTGTTCATATTCCTAAGGTGTATTTGAAAACATGTATAAATGTTTTCCCCGCATCTACACTGAGTCAGCATTATCAACCACCAAAAAGCAGAAACTAGACATTTTCAAAAAGACACACTTTCGCATTGTAATAGACCCCATCATTGTTGGATGATCCAGCTCAGACACATAGAAAACAGGTTAGTATCTACAACTGTTGAATTGTTTTGCACTTTTGTTTTAGTAACTGGTAATGACCAACTAAAATCTAAATGAACCACTTTTCAAGTCTGTAGATGAAAACACTATGGTCTGTAGTGTCCAAGTCTAACAGTACCCAATCCAAGACAGCAGTAGGTCATTTTCTACTTTAGACAGAGATTTTGTAGACTAAAATGGATCATGTTATTGATATTTAAAAATAAACTGGTCTGTTGGGAGACAACATTCTACACAATTCACTGCTTTGGCTTAGTGTTTAAGTAGTAGGAGCATTTGTTTCAATCATCTCAGCATTTCAATGTGGATGGAAAGCATAAAACGTAAAAATATACACATGGATGGAAAACTTTTGTTTTCATATGTATCTGTGCGGTCGAGTGCAAACGTTAGCACCCCCATGGCTTCTTCGAGATACAAAATGGACCATGCCTCTCTATTTTACAGTTTTATTTTACAGAAGAGAAAGATCCAAGTGAAAAATGACACGTGGGTGTTTCCTGCAAGAATCGAAAAACATATAGTTTTTTTAAAGACGTTTTGCCCTGCCCACCTCAAGGCTGTCTTGCTCTGAATGTATAAATATTGCTAAATAATTGCTTTCTTTCAAAATGTAGAATAGAGTTCATTATATCGCCCCAGTTATATCATATCTCATGTTTTAAAAAACGTGTGTGTGTGTACTACATTGAGGATGATGGAGTTTTAAATTAAAATGCAGTTTTAAATCAAAATGACATTGACCCTCGTGTGTCTGGGAAGGTTTATTACCCTCTTGAACCCAACAGTTGAGATACAGTCTGAACTTAGAGATAGCTCATCTCAGAAAACTGCTCATTTTCCATTAAACATGAGCTGACTCGCTATACATGATGGACCATCCCTTTAAACACAAGGATGGATCTTCTGACTGGTGCAAATCGAAGATTCTTCTATAATATTCTTGAGAATAAAGATAAATGCCAGGAAAAAGTTTATACATAGAGTTACGAATCTATTACATTAGGATCTATTACATGTATTACAGCCAGTTTCTGTCATGATGTGTAGGACTATAAAGCTTATTCCAGGAATAAGCAGGAAATTTTCCTTAATCATTATTACGGGATATTATCTTACAGTAAACCAACTCTTATGTAATTATGTACTACAGGAATCGTCAAAACGCAATTGTTCTTCACGCTAACTTGATTCTCTTGATGAAATTACTGACATAATTTATTATTGTAAAAGGACAGGTCAATTAATGTACCTGGTTTAAACACGCTTCTCCTTCAAACCACTCAGTTAAGCATCAGGATTTGACATTTCTCCCATGCCCATGAATGACATCTCATATTTACAGAAATTAATACCATAAGGCACGGGACTCATCGATGAATACTGAATTTTTATATTAGTATTAAGATGTGGCATGGTACTGCAAGTAGTGTTGCCACTTCACAGCTATATTCTCCTCAGTTTGATCCCAAGCTCAGGTCCCAAGCTTTCTGTGTGAAGTTTCATATGTTCTTCCTCTATCCATGTTTCCTTTGGTTTCTCTGGTTTCCTCCCGCTTCCCAAACACATGGCTGTAGGTGGACAATACTAAATTGCCCTTGTGATGCCCTGCAATGGACTGTCATCCCATCCAGGGTGTATTCTCCCACCTCGTGTCCAGTGTTCCCAGGATAGGCTCCAGATCTGCCCTGACCCTGACCAGGATAACATTGCTAACTACCATCTATCATTTATCATAATCTGCATTGTAAATTGTTCATCTTTCCATTCAGATTGAATTTGTGCTAACAATCATGCATTTGTATTATAACAAACAAGCTTATGCTAGTTATTAACTGTTGGATTTGTGGTGAAATCAGGCTCTTTGTTCAGCTGGAAAATTTCAGCGATGTTCAACTTTATGCAATTGAGCAGCCATGCTGCATTTAGCCAATCAGGAAATTACTTCATGAAGAGGAAGGCTTTTAATTCACTGTTACTAAATCCACATACATGCCCACCAAATCTATTAACTGACAGTTTCAGGAGGTCGGGCACCCATGGTGTCCAACCTAAGTTCTTTTTGGTAATGTCATGGCCCCCAGGGGCAATTTCACCTTGGACCACTAGAGGGCACCCCTGTTCTCTGTGTAGAACTTCTTCCTCTGTTGTCTCCCTCCATTTACTGTATAACCTTACTCATGTATTTCATATTTCCCTGATTGGTTAGTGCTCTATTTAAGATCCCTGTGTCTCTTCCTTAGTTGCTGGAGCATTAACTCATGTCAGGTTATGTTTGAGTTCTGGTTTTCTTACGTCGTTATGCCTGTGTTATTTACACTATTTTTATTTTTTTTTATTATTTAGCATCTTTCTTAGCATTTACTTTCAACTTTATTACATTCTGATAATCCTGGTTCCTAGTGTGTCTACTCCTTGTGTTTGTCCCTTACGTCTGTCTCCTCAAGCCTGTTCCCTGTAGTGTCTTTAATAAAGACGTTCTGCATGTGCATTCAGCTCCATGGACTCTTCCCCTGACAGGTCAGTTACCCTCCCAGGCCTCCTCATAGATACGCCCCTGCACAGAAGGTGAAATCTGTTTTGCCTTTTGCATCAATGATACACATGTATGAAGATGCAATTGATTCCTTCAATAATAAAAGCAAGCAAACAGTAGGAATATGTGTATTACTATAGTTAAATAATGCACAAGTCAATGACCATCCATCACAACAAATAAAGATCCCTGCATAATCTTCTGCAAGTATTCTCTGACTGAAGAGCAGTAGTGGTCGTGACCCACACTGTACTGTATCTGGGTCTGCTTTGTGGTGCTTAACTGGGTCTGTATGGATTTGTGCTCATTCTCTCATTCTCTCTCTCTCTCTCTCTCTCTCTCTCTCTCTCTCTCACACACACACACACACACACACACACACACACACAC
>JANDJT010000114.1:13180519-13191986 GCA_024331685.1 Stegophilus panzeri | reverse complement strand
AGGTTTTGCTTTAAACACTATTTTTTAAAACAATGTTTTCTTTGTGTAGCAGTAGTAGTAGTAGTAGTAGAAAATCCAAATGCCATTAATATTTTTAATATATTGATTTAGCATATATATGAATATGTGAATATATTCATTTTGCAGACGCTTTTATCCAAAGCGACTTACAAATGAGAGCGAACGTGGTAACTACTACACTACAGAAACCATAATAATTGTGGAAACACTCCTAGAAGATTTTTGGATTTTCCTCTATGCAAGAACATGGAGGTTAAACTCATTGAAATTCTGGGATTTGCACATGTGGATGTCCTCTTCAAACCACAAGATTTCAGCAGTGTTAAAATCCAGAGGATAAGATTCTTTTAGCAAAAGTGATTTGGTAACAAAACCATTTTTTATTTATGTTTATTTGCCATTGACAGATCAAATTCTTAACCTCCTGGCAGAGGCAACCTGGTTTTCGGTTTAAAAATATCATGGTATTATGCATTCATGATTCCGTACTGTCAACCTGAAAAATCATACCGCATCCACTGCCAGATTTGAATTTTTCTCTGGGATTTTAATGAAGCTTGGGATCGTTGAGGAGCTGCCTTTTCTAGCTTGTTTTCAGTAAAGCTATTTCCCTTCCTAACAGCTTCTTGTTATGGGCATGGTGTTTGATTCTGAAATTGTCAGGCACAATGGTTTATTTTCATAGAGGGTGCCTAAACTTATATTGGCTGTACATTCATTGGGTGGAATGTACATATTCTGAAGTTGTGTTACTACATAAGCTTTTTCTAATCATTTTTTAAAAAATGTATCTACCCTATCCATCTGTCTTTACTTCCCTGCTTATACTGACTGTAATCCATCAAGTAGTGACACGTGGGGGAACCTGGCTTCTCCTGGCCTGCTGTGATGGCTGTCTCTTCAACGAACATGCCTGATCGCTTCATCTCATTAACTCAAGCCCGACATAACCTTCACACAGGTACAAATAATTGAGTAGCTTTGTCTTTTTCAAGACGATGTGTCCTCTTCGGTGATCAACTCTACTGCTGCGAATACAAAAGATATTCCTAACAGTAGGTTTGACATTAAAAACCAGGGTTTTTCAGCATGACATAGATGTCCATGAGGGAGTAATGTTTCTGTTCCTGCCCTTTATCTCTGTCCTTTCTCTGAGTTTTGGAAAAGGGCAGAACGACAGCATGCTGGATGACTCATTATGGACCCACTGCTGGGTTCAGTCACTGTTTCTTTAAAATCTCAGCTGTAGCTAAACAAACGCAATACAGACCATTATAAAGAAAGTCTAAAAAAAAACAACAACTTTACAGCTGTTGAGTGTTGTTGTGGGTGCAAACACAATGGGCTTTATACCTATATTTGTGATCGAGACTCGCTCGTTTTGTCTGTCTGTATTTGAGCTGTGAAAATGAACAAAGTGCACATCACTGTAATGATTCTGCCAGAAAATAAATATGTTTTCAGAGCGCGCCTCTGAAATAGTTGATCCCAGAGTGTGTCCAGTGGCCAGTGACTCAGATGGAGTTTGAACACAACAGGAGAAATAATGCTGGAGTTCTGAAATATAGTCAAATTTAAAAGACTCAAACTATTTCCAGAGTGCTTTAGAATTAGTTAACTGTTCATTCAGCACTTGTTAGATCTCAATTAGGCTGCCAAATTAGAAACTTTGCCGTGTGCTGAATAATATTAGCTGCTCTACTTTCTTCTGTGAAAGAGATTGATTACATCTGTCTGATATATATATATATATATGTGTGTGTGTGTGTGTGTGTGTGTATAGTATACTAAAACACACGACATCTTAAATTCTTAAATTATATATCAAGAAAAATATTTATTATATAAAAATGCCCAGATTTACAATTGCATTTTGATTCTAAACCCTTTTTTGATTTTGCCCTCATCCGATCTCAGACCTGCCCTTGAGAGCTGATATACGACTTGTGCTTCAAGTCATGACTTTAGTGCTCATTTTACAATATCGCAGGTTACTTACAGCTTTCCAGACTTCAGTGTCTAAAAAAAATAAAAATAAAAAAAATTTAAAAATCACAGCGCTATTCTCCCACCCAGCAATGTATAGACGCATGATACCATTAGAACAATGACGTCCATTAGTGTCTCCTGAAAGCAGGATGTTAATGACCCAAATAAGCTCGCAGCCGTACATTAAAAAGTTTAAAAAGTTAACATTAGAAGAATGTTGTATCACAAATGCATTATTCAGCTTTCAGAGACAGCCTGAAGGCACATAGATAGGACAACCCCCCACTCCTACCAAAAAAAAAAAAAAAAAAAAAATGACAAAAGATCACAGCTTTATCATAGTAAAGGGAGATGAGTCTGGGCCTGAGAGAACTCTGAGAATATAAATAGAAACCATTTATCTCTTTTGCCTCCTGTGAGTTTGGTTGATGCTTAAGTATAGCCCATCACATGAGGCGTGCCATCATATGAACTGCTCTTAAATGTGCAGACAACATCATTAAAGCCAGACTTTAGTGATCGAGAAGTTACAACTGTTTAAAATACAGGAGAAATGAAATGCTTTACGCTCCCCACGGATCTCATTAGAGCTATTGCTGATAAAAGCTCTGCTGACATTTAGCAAAGTGTAATTACCATCTGCTTGGCAGTTTATTCTTTTCATGTAGGTGATCTAAATGTCTCTACAGAATTTTGGTGATGTCTCAAAAAATCCATAGCAGTGATACTCGTAGCCCTGCATTAGCACTATCAAGCGCCAAAGCCACAGCAATTGTTCATTTTCTACTTACATGCATGACACTGAGCCACTATTTAAGAGACAGCAGTGAACGACAGCAACATTTACATTGCGGTTTTCTCAGTTCAGTGCAAATGTGCCAAATCCAAACTGGCTTGAGTAATTCCTCAGACCAATCCTGTGGCATGTGTGGTGCGACGTGTCTTTAGCTCCCCACTCAGAACTTTCATTTCCTTCCTGCAGATAGTTCCCATTTACTGTTTGACTGACAAAACTGGAAGAAAAAACATTGAGATATTACGAAGGAAAATAAATCTTGGAAGGAATTAGCAGAGATTGTTGGTGCCGCTGAGTGTATGTCCATATGTAGCTAGTAAAGTTTGCTTGCCTTGCTATTCTGCCGAAAAAGCTAGTGTGAATCATAGCATGTAAACCTAACAATCAACTGACACACTAATTAGTGCGTTATTTAAGTTGGGTTTAATGAATTAGCTGTAGGTTATATATTTTGGCTACTATCATTTCTCATTAGAACTGGAAAAACATTGGACAAGTGACAAAACTACAAGTGACACGTGACTTGTTGTATGCTGCTGCACTACTGTGAACCTAGGGTAAAGTTTGGGCTTTCGCAAGATGATTAACATGCAATTTTGGTAATAAAGTTTTGACCTGGTGTGCGGGAGTCTTATATAGTAGCAGTACAACTTATTCTTAGGTTCTGTTGTGACAGTGTACAGTGACAGCAGATAAAGCAAAGAGGGTGGGCTGCTTTTGAACCAGCTGGTGAAGTGTTTCATTTATCCAAACAGAACATGTTTTTTTTCCCCCCATTTTATTTGTGCACATCAAAGACCTGGGCTGTGTCTGAAATCACGTACAGTGAGGGTACCAACTGCATTCGATTCAGTACCTACTGCTTGGCTGTTTGTACAATATGTACTGATCAGTGTAAGTGGAAAGCGTGAATACAATCTGGACGTACTACATCCGCCATGTTGGCATTTTCATGTGACCTACAACTTCAAAAGAGCCGACGGGCCATTTTTGATTCTGACAGTTTTTCCGTGCCAGTCCCATTGCCTTATGAGATAGCGTAGTATCCACAGTGTCCATACTGAAGAATCTCGGCAGAAGCAGTAGCTCATTCGGGTATTTCTCGCCTACTGTTTTATGAATACTGAGAATTCGGACATATTACTCCTATGGCGTTCTGCTTTTTGCCTACTGTGTAGGGTAGTAGGGATTTTTGGATGCATTCCTTTAGTCCATTAAGTAGACAAAAAGTCAATTTTTATCTACAAAAATTTTGTTTTGGCTTGTTCTGACACTAGCAAACAGAGGCATTTTATACACAAGTGATGACCCTCAAAATTTTTATTCTTTGCAGGAACATATTTGATTTGTGTTCAAAATAGGCCAGCTGTTTCCTTTTTAGTGGGAAAAGATTGTTTGTGGTGGTTTGGTGGGAAAAACTAATATGTCTTAGTAAGCTGATTCTTCAGTGAAATGCACTGTTATTTCACTTCATTTGTCCAAAAAATATTCACTCGGTTGGTGTTTTGATGGTGGTGGTGGTGGAGAGCATTCTCTAGCCCATCACTCCAAAATCTCCCCTAGGTGTTCAATAGGGTGGAAAGCTGGTGAGTGTGAAGGTCTTAGTATATGAGTTACATCATTTTCAATGAGTCCTTGTGCTCTTTGGATGGGGGCGGGGTTATCCTAGACGAGACCACTTCCATCTGGATAGAAATGTTTCATCACAGGATAAAGGTGATGAATCAGAAGAACTTTGTACTGATTTGCAGTGATACTTCTCTCTATGGGAACAAGTGGAAACAATCCATGGAAGCAAAAATAATTGCCCCATAGAGCATAACAGAGCTAATTTTTTTGTTTGTTTGTTTGTTTTTTGGAGCTTATGGCTATATTGCATTAGCCAAGTGTTACCACTGAAAGTGGAAACTGCAATAAATTAAGATATAGAGGAATGTGTGACCAAAAACACTGCTGGTTGAACACAAGGGAATTAAAAGCCTTTTATATAAATAAGTCTCTTAATAGATAGATATCTACTGTATATCTACTATTTGCATGATCATGATCAAGTGCAAAAATAAATCATTGTATATTATTGGTATTATTGGGGACAGAGTTACAATCAATACATTATCAAAAAGTGTGGCTAGGAGTGTTGTGATATCCAATCAAATCAGCTTATTTCCATTAAGCACCATTCATGCACCAGCAGTTCCCTTCAATGATATTTTTGCTATATTTTTTCACTATTTAACTATTGAACTACAGCAGTAAAAACACTAACACTGTCACAAATATACCCTTGAGGACTCTAGGCCTCACCAAAGAGCCACATTTTATTAACGCCACCAAAGTGTAGACTTTGAAGAGGACAGTGAGGCACCATCACATGGGAGGCCACTATGGCAGGAAGTAGAATTATGCCTGCAAAACCATTAACATCTTTTACAATAGACTTTTGGATCGACAGAGCAGGGACATTCAGGAGAACAGCGACATTTGTTTTATAGTTAATTAGAATTCAAGAGCGCTTTCTCCCTGTCAGATTTATAGTCTCTCTCTCTAACGTTGGTCAAGGTTTTCCCCCCACCAACACTGCCATAAATACTGGGCTATTTCTGGGTTCTGTCACCTTCCCACCCTAAATAAAATAACGTTAATGAAGACCTGAGTGTTCTTATTTGTGACAGATGAAATCTGATCAGCATGCTGAGAGTGCAATTTGATCAAAGGCAATGAAGACATTTTGTACTTTTAATTTACAGTACTGTCAGTTATTGGTAGGACAAAACATAAGAGTATTTTTTAAATTATATGAAACTATCGATGCATCATTGACCTAAGACAGACATGCCACACTACAAATCTAAAATGAAATCTTTTACTATACATTTGTACCTATTTCAAGCTTGAAGTGATCTTGTTCTACATATTTGCAGCTTTTGCTGTTATTTAGTTAACAAAAATTACTTCCAATGTACAGAACAGAAAGAAAAAATATATGAATTATATACAGCATTATTAGGCTTTTTACATTTTTATACTACAGTGATGATGAATTCTTGAATCAGATTGGTCAGAAGGTGTTGGTTAATTTTAGCAGCTCTGACCATAGTGCTTGCTGTAATTGAAATCACAGGTTTAAATTAATGGACTCATTCTAATACATTATTGTTCCTATAGTAGCAACTTAAACAAGTACTTGTATGTAGGACGCTTCACATAATCAGAGACTAATAATGAACACGTTTTTTAAAAAGTGCAAAGAAAAAATTTATTTAAAAGGATATTTTCTGCTCTGTATTTCAGACTTCATTGCCTTACAGTTGAATCCAACATGACGGCAATGACATATCACAGTACCTAGCAACATTATTTATTTATCCAAAACCAAAAGTGTAATTAAACTCTGTTCTGTTCTCTTGCAGGTATTGACGGTATTGAGTGCTCTTTGCCCACCGATGGCCGCCGTGTGCCTCTCAGTCAGCTCTCCCAGGACAGTTTCCGGGAATGTCAGATCACCCTGACCCTCACCGACTTCCTCATCATCATCTTCTCGGGCATCTCCGTGTCCGTGGCAGCCATCATGGCCAGCTTCTTCCTGGCTTCCACCGTGCACTGCTTCCAGCGCTGGAGCAAAGGTACCAAAGGCGAGGACGAGGAGAGCGAAGAATGAGCAGGATGAATGAGGAAGAATGAACATGAACAATCAGACACCAGCTACATAAACGAGTATTTGGATGAGAACGTGGCACACCTACACCACAAAAATGGCTAATTATTCCCATCAATTGATCAATGGATGGGTAACATGGAAACTAGCCATAGTATTAAAATTTTGTGGTTAAATTGTTGGTGTCCTCAGTAATGGATTACAATCAGTGTCCTAATATAATAAGATAATATTTATAGTCTTAAAGAAAAAAAAAACCTTGCTGCTATTTTTTTGTGCCAAATTAGTGCGGATAAGATGGAAAGCCTAGTTAAGAATGTTTTAATAGAAAGTGTAGCCTGCATACAAGAAAAATTGCAGGTTGGATAAAGAAATTATGAAAAATTCTGTGGTCTAAGGAAGGAAGGAAGCCATTCGGTAGTTTCCTGTTTTGTTCACAGGTCTAAAATAATCAACAAAAAGCATAAAAAGTAGTGAGATATCTAGTTATGGAATGAATAGCTCAAATGTTGCACTTTAAAAATACATTTCCTCCTACATCGTGCTGGCCCTCAGTCTTACCTAACGGACATGCCCAGATCTGCCAAAGATGATACTTAGAAATGAGGGACAATAAGAGTTTTAAATGGTTTAAGAAGTTCGAGGTGTGGAAAAAAAATATAGAATATATATAGATTTATTTTTGCTTTCAGACAAGTGTGAATATGTATAATCAAATGACATATCTAAATGTATTTGCGATATTGCATATTTAACTTTAAATGTGATGCTTCCAGATATTCACTTAGTTATGGAGGCAAGGGAAGAAGAAATATGCTTCTTTCATGCTGTAATATGTCATTGCTTACATCTTACTAAAAGAAAAAGAAAGAAAAGAAAGAAATATTGGTATATCTGTTGATTGTTGTCCTATGTAAACTGAAATACCATTCAGAGGTTTCCACCTACTCATTAGCATGGCGTGTATATTAAACCCATAAGTCACCTAATAAACAAAAACCCTCAGTTTAGCAATCTAGCTACATAAATTAGATCGGCAAAAGAAGCCATATTTCAGAAGTTCTTGCTGAATTGGTTTGAAAGAAACAAGGAGCCATATCAGAGAAACATTGGAAAGTAAGATTTAGACGAAACTACTATTGTGTTTTGAAAATGAAAACAGCAGAAAATGAAACCATTTGGGTTTATCCTAACACTGGGACACAAATTTTGGTGAGTTCGGGCACTTTTTATGCGGACCTGAGGAAAAAAAACATGAACTTGGGAATTAGGATTTGTCCTAAATGAGATGTACTGTAAAGTGATTTAAAGGTTCCCCAAGAGATAAACAGAATTATCCTAAAGGATGCTACACTCTCCAAAAAAGAATTGGTTCTTTGGATAGTTAAGGGTTTTTTGCTTCCTAAATTTGTTGGAGTTCTTGCTGAAACAAAGCCCTGTGCATGCAGGGTTCTACATAGTACCTTTAATGATTACCACAAACATAGACGGGTTATAGATTAGTCTATTTACTCTAAGAATGTATGTAGAATTTTGCTTGGTTTTCCTAAAATGTAATAATTCTTGACCAATATAGTCATATATAAAACATATACAATACAATATAAAAGAGAAATAAAACATTTACCAGTAAAAGGGCTCCTATTTATCACACTTATGTACATTTTGATGTAGAACCCTACAACAAAGTGTTTCCTTTCAGAAAAGGTTCCATGAAGAACCTCTTTGAAAAGCTAGAACCCTTACCTATCCAAAGAACCCATGAGGTACCATTTTCAATAACAGTGACCCATTTTCAGAGGCTTTTTTTTTTTTTTGTAAAGGAACAACAAAAACTAATTGTTAAATTTGTCTTCTTGTATTCCATGTTATGCAGTCAATTGTTGGCACCCATTATTGGCACCCTTAAGGAGAATAGGCAAAATTCAAAAATCCCACACAAACCCTCAGATAAACTCTTTTTTTTATTATTCTGATAAGGACTGATTTGAAAAATATTCGAAAATTTTGGCAAAATTATTTACACCCTTGAATAATTAAGATACAGTAAATGTGATAAATAAATGAAACGTGTGCATATAAAAAAAAGCAAACAAATTGTAATCCTTCAAAATTCCAATAAAAAAAGAAAAGGTTGGTTACATGTAAAATCACTTTACCATCAATTAGCTTGAGGAAAATCAAATGGCTTTAAAAGACAATTTGCATATTGACGGTATTGTATCTACAGTAGTGCACAAACATGGAAAGGGTAAGGTGATAAGGCTTTAAAAAATTTAATGAAAATATCAAATATCATAAGTGTATTTTAAAGGGCAGTAAAAAATGAATTCAATCAATATTTATCTGATGACTTTCTGCCTTTTCAAACTACATACGATTTCACAGGTTCACCATGGTGCCGGTTTATAAAGAACTCAGCTGATTGATTATTTCTGCATCTTGGAGAACTTATAAGTTCTTCTGTGCATACACTTCTGTATCTGCAGGTAAAAATCCCAGAACAGCCTCCACAATATTGAGATCAGGGCTCTGTGGGGGCCAAAAACCATCTGCTGCAGAGCGCTGTGTTCTTCTGTTCGTTGAAGCAGCTTTATAATAATAGAATAAATTTAAAATCTGCTCTTTTCTACTAAAACACTAATGCAGAAGGCATAAAATAAACACAGATAAAACTTATATAAAAACACAGGACAGAGTGTTCAGTGTGCTATATTCTTATATAATTCTGCTTAACTGCATCCCTGAGAGTAAAACTTTTTCTTTAACAACTCTCCTTTTGGAGCTATTCAAAATGATTGTCCTGTTTCTAAGCACTTACAGAACCAAGCCATTGGATTTGAACAAGCAGCAGTGATTGCACCATATCAGATTGAATGCTGAATAAAACTTCCTAAACTGTCTGGGACCATAATCAAAATTTCCATCATTTCCATTTCCAGAGTTCGATTTATGATTTACATGATAAATAAAATATGCCCTGTATGCCCTAATATTGCTGATTGGTTATACTCAATATATCTAACAATCCTCAGTGTATATGTATTAGCAAATAAATTGTGGCCTGATCATCTTAAATATCCACTAATCTTTCACATTGTTTAAAGAATGTGTGCTCAACATTGTCAGATAATCTATGTGAGAACATTCAGAGATGGGTTATAGACGTCATGCTAAATGAAATATTGTGACAAATCATAAAGTTTTCCGAACCAAATATTCTTCTGTAGCAGAAACGATGTGTTCAGTGTGTTATTATTTTGACTATTATTTTTCTATGCAGCAATTTAGGATTGCGAAAATACTGGATTTGCATATAAAATTAAATCACACTTTATTTTACTGTATAGATTGCACTTTTGTAGGAAAAGTGCACAAGTATTCACCCCCTTGAACATTTCCACAGTTTGCTTTAATCCCATCTTCTTACTTGAAAAAAATGTGGGGAAAGTCCAAGGGGGTGAATACTTATTCAAAGCACCAAATTCTAAGGTTTGTATAGTGGTATTTGGTGTTAAAGTGAACAATTGGTCTTATGTGGTCTTATACCACAGCACTGTTGAATTCTCAAATCAGTAGGTGTTGATTAATTTTCTATAACTGCAGCTTTGGCAGTTGATCCAGCTGTAATTCAAATAATAGATTTATATTAATGCATTCGTACTAATGTTATTGCTTTCTGTAATGAAATTTATTGAAGGATTCTCCAGTGTCGGTGTTTCAGGACAGATGAGTTTGCACTTTCCAATTTTTGTGGTTTTTTTTGTCTTAACTTTGGGAGAGAAGAAAAGAGAGTCTGTTAAAAAAATGTTTTATAGCTGTTATAACAAGATATAAAGTATAAAGCGTTAACCAGAACACTACAACATAAAATAGAACTATAAATGGATAAAAAATACAGCATGTCATTATTTAATTCATCAAATTCAGAAAAAGTAATCATTTTTCAATCACATTGCTGTGGTATAAAAGGAAGAATCTCACACCACCCAATCATTGATTATTTTCCTGTAACAACATGCACCAATATGTACTAATATGTGAAATCAAGTGCGATTGTACACACCTGGATGTTTTCACATACGTCCAATATTCAAAGAACATATAGCTAATTAGAATGTACATCAAATGACTTGTAATTACCACATAATTACCTTTTAAATGGTTAAAATGTTATTGCAACTGTGCTTCTGTACTGTAAAATAAAGTGAGACCGAAATGTGCAATGTCTGTTTTTAAGTTCTGTAGCTTTGGGTATTTCTAGAAAAATATGGTCATAGACATATCTTATAACCCGTCTCTGAATTTTAAAGAGAACAAGCTGCTGTGTTTAATCTCATTTGTGTCTTGTACCATACTACTGCTGTTACACTGTAAAGAGTGTAAAGTAATGTGTGTAACACTATGATAACATGGAGTTAGAAATGTTTGTCCTGAGTCTTGAACACCATGTATACCAGTAGATATCCAACTACTATGTAGTTACATTAAAATGTGAAAAAAGAGACCTTGTTATGTTGGGTTATTATTTGTCTCCTGCAGGAATTTTACTTTATCATTAATAAGAGAGTATAGAACAAAGTATCCTTAAGTGAAAGTTTGGGGTTTGTGTTAAAATCTTACTCAATTAAAAGTCGATATGATACTTTAGCACAAGTTCAAGTGTCCACATTTAAATGTGCTCAAATACTTTTAAAAAGTGTTAATTTTTTTAAATCAATTTTTTTTAAAGTAAAATAAACAAACATGACATACACCTGGTATCCAGGCAAAAAGAACAAACTATTTAATTGAGATATGATCTTTAATTTGATAGGCTTAACAAGTAGTTTTAAAGATCTAAATTGAAATATAAATATTTTTTCTCCCCAACAGAAATATAACATTATTTGTAAGAGTCTAAGCATTAAATTGAACTTATACTGAAACAGTATCTGCTGAAACAAAGTAACAAGTAAGCTCACTTTCTGAACTAAAATATAGCTCTCTGCCGGGGGTGGTGGGGG
>JANDJT010000114.1:13145800-13158050 GCA_024331685.1 Stegophilus panzeri | reverse complement strand
CTGTAAATGTATTCATAAGAAGTAAAAAAAAAAAAAAGTGTGCATTTACTTTATGGAAACAACTGAGAGAGTACAAGTATTCAGGTAAAATAGGAAATCCCCTAAAATGACACCTAGGCATAGTGACAAAGCACAATTACTGAATTACTTTCCACAGTTCTAAGAAATGAACTTCGTTTATGAACACCATGAAACATTACAGACTCCACATCGTTCTTGCACAGGTCTGGAATGTCTAGACAAGCATGGCATTTAAAAGCACTCACTTTCACACCTGAGAAAGTGTGGGAATTCCGTAGAAAAAAAAAAGTATGGAAATCTTGGTGTCAAAGTAATATACACCCAATAAACTAACCTTCTCAGTTGACCGGTAAACATGGCACAAACACTTATATTCAATTAAATTTTATTTGTGTAGCACTTTTAACAATGGACATTGTCTCAGAGCAGCTTTACAGAAACATATAAACACAGGATACAGATTTTAAGTGTGAAATATACTTATATATACTTATACTTATATACTGTAGTCTCACTTAATAATTTAGAACTATTTACACAACTCAAGTTAATTGTAAACTTTTAATAATAATAATAATAATACATTTTATTTTAAAAAAGCACCTCTCACGACACCCAAGGTCACGTCACAAATACAACATGCAAATACAATTCACAAAACACTAAAACACAATACACACACACAATTATACATATACATACATATATATACAGACTCACACACATTATACAATATTAAACATAAAACACTAAAACACATATTAATATTAAGTATTATGTAACCATATCACAGAGAATATGCAAACCTGAAGAGATAAGTTTTTAAAGAACTTTTGAATCTTGAAATGGATTCACAGTTGCGGATGTGATATGTGATATGGGATTCCAGAGCTTAGGGGCAATGTGATTAAAAGCCACCCGTGGTGCTAAAGTTCATGTCCAGTATTGCTAGTAGACCTGCTGAGGAGGATCGCAGTAAGCGGGAGGGGTGTAGTTCTCCAAGAGGTTAGTGAGGTAAGTGGGAGAATGATTATGTAGGGCCTTAAATCTTTAAATACTTTTCTTAACCTTATTACTAGAAAAGTGAACAAAACCAAACAATTCTTCTTTTGCAGATCTGGAAAAGACCCTAAAGATCAAAACATCTCGTCTATAAACATTCCCTTATTTCTACATGAACGCATCTTTTGTAATGCATATTGCATTTCATGTTTTCTCTCTGAATGATCTAAAAAAAAAAAAAAAAAAGTGAACATTGCTGGAAAAAGTCTTCACTTTATTTGTTTGAATTTGTGTAAATTCCTCATGAGATCAAATTGAGAAAACTGTACACAGAAACTCTGGAAAGTTTAAAAACCTGGAACGGCTTAAAAAAGGTCTGGAAGAAACCTGCTCCAAAACATTTGTGATGATTACAGAGCTTCCATTACATATCCGAATTAAAAGTAAGGGGATTAAAAATTTTGGTCTTGAGGACAAGATAATATCACATAAGTAGCACTCTATGAAAAGGCTGAAGTTTTAGAACGTCTGTCTCCTGTGGCCGAGGCTATGAAAAGCAGCGCCAGCTGTGGCCACTGGCGCCAGTGCGGCCCGGAGACGAACAAGCCGACGACTTCTAAACAATCCAGCCTTTGTGAAACTACTGGAAACCATCAGCCAAAAATCGAATGACCGTAAGGCGCAGATATAAGCCAGATGTGGGGATTCCAGGGCTTCTCTCCAGAACGGCCCAGCCCAACTAAGCTCATCTCGGTTCAGCCTCACGCTGGCGGCCAGGGTTAGGGTCATACAGCGGGTACTGCAACCTCTTGAGCAAACGAGACACACTTCATGAAGTTGAACTCATGTGAAATGACCTCAGAAGACAACTCGAATAAGATGGAAAGACCAGCTGCCAAGAAAGCAAACTTCATAAGCGCATACACATCGCTCAACCGCATTCTGTTTCTCGTCTGCGCTTAGACCTTGACAAATCTCTCAGCACTAGCCCTTCCTGAAGTAATTTCCTGTCATTAAAAGGTGCTGTAAATTCAGGGATATTGCACTGGACTAATGCAGTAGGAATTCCTACACCACTGGTTCCCAACCCTGCTCCTGGACTACGCCTGCTTGCACTTTTTATCCCAAAACACTTATTTTGAATTAAAGTAGGGGCTTTTAATGATGGATCGTAAGTAGGGAATATAAAAAAATACACAGGACAAGGTTTAGTAAGCTACAAATCTCCAGCTTTCATTTTCGCCCCCACAATGGAGAAATGACGCTTCAGAGACAAAACACAGTAGTGGGATTAGACCTGTCACAGTAATTACTGTAGTAATATTAGATTTCAAAATAATAGCATTTCGTCTAAATATTTTTAAAGCAGTTTGTAATGTGCTTTTAATACATTAGTATAAAGTAGTACATTATTTACTTACATAGTACATTGATAGTCGTCCACTGTACCACAGTGCTGTTGAATCTGATTGGTCAGAAGGTGTTGATTTAATTTTCTATGACAGCAGAACTGACTGCAAGGCTGCAAAGTTTATAACATGTTCGTTCCAATACAGTATTGCTTCTATATGAACAATGCTGTGCAATCGTTGATGTTAAGCATTGCAGACTCACAGCTACAAGGTCCTTGGAGCTCAGGTTACTGCCCGTGTGGGGTTTCTGTGCATGGTCTCCCTGTACATGGACCATGATCTCCGCTGAAGACCATATCAACAGTAGAACAAAGTTTCCATCGTAGACCACTACTGAACTACTTTTTCAGATATTTTGTGTCTTTTTTCTGTTGCAGTATTTATTGGAGATGTTAGCCAGATAGCTAGCAACCAACACAGTTGTTGTTCAGAAAACTTTTACTAGCAACACTACACCCCATACCCCCACCGCCCCGCCCCACCCCTGCACCCCACCAGCCCACTGACATAACCGGTTCTGGGGTTCCAGCCCAGCAAGTTATAGGGCCGGGGTGGAACCAGTTTTTCCAGCCTGGAACCACCTTTTCTGTGGTGGAAATGAACGGAAAGGTTTGAGAACTGTCATAGACCAGGAACCCGCACTGGAACCGTGAAGGTGGAACACCGGTGTACCTGTAGATTTCATTCTGGCTCCCAATTTTCCTCCCGCTTTCCAAAAACATAGAAGTAGGTAGATTGGGTACACTAAACTGTCCCTAGGTGTGATAGGCCTCAGATCCACTGTGACCAGGATAAAGTGGTTACTGAAAGTGAGTGAGTCAGTTGATATGGTGAAGTTTTCTTTGAGAAGGGGAATTAGCAATTTTTTGGAAGGAGTCTCCAATGTCAGCACTTTGTAACAGTCTGAAGTAAAGCTGTAACATGACAAGCTAGTAAAGGAATATAGCTACTAGAACGTAGGTGATAACAGAAACTAACTTGTTTCATGGATGATCCACAACATTACATGTAACTATAAAATGGATGAAAAAAATTATATGTGTAATTCTTTAATAAACAAGAAATTGCAATAGTTGCTAAATTGCAGTGCTATAAGAGGAATAAAACACACTGTGACATGCTTTTGTTAATTTGAATGATAATCATTATGAACTTCAAATCGTTTTCCCCACCTAGAAGTGTATTTCAAACTGTATATAAACAGTATATATACATTATTTAACACATTTCCTTCCTCTCGGGTGTCATGGCTAACAGAAACTAATACTTGTTTAGCTAGCACGTACATAATTACTTTATGCTAAAAAAAGTTTTCAATTTAAAAAAAAATGTGGTGTTTAAATTAACTCCTCTTGAATGCTGATTCTGATTATGTTGTGTGTTTTATAGTTTGGGTCAAATTAATTAGCACAGAGCTCAAGTCACATTTAAAACAAGCTTGTTTCTATAAACAAATTCTTATTCTTATCTTAAAAACACATGTTCGATATGTAATTTATTAGATACAGTTTGTATCCTAAACTAGCTAGCTAATTTAGGTAGTGTTAGCAATGAAGAACAATATGGTGTCGTAGCAGTAAGAATCCAAAAGACAGATTGGAATTCACAAAGAAATACAGAGATGAGCCATAAAAGTTCTGGAACCAAGATTAACCTCTACCAAAGTGATGAAAAGACCAAAGTGTAGAGAAAGAAAGGATGTGTTCAAGATCCAAGACATTCAAGCTTATCTGTGAAACGTGGTGGAGGTAGTGTCATGGCTTGGGCTTGATTTCAGAATTCAGAAGTTTACAGGAACATTTTGTCTGCCAGTCTACAGAGAAATGCATCCAAATTAATCAGGAGGAACTTTATCATGCAGCAAGACAATGATCCAAAACACACTGCCAACTCAACAAAGGACTTTATCGGGGGGGAAAAAGTGGAAGGTTTTCCAAGTTAATCACCAGACCTTAACCCAATTGGGCATGCATTTCACTTCCTGAAGAGAAGACTGAAGAGAGAAACCCCCTGAAACAAACAACAACTGAAAGAGGCTATGGTAAAAGCCTAGGAACGCATCACTAAAAGAAGAAACCAACAATTTGGTGATGTCAGTGAGTTTCAGACTTGATGTAGTTATTGCAAACAAGAGATATTCAAGCAAATACTAAGTGTTATTTCAATCAATATACTTCAAGACTTATCTGTTCCTATACTTTTGCTCACCCCAAAATTGGGTGGTCTCATACAAAAGATTCTGTTTTATGTTGTTTAACACATCTAGATGTAAGTACCAGGAATTAAAAGATAAAATCCTAAACTCTTGTCTCATATCCATCTTTTGATCTCAAACCCAAATGAACTGGCCTTGCTGTTCCAATAGTTTCAGAGGGGACTATAGTTTACAAGCAGTTAGCTATCTGCTAGGCTAAGTTAGCTAATGTTAGGGATATAATGCTGTTAAAGATGGCAGATGGGGAAGAGATATTCCTGGCCTATTTATTGGCTGTTAATATTGAGCAGTTTGATTATTTTAATGATTCAAGTGAGGGATTTTACACACAACGTGTGTCTGTGATTGAGTTTAAGACAAAACTAGGCACATTTCTCTATTTCTCTATCTTGAAAAAGTGTCTCTAGAACATATTTTAGTAGACTGAGGAGTTTTAAAGGGTTCTCAGTAGCTTGATGCACTTGTGAATGTCACATCATGAAAAGGTATCCACTTCAAAAACACACACAATCAACACAGAACCTCCACTACATTCCAGAATTTGAAGGTAAAGTGATTATAACCAAGTCTCGGTCTCAATGACAAGATGATATTGATGTGATGTGAGCTGCAGTGTGGCTTAAGGTTTGATGTCCCGGGTGCAGCAGTAAGACAGGCTCATTCGTCACCTCTCTGGCTAATTACTCCACTGAGTGTGAACTCCTGCTGTTACGCCTGACCTCTCACTCCCAGGTGCTGAACCACCAATTACTCTTTTCAGCTTCTGTGCAGCTCTTCAGCACTTTAGATACAGCTCTGTGTGTGTGTGTGCGTGTGTGTGTGTTGAGCCACAAAGGATTCATTCCCTTGATGTAAATCTTTTCTGGAAGACCAAAATGCTTCAGCTTCACCAGAAGTAAGATGCTTGAAGAATCAGGAAAGACACAAAAACAATGTCTAGCTAATTTGGGGAACATAAACTTATTAGCACAGCACTCGAGTCACATTTTTCCATTTAAAGCAGGCTTTCTCTAATGGAGGCCTTGTGGCGTTGAACAAATCATGCTATCTATTAGAAATGTATTACTGTGACCATGTGGAACCTAGATTCTTTTGGATGCAGGGTTTGTGTACTAAGCTAGCAAGCTAATTTAGGTACAGTTAGTAATGAAAAGAAAATATGGTGTGGTAAATAAATCAGTGAGATATCAATAAATAAATTGTTGAGGCTGTCCATCAAAAGGGGGTAGGGCTGTTAACAAGATGTTCTGTAGTAAAAATAGGTGAAAATGCACATTTTGTCATACTGTATGTGTGAAGACAAAAATTTTTTTATGAATTATATATAGCAATTGTTTCAGTTTATCATTTCAAACTCTGCGTTGGTTTAGTTTTTTGTTTTGTTTTGAACACTACGTAGTTTTTGTTTATTGTTTTACAACCTCAATACTGAAAAGTTGGGACAGTATGGAAAATGCAAAAAAAAAAAAAAACAACAACCAAAAAGAGACATTTGAAAACTCAGTTCACCCTGTACTATATTGAAAACACATTATTAACACATTATTTGACGTTTTACTTTGCGAATTTAATTTATTTTTCAAAAATATACACTCATTTCAAATCTGATGACTGCAACACACTCCAAAAAAGTTGGGACAGTAGACTGTTTACCACTGTGTAACATCACCTTTTCTTTTAATAACACTTAATAAGCATTTGGGCTTAATGTTAGATTGTTTGTCAAGGGATACATTGTTTAAAACTATAATTAATATAGTGCAGACTGGGTTAACAAAACGAAACAATGTAGCATTTCTACTCATCCTCTGCTACTTAGCTAATAAAATAGCTACATGTTTTACAAGCAACTTGATTTACAAACTAACCATGTCATCACCTCGGTTTGAGAAATGTAACTAAACTAAAGTTTGATGAGATAAATGTGTAATAAGTTGTTTGAGATTTAAACAGAGTAGAGTTAAACCTATTGCGAGTCTCTGCCCTCTTTATGTATCGCTACTGGTGAATTGGTACATAAGTAGGCCCGCTTGGACGTATCAGTGAGTGACTTCCTTTCCGAAGTACCTTCCTTCTGACCTTCTGAAGGAAGCCAAAACCCACCGAGATTCTGACCACATCCGTACATAAAGTGTGTGTGTGTGTGTGTATATGAAGTGTGGGTGTTATTCGACTGTGCATGTGTCGAATGTGTCATATTGGTTTTGAAGCTTCATTTGTGCCCATCCACTTTTATTAGTTTTGGGCCACACTCAATTCCATGTCTGTTCAAGACACTCCCGGGCCCTAGTGGGTTTATTTTGAGCCTGGTTCAAGTGTAGGCAAGCAATGAGTAATATTTAGCCACAAAGTGAGACAGTAACACAGCACTATTCTGACTACATGTACGTGGTCCTCAACATGTTATGAGATTCATGAAAATGGTCTGTCATTTGTTTTACATTATGCTCTTTAATCCTCATTCTTCACTGTTGACAGCGTCTGTATTAGATTGTACTGTAATGATGTGCTCTGTTTTGGGGTTTTCATGGTAAACTGAGTTCAGCCAAAGGCCTCAGAGCTTCTATAAAGAGCCATATTCCTGTGGTTCGTCTCAGCATGAGCTGTGTGTTTAACACGAGCTGACGCATTGCCGGAGGCATTTATATATCCGCCGTTTCCCGCACAGATTGAAATGATGAAGTGACGTCGCCTCGGTTTAACGATGAGAGAACAACACTGGTGAGGTGTTTACAGAGTGAATCATGTAAACATCCATGCTTTTTAAGGCCTGTATTTATTTCATTTGAGCAATGCACTTAATAGCTTTGTGTTGTATCAGATGTACAGAATTTGTACATATGCTTGAAAGTGTCCAATGTGCTTGTCCATATCATGCTAATAATTATGATAAACTGTCTGTTGTCTTATTCTGTAGATCTTGGCATCAGAATAAAGACTTATTATTCTAAAAAGTATTTTAAAAAAAGTAATAAATAGCAAAAGAAAATACAGAAATAAAGACAATTATGAAGTAAACTCTAGCATACATACTAAAAGATATTAAATGACAACACAAATGTCAACGCAAATCCAAAATACTTAAAAAAAAATTACAAAATCCACAAAAAAAACAAAAAACCCCACAGGTAACTGATTTCATTTTCTCCCATATTCAGATCAAGCCAAACAGGTTTTTTTTGTACCTGATCACATGGTACCATCAGTTGTATGCTTCTTGTTTTCTTGGCCGCAAAAAAAGGAAGTTTTCTGGTCAAAGTTCCCACAGATAAAGTCAACGTGAGGTGAAAGTAACTGTTACCAGAAGCAAATGCATCTTTCCCCTTCAGTGAATTCACTTTTCTTCCAGTTGAAGTAGAAACGTTATGGCTAAAATATTATGGCTAAACCGTAGATGCTAGCACCTCTGTTTGAAATGTGCTTAAATATGAGTGTACTCACATTCAGTAGAAACAATAACACTTAAAGAAAAACTGAAGCATGACAAAAATCACAACACATGAGTATTCGAATAAAATAAGCTATGGTACAAACTGATAGCTAGCATAATGTTAGCTATCTAGCTGGCAGCATTCAGAACCCTGCTAATGCTAACAATATTCAACTCCTTTTAGTTAGACGTTAGGACTCGGTTTATGTCAACGATACATGATGTAAATGATATCAAGCTTAAATGAGAATAAGTCTGATTACCGAGTGGCAAAATTAAGATGATAAGAATGTTACAATTCTAGGAAAGTTTGGTTCTAACTGTGGGCAACATGAAACAAATCATCATTACAGCAAATGTTTTTCGACCATTTTGGGAATGCTATTGTAAAGTTACAGCCTCAACATCTTAGAACCTGTCGAATACTATATGTTAATACTTAACATTCTGATAATGTTCTTGGTTGGAAAGTGGTAGAAAAAACATTTGTGCCCTGAAAAACAAAAAAAAAAAATGACAACAACATTTTTCTGCTGTGAAGTGATGGATGCTCTGTGCAGAAATTTATTCACGCTTTCTGGCTCGCCGACTGTCTCTGAAAGATCAACGATGACTTATCTGACGGATTTATTGATAAACTGAAGCCGGTTGTCAGACAGAACCCTGTGATGTTCCTGATTTAGATCCCCGTGGGTCCTCACATCAAACAACCTCATAAATCCGACGAGAGCACACAAAGCGGCAACGGGTCAGCCAAAGGTGACTCACTTTGTTTCCTACGAAGGAACTCTGTCTCTACTAATTAATGACTGAACGTTTCAAAACGCATCTGGTTGCTCGCTCAGTCATGACTGGACCTGCAGGTTTAGAGTGAGTGTGAACACTTTAAGCTGTCTTCTCCACTCATTCAGTCTGGCTGTTAGGCATACACACAGCTCATATCCTTTTCATGACCAACTAAATTATTTTACCTTGATTAGCACTGGAGCTGCAGTAACAAGAGACACTTCCTCTGGAACAAAGTTGCAGACTTGGTTGTGAGGACGTGATCAGATTGTTCATAATTTGGTTGTTGAAAATAACTTTGTTAATAACTTGGTTGTGCATCCAGTCAGAATGTGGCCAAAGAATGTGTACGGATCCATGGTGTCTGCATGGATTCCTAGGTTCTGGAAGGATTCTCTATGTCTGCACAAATTCCCAGTGCCTGTATACATTTCTGGTGTCCATATGGATCCCCAGTGTCTATACACATTCATTGTGTATGTGGGGCTTCCCAGTGTCTGTATGGATCCCCAGTGTCTATACAGATTCCCAGTGACTGTACGGATTCTCAGACAACCGGGATCCATACAGTGTCTGTAAGGATACCCAGTGTCTGTATAAATTCCCAGTGCCCGTTACGGATTTATAGCGTTTGTACAGGTCCCCAGTATCTATACAGATTCCCAGTGTCTGTTTAGATTACCACTGTCTGTATGGACCCCTAGTTTCCATACGGATTCCCGGTGTCTGTATGAATTCTCAGCATCTGTATGGATTCCCAGTCCCTTTATAGATTCCCAGTGACTGTATGGATTCTCAGATAATGGGGACTGTACAGACAATGGGTATCTGTACAGACACTGTACAGAACCCCACTGTCTATATGGATCCCCATTGTCTGTATAGATTCTCAGTTTCCATTCCTGGTGTCTGAATGGGTCCCTGTCCCCTGGTGTCATTGTCTAGTGGTTAAAGATCAGACCTGAAGCCCATGCTTAAGGTAAATTTGAGTAAATTGTTGGTGATGAACCGTGGAACAGTTTTATATTGTAGAGATTTTATTTCAAGGCTCCTTTTTTTGCTTCTAATTATTAGTTTCATGCCTGTGACCTGCCTTCCAAGACCCCCCCGCCCCCCTTTTTGTGATAACATACGATACTGTGTTGTCCAGTTTGTACAGATTCAGATAAATGTTTCCCCAATTACCCCAAAATATTGTAATACAATCAAACCCAATGTTCAGTGTTCTTTGTGCTCTTGAGCATGATCAGAGCTAAAGCTTCCTTGGCAGAAAAAGTCCATGGTGTAAAGCAGGGCAATGTGGAGGAAGGTGATTTGACCTGACCTGGTTCCACCCCGTTATGTAATTCCTCGCCGAATGTGTCTGGAACTGGCTGTGATCTCCGCCGCTCTGTTGTAGTCCGTGGCTTTGATCTGTCGCTGCGATAATGCTGTTCCAGAAACCAGCACTAATGAAAAACAAGATAGAGTGGGACAGAAAGTTCACTCCAGCACTCTAAAAATGGCTCTCAGCAGAGATGGCCATGCAGATAAGTTTCTCTCTGTACAGTCTGTGCACAGAGGAAGTGTTTGTATTAAAGCATATACCCCAATTCAGCTGAGCTCAAGCAGAGTCCTGTTAGATATTTTTCTGCCTTAATCTGGACCTTAAATGGTGCCACATTGTGAGATCTCTAGCTCTGGGTCAGTTTCACTGAAATGGCACTATCATTTTTGGAATATCAGTATAGCCTCAGAGGAGCTGTAAATCATGGTAAATGTTAAGTTAGGAACAAGGCGTGACATGGAAAGTGATCCATCCTGAAGACTGTCCAGTGTTGGAAAAAACTTCAAGTTAAAGCTTTACCAATCATTACAAAGCACTGCCATTGGAGACTCCTTTCAAAAATGTTAAATAAACATCTCCTGACAGAAAACTTCACCCTATTGACAATTACACATTTTTTAACCAGTTTATGCTGAGTGTCCACAATGTAAGTTGTTATTATAGAAACAGTAATGTATACGGATGAGCGCTTTTACCATAAACATGTGATCTGCCTTACAGCGGGAACTTTTGCAACAGTTCCTGTTATAGAAATTTTATCAAAACCTTCTGAATTCTACAGCACTTTGGCATAAATACATGTATACAACAGTGCAGTTGAATGCTCAAATCTGATTGGTCAGAAGGTGTGCTGTAATTTTATATACCCACATGGCTCAGACAGTAGTTTCCAGCTGTAGCATAAACAACAGGATTATATTAATGCGCACTGTTGTTGTTTAACAACAACAACAAAAAAACTTAGTGGTTAGCACGTTTGCCTCTCACCTACAGAGTTGGGGGTTCAAATCCTGGCTCCCCCTTCTGTGCATGGAGCCTACACATTCTCCCTGTGCTGCGGGATCTCTTCCAGGTACTCCAGTTTCCTCCCCTAGTCCAAAGACATGAGTTATAGACTGATTGGTATCTGTAAATTGTCTGTAGTGTGTGAATGTGTATGCGATTGTGTCCTGAGATGGGTTTGCATCCCGTCCATGGTGTCCCCTGCCTTGCACCCTGGGATTGGCTCTAGGTTACTCCATGACTCTGTGTAGGATAAGCAGTAGGGAAAATGGATGCATGGATAGATAGATAGATAGATGGGTAATACCCACTGCAGAAAATAATCCATGCTTTTGTGCGTTATTCCATACGTAAATCACATAGACGCACTGGACATCTAAGGCCTTTGACAATGTTATTTAAGAACACATTTTGGGTCCAATGTTATTATTGTAGTTCAAGGGGAAAATAAATTCTACTACTAAGAGTTTTCCAAAGTAGCACTTAAAACCTGTTTATTAAACTTTTGAGAGAAGCTTACAATATCGATCAAATGTAATCTATTATAATACTGGCACTGGGCCATTTATGTCATGTTATGAGAACCGGTACTGCCTGCTATAGCGGACTTGTAACAAGGACTTAACCAGGGTGTAATCTAGGAAGGTGAATACTAACCAGAGCTACCTCTGAGACACATGAAACATTTTTTATGTTTCTGAGACACATTTTTTAATCTACTATTCAGAAAATTTTGAAGGTTGTCCAGAGTAGCACTAAAAGTTTCTATTGGGATAATCTTTTAGTAAAAAATAGGGAGAATTCTAACATTATGAGGAAAAGCACAGATGACCTGCCAGGTACGCATGATAGCTGGTATAAATAAAATTGTAATTAATGGAATGCAGAGGAAAAATAAAACAAAAATGATTTCATACATGAAAGCAAACATTCTAATGCTTACTATATGTCAAATGGTATATTTTGCAAAAATTTGGCAGTAGTGATTTTAGTGCTATGCTGTGACCTATGCTCAGACTCTTAGACAAAAAAAATAAAAATAAATAAAATTATAT
>JANDJT010000114.1:13124936-13143401 GCA_024331685.1 Stegophilus panzeri | reverse complement strand
CATGAAAAGATATAATCAAATATTTACAAAAATGTGAGGGGTGTACTCACTTTTGTGAGATACTGTATATAAAAAAACCCCTATGTTTGTGAGATATAGCTATAGTGGCTAAAAGAAGAAGCACAGCACACTAACATTATGACAATTAGATATATGCTATCTAGTCAGCAAACATTTTCATATTTGGCTGGTGTTAGCATGAATTTCCTTCTTGGTCTTTGCATTGTAACAATAACTTAACTTGGTTAATACACCCTATTTTAAAAGTATCAGTTGAAAGAACTTATATTAATGAAATTATAATCGGCTAACTATTGGCTAGCTAGATAGTAGGACTGTACAATGAATCATACTTTTATCGTTATTGTGACGAGTGCCTTGTAAAGAGATGTTATAAAAGAATGGATAAGCAGCACTGCTCAAAGACATTACTGTAGCATGGGGTCGTGACTGGAAAGACTGAGTTATACACATACTGTTTCAACTCTACATTAACATGACATTAACTCCTCTCCCATAATACACATACCACAGACCCATCCCTACAAACTCCCAAAAACACCAAAACATGCCCAAATAACTAAGTGTATACTGCTGTGCAGTGCCCACAGCTGTGCAGGCTTCTGGGACAGCTACCCTGCTCCTGCTGATGCTACATTATTATAAGCTACTGAAAAAAGATGAGTGCTTCAGTGTCGAATTCTGGAAAAGCGGAGGAACAAAAGTTGCTGAAATAGATTGTGTGAGCTGGAAAATGACGTTCATGCTTTCAAACTTGCTAGTTTTCTTTGTTTTTCACTTAATAGTCATTATAATATGAATAGTTGTAGTTTAGTTAGATTTGAATTTTGGCATTAAGCCACAGTCACTGTAGAATTTAAATCATTACATTTCTACACTGATTATTTAGTTTTTATCATGCTCAATTCAATAAAACTTAAAACCTATTTTGTTGAAGGTAAGGTGTGAACTCTGTGAACTATAGTATGTATATATACCTAATGTGTAGGAGCAGATAGATACTCATAACAGTTCAATGGATTCATGGTTAAATATTTGCAGGTTGTCATAAAACAGATTCTAAGCATGGTCACCTGTTACACTGTGCAACTTGGCTCATAGGTCGTTAAGCCTGTCTTGTTTTCAATCTCCCACATCACCCCATTGCTGCGCTTCTTCCACTGGCTCAGTGTTGCTGCCAGCATCAGATATAAAACACTTATGCTTACCTACAAAGCCAAAAAACAGACTACTGTCTACCTGAAGGCACTTATTGAACCCTGCTATGCACCACATTCCCTTTGAGCCTCTATCCTCAACCCACCATGCTTCAAGGTAGAAGGAAGTCATGCATCAATACTCTTTTCTGTCCTGGTACCCAGATGGTGGAATGAACTTCCCCTGGCTGTCCAAACAGCTGAATCATCAAATGAAGAATAAAGACATACCTCTTTACCAAGCACTTAAATGAGCACTAATGTAAAAAACAACAACAACAACAACAACAACAAAAAAAAAAAAACCCCAACAACTTGGCCTATAATGTGTTTGCTGCTGTACTAACTCCTCTCTAGCAGGGTTTTAGCTTGAGAGTATTCTTATCACCCATTTGTTCTATTTTTGGAGACTGAAAAGCACTTCAGGATAAAAGCATCTACATCACTGTAGATTAGTGACAAAACCATAATAATGTAATGAATTACTCCACCAATACTAGCAATTGTGTGCCACATGAATGTGTCCGGTGGGCATGTATTAAATTTGAAAAAGTCAGTTTGGTTTTAATAATGAGAACATGTAGCAAAATTATGCTTCAGCATCTCAAAATGATCAAAAGGTGCCAATGTTGGCTTTATATGAGATATTCACCATACATTCAAACCTCCAATACCAAAAGTATTAAAAGACAGTGAAAAGGTAAAAAGGTTTTCATTTATAAATGAGAACAGAACATAGATATTGTATTTAGTAGTTTTTTTTATGCATCTCACAGCCTTTAATCTGTGTTATGTAAAGATGTGCAATTATGACTCACATAATGACTATCAAGAACAAATAGCATATGCCAAAACCTAATTTAGATTCGTGTCTAGATGTACTTTGCATGTAATGTAATGTAATTCATATGTATCTTAATAAATCAGCACCACACGCTGCAGATCAACATCAAACCATCAGGTTTGTATGCACTGGTACGTTTCCCTTTGCTCACTTTCTGTGGAGATCTTTAACATTCACATTCACATTGACAGGGCTACACACAAAGTCTCAGTCTCTCTCGCTCTCTCTCTCTCTCACACACACACACACACACACACACACACACACACTCTGAGCTCATTTCCTAAGCTGGGAAAAAAAGCTGCCATGTTGTCACATTCGTTAAGGAGATGTCCACCCAAAACTGGCAACGATGTGAAGCTCAAATCCCTTCAGGAATATCTGACATTTTTCCTAGAACACACCAAAAATGTGTTTTTATCTCCAAACTGTATTTTATTCAAATGTTGTATTTTGAGTGACAGTTTGTTAAAAAATAGACTGTTTTTTTTTTGTTTTTATAAGAGAAGGTTAAGTACAAATCTCATGAGTCTGTATGCTTTACTCTGTTTGCTGGATGAACAGTTCAGTCTTTCAACCAGCAAAATCTGACGTGCAGTCTGAACAACACCGACCGCAATGTACCATTTCTTTATTTCTCCTCCATTAAAAGTCTCTAGAAAACTCTGCAGAAACAGCTGACTCCTCGAATCATGACTTTTTCCCGCTGTTTCCGAGTTTCTGATCAGCTGTGTCCGGCACACGGAAGTGTTACACACTCCATCTTTAATTAAGGTCACAGACAAACTTAGCGGTGTAGTGGTTCTTATGTCCGGCCTTTGAAAGTGTTCATGCATGTGTAAGTTCCAGAGAACCTTTGGATTTCCTCCAGAGCGCTTTGGGGTAAGATGCTGTTTCAGGAGATGAAACACAGAAAGAAAGCGTGTTAGAAAAAAACCCCCAAACAAACAAGACTGTAGTTTCTGCATGTATATGTATTTATTTACTGCATAAATAAATATTTATGTATGTATTTACTGCATAGAAAGAGAAAGGTCAAGAATCCATGACCTTCATGATTTTTCTCATCATGCTGATTTTTCATAGTGTGCAAGTTTTCAGGCCTTCCTGCTGTTTACATTACATTACATTTATGGCATTTGGCAGATGCTCTTATCCAGAGTGACTTACATTTATCTCATTTATACAACTGAGCAACTGAGGGTTAAGAGCCTTGCCCAAGGGACCAAAAGTGGTAGCTTGGAAGTGCTGGGGCTTGAACTCCTGACCTTCTGATCAATAACCCAGAACCTTTAACCACTGAGCCACCACTGCCCTACTGTTTGATTTAGATTTCTTTTTACCTTCCTATATAAATGAATTAATAAAGCATTCTGTCAAGTGCATGGTGTAATGCTGATACTGATGATCTAATAACCTTTAGAAAATTATTATTTTTTGAATGTTTAACAATTATAACTTAGAACAGAAAACGCCTTTGCTATAGGGGTCTACATTGGAAACGTTCAAGTTTTCACCAGAAGGACAAACCTAAGACTCTTCTTTCACGCCTACGCTGATGATACACATTGTTATCAATGTTGAGAACTCCAGATCACAACAAATACATCAAAACTGTACTGTTCCATCACCCAGTTTATCCTCTCATACAGGACATACCTTTTGAGGATAACCAGTGCATTCATGGACCATGGAAGATAAACGAAGGCTGTGTTGGTTCTGACGGCATCCACGGTTCTCTGTGCAACTAGCTCTGGTTTCAATGGTGGGAAGAGTTTAGGGAACCTGTTGAAACCAAACAAAATATGGGTTAAAACATGTCATGTCTATTTCAAAATACCATATATATAACAATCATAAATAGTGTTTAGAAAAATACACACACATCCCTGGGGATCCTGAGGGTTAGGACCAAAATATCATGTTAATTGATATGCGGCACACTATTTAGTGAAACAACACATAGTGTCACATTTTTACAAACTTGTGGAAGATTTCAATTACAATTTTATTTTACGTTGGTAAAAAGGATTGATTTAATACACAATCTATTTTAGCATTGCATCATCCTAATTAAGATCTTAGGTCAGAAATAGAAAAGCTAAAAACAACAGTTTGTACCTCGATATGTGAGAAACGTGTATTGAGGGAATATTTTTTATGATATCAGTAAAATTTTAATAAAAAAGAATTTTTCCAAAGAGATTTTTACAAAATATGAGATAAATTGAACATGACAGAGATTAATACACTTTAGATTTCTCATATATGTAAAAACAAAAATTAAATAAACTTTTATTTTAATTTAAAATGTAAAAACAAACTTTTATTTTATCGTTAGGCCACAATTACCTCAAATGATCTTTGTATTATTATTATTATTATTATTATTATTATTATTATGTCTGTAATTTTTTTAATTTACATTTTATAATATTTTATAATCAAATATAACCTTAAAAGTTTCTTTGTATTTGTTTTTTTTTTCTTAAATAACTGTTAATGTTCATTACAGAAAGTCGAGCAAAAATTGGTTAATTTTTTCATATTGTTTGATATTAAGAACAAATTAAAAATGGTCACATTGATCTAAGCACAACATGCAGATTTAAGTTGTGTAAATTGTGATTTTTCAATTTCAGATATATACTGTTTCTGACTAAAATGACCAATTAATATGGATGATTTTAACTCAAACATAACCAGGATTAAATGAATATTACAAAATATGTCCTGCAGAGCCAGATCTGATGTCTCACCTCAATCTCATGCCCTGGAACATCTCGGTGTTGGTGTGGAAGGGGAGCACGGTGGTGCATCCCACCCCGGGGCAGTCCAAAAGGCCGAGGGTCAGGCTCTCCATGAAGGCCAGAGACGAGGCCTTGGATGTGCAGTAGTCTATGGTGCCGGGTATGGGTGAGAGGGACAGGATGGAGTTGACACAGACGACGTGGCCCGTCTGAAGCTCCAGCATACGAGGCAGGAACGCTTTTGTAGTCTGAGAGATAAAAAGAACAACAGACAACTATGAGAAAGGTGATTATATCGGATCTCCTGCAGGTGTTTGGAACTCAGACGGGGAAAGAATGATGCGAAGAATGTCTTAACCGCAAGTGAGGTTTTCCATTTCGTAAGCAGACACGTACAACTCGTTCATCCTGAGATAGACCCGTTTGATCTTGTGTCAAGCCAGGAAAAGTCCAGATGGAGAGGTCTAGACGCTCACTGCGATGTGCCAAGTGTTTTGATGGGAACTCTGTAATTTGGAATTTCCCTTGTTCTTACACCAAATGATGCCACTGGGAGAATCAGCAACCACTAGTGCTTCTATTAATGTTCTCCCACCTTCCTATCTTTCTCTGCATATAAGTCTCTGCATATAAATGTGTTTCCTTCTAAACAGGGCTCTGAAGCTTTCAGAGGGGAACCTAAAACTGTACATCAACGGTTCATCAACACAGCAGGGCATGCTGTTATAGGAAAACAATCAATGATGGGTTGGTGTGATGCAGCCGTCATACTTAAAAAAAATCCAATTATAGTTACATTTAATACGGAATGTCTACGTAACAAGTTAGTTATTACTTATAACCGCTATAAGCAGTCGTTCATTTGACCTTAATTAGACAAAAACAAAACAAAACAAAACAAGAAACCAACTCCTTACAGAAAGCTTCACCAGATTAACAATGATTAACAATTTAATCACCAGATTAACAATTTGTCTTTGTTAGTATATGTGATAAAGTATTAGAACGAGTGCATTAATATAAATCTGTGATAGACCTGATGTGAATTACAGCAGACACTATTCTCAGAGCTGCTATAACAGAAAATGAATCAACACCTTCTGACTGATTAGAATTGAGAATTCAACAGCATTGTGGTATAAAACATTGAACATATTATGCTTATTATTGATTGTTTGAAACGGCTTTTCTCTTTATAAATCAACATAACAGAGTTGGTTCTTATGGAGTCATTGTTTTTTTATTTGGAGAGGAAATGTCTGCTTAATAGCTACGGAACAAATCGGAGATGAGTCATGCATGTGTTACGCTTTAAATAAGTTTTAAAAGCATTCCCAATAGATGGTGTGACTAGTTCGTCTTTTCTTATATGAAACTAAAACGAAAAACTTGAATACCATCACAGATGAAGCTGTCGTTTGATTTGAACACGAACAATTGTGCACCTATTACTACTTCCTGTTTGGTGAACAGACTACAAATAACTACGAAGATTCCAAACATCCAGACGTTCACTTTAGGGACTTACCCAGAACTGCCCCATCGTGTTGATATGCTGCGACTTCAGCAGGGCGTCATCGTCGCTGTCCATCAGACTCTTCCCATGCACCACTGCGGCATTGTTCACCAGGATAGTGACGTCTCCGACCTGTCATGATGAAGAAAACAAGACACGGACCACCTGTAAGATCCCACATGAGAGTGATCCACTTACTCATCTGGCTGTGTTCCCACAGTGATGGGAGCGAAAGCCAGCCGTACAGCACATTCTTATCGTCTTTAGACATTTGAGTGAGGAGTTATCTATATCTCTATCCAGGCCGTTGGGGGGAGGGGGTTTAGTCGGATGAGAGTTGAGCTAGCAGATGACTCAAGTCGTTGGAGATAAACCTTCCTCTTAACCTCATGATCTGTGCTGTACTTAATCATGGATGTCCCATTGACCTAGACAGTACTGAACAATATAATTTCATTAATCTTATTTATTAGTGATTTATATAATATATAGAAATACACGCTCAACACCTTTTCTCTGCTGCTTCCGGAACCATTGACAGCAGGTGTGAAGGGGGATTGTGAAACACCGATGAAAAACTGATGATTAAAATTGGTTTTAATCACACTTTTCATTTCCCCCCTCTTTATTATGAAGTCCAAACGGACTCTATCACTGTAATCTAAATGCTTTTAATACGATTTTGCATAATTTGCATATTATTTCCATTTAGGCAATTCAACCAGCAAGCCAGTATTCATTTTTTGGTATTTTTAGTAAAGATAAAGGTTAAGCACTTGGTTGTATAAATGGCATGTCATTTTAAACAACAGTTATGCATAATTACCTTTTCTCGTACCACTTTGGCTTGCTTATACACTTCCTCCCTGTTGGCCACGTCGCATATAAAGTAATGGCACTCCGTCCCCATGAGCGTTATCTCCTCACACGTGTCCTTCAGGCACTTCTCTGTGCGGCCCCACAGAATCAGCTGGTAGGAGACAGAGATTGCAGGTCAAGGGTCAAAAAAATGTGGAATACTGCATATCCGATACAAGTTCGTTTTAAGAAGCAAACAGTTGCTTCAGAAAATAGGAACTGTTTAGTAGGTTTGTAGCATTTCTGCTCTAACCACACCCTCCTGCTCCCACAGAAAGTCTAACCACACCCTCCTGCTCCCAGAGAAACTCTAATCACGCCCACCTGCTCCCACAGAAACTGTAACCACACCCTCCTGCTCCCACAGAAACTCTAACCACACCCCCCACTCCCACAGAAACACTGTACATGCCCAAACACAGAAATTCTAACCGTACCCTCAGCTTCAGCACACTCTCTAACCCCGTCCACACTCCTGCACGATCTCTAACCACACCCTTCCACTCCTGCAGAATCTGTAACCCCACCCACACTCCTGCACAATCTCTAACCACACCCTTCCACTCATTTAGAATCTGTAACCCCACCCACACTCCTGCACAATCTCTAACCACACCCTTCCACTCATTTAGAATCTGTAACCCCGCCCACACTCCTGCACAATCTCTAACCACACCCTTCCACTCATTTAGAATCTGTAACCCCGCCCACACTCCTGCACAATCTCTAACCACACCCTTCCACTCATTTAGAATCTGTAACCCTGCCCATACTCCTGAGATCTCTAACTGTGCTTATGGCACGACCACAATATTTCATAATGAATGGTGTAAGTGCCTGACATGAGATTAATTTGAAATCTGGTTTGGAGAAAATGATGAGAAATGATCTTGTGTCCAAAGTCAAAATTTCACTTTCTGAATAAGGCAGCAGAGAATGTACAAGATCCCTCCTTGCTAGTAAAATAGTTTTAGTTTTCTTCTACACAGAAAATGTAAGATATAGATTCCTTTTCTCTGTGACCTGTTAGGGTGAAGAAAAGAAAAGTGGCTATTACTGAGAGAACAGCGAGGCCACACAGACATCGGGGGGATTAAGAGAGATGACCATGTGAGGGAATTGGCCAGGACAGGGACACGGGGGGCCGTGATTGGGCAATTAGATCTGTCAGTCCATGGGGTCAGGGAAAGGTAATGAAATAAGGGATGATGCTGGCTATTCTTCATCTCTTGCTCTCTCACACACATTCTTGGTGTCATTACATGGCCTAGTAGGCAGATGGGTTTAGTCATTTTCTGCTCCAAGATGCTGGAAACACTGCTGAAAAGTGTGTGTGAGAGAAAAAAAGAGGTGAGCAACGATGAGGTGGCTAAAATTGTAGATTGTATTTGACAACTTAAAGCAATGATGTGTGGAAAAAAACTCTACATAAATTTACAGCTTTGGTCTGCCACTGTATTTGACTACATGATATGATATAATATTGACGTGCAGGCAAAATGTTTTTTTTTTTAATCTTTTAAAGTGCATACAAATGTATGCACTTCCTGTCTGATTGAACTAATTTCTTCAGCTGTGATAAGGCGCCGTTGTCAGTAATTGCTCCACATTTATCCACGTTCTTGTGGAAAAATTCTTCTCCGATGTGTAAGAGTGCAATTAAACTCATTCATACTTTTTAAATTGCCAAACCCAGGCCTTTTTATACTCTGTAATTACACAGGATCCTGACAAAGGAAGGCTTTGCTGAGGCTTTTAAAATTCCACTTCAATTATCTGCATATAAAATGCTATTTCGGTTAACAAAATGTTCTTTTGCAATAACATTCTTAAACACGGCTTCCCATCCGGTACACCTCAGGGTTCTCCACTCTAGTGTTTGCTATTCCATTCTACTAAATCCAGTCAGTGGAGATGTTTTATCAGTGCACAGCAGGACTAACAGGAGCATGCCTGGCAGCGTTTGTTTTACGGATGAGAGGCGGTTTAGAGAAACGCTTTTGCGTCAACTCCTGGGCCTCGCGTGATTGGATTCTGCAGGATAACCCTGACCAGGTATCTTTGCGTGACTCTGCTCTGTTTGCACGGCTGATGAGGCAATTAGTGGAAAGATCTAGATTGATCTTATAATGGGATTTGACAACAAACTTGATATTTTCTTTGGAGGACACACATCACAATACAATCCCTGTGTAGCAGTCATCTCAGAGTCTTATCATGAAAAGTCTTTAAAGTAAGCAATGGCTGACTCGACATTAGCATACAGTAGGGTAATACAACAAGCCACAGGCTATCGCTAATCCTTTTATAGAGACAGACGGACACCTATACTGAACTGCCAAGAACATAGAGAAACTAAAGTTTTTCATTTTTTTTTGGCAATACGACACCAGCGATGACAAAGCTACATGTTTGCAAGTGCAGTGTTGAATGTTTATAGCATGTTCACCCCATTCTTGATTCTGATTGGTCAGAAGCTTGGATGGCAGTCCAACTACAAATTGAATCACAGGTTAATATTAATATTAATATGATGTATCTATTATTTGGATTCGTTATCATTTCTATAGTAACAACTCGTTCACAGGGACTTGTATGAGGAGTGCTTGACTTCATTTAAACTCAACGATCCAATAAACATTAAAAATGTTACTTAACAAACTCCGTGTAGGATTTTGTGGATGTTTTTTTTTATTGTTGCGGCCAGAAATCTCGATTTTGGTGCGGCTTTTTTCCAAAAAGTGTTTATTCTGCTTTTTTTTTGTGGAAAACTACTCGGCGAAATTGCAATTGCACGAAATTGATTTGCACGGTATTTCGTTTTTTTGTTAGTAAATGAGACCTTTTAGCTGTACTCATGTTGAGCGCTTTGACCGAATGAGCATTGTGATAACGTAACAAGATGCTTCTTGGCCCAAATCTGCGGTGATTCGGAACAATTGCAAGATCCTATGAATATTGCGGCATTTCCTTGATTTTGCGTTGATTTCTGCAATCGCAAAAACGTGAAATCCTGGAGGGACTGTTTAATTGTTGATGGTGAAATTTTCTGTGAGGAAACCATTTATGCATTTATGGAACTATTTATGGAATATTTATGCAAGGAGTCTCCGGTGTCAGCGCTTTTTGTAACAGCCCATGGTAAAGTTGTTCCTTTAAGTTTTCCGATTTTAAAGTCTTAATGATGGAGGATCGTTGTTTATGATCCAATAACTACACCCATCTTTTTTCACAAAGGATAAATAACATTAAAAGTTCGTCATTAGATTTTCGATTACCAGATAGCAGGAAATGGCTTCTATAGTAATAAATGGCATAAAAAACAACTTAAAAAAAATTCAATCTTCAAGGCTAATTATTTAAAGCAAATTATTCAGTAACTGGAGATTGGTTGAAGGGGCTAAAATAGAGCAGTGTGTTTCAAATTTATGCCAGATCTATTCTCTTTACTGGCAGGATACAATGTTTATTGGCAGCACACATTCCACATGTGCTGTGTTTAGAATGGTTTCCTTTTATCAGATTACTTAAATGCATGTAAACACGTTGATCAGATTATTGCCCAAATCTAATTTTTGTAAACACATTGTGTGTTAATAGTAGTGACTTTGTGAGTGTGTGTGTGTGAAAGCAAGGGGGTGGAGAAGAAGGCCACCAGGAGTTCAGGAGGCAGTCGCCTGCCACTGTCTAATTAGTGTGGAGACAGTGGGGTCAGCCACAGGGCACTGCCCAGCTGGGAGCTGTATGCAGCCCTGCTGCCTTCCCCCACCACACACACATACATACACACACACACACACACACACACACACACATAAAGCAAGAGTACAATTTACATGAGGCTCACTTCCTTAACACCTCACTACCAGTTCCAGCTTCGGCACCTTTACTAGCTGTCATTGTGCCTGAGGCGATGACCAGAGAACCGATGAGAACTTTGTGATCTGTTAGGATGATCTGACATGCACAAATGCTCAGTCCTGGGACCTCAAAGACCTCATATAGATGCACTTAGGCATAAAAATACAACCTCGTCCACTGTTTAGAGATCCAGTTACCTAAAAGCATCATAAAGTTAAGATCATCTTAACTGCTAAAGAGAGAGAGAGAGAGAGAGAGAGAGAGAGAGACAGAGAGAGTGTTAGTTCAATGTGATGCTCACTCGACCATGTTTTAAACTTAGGAACAACCTCCCGTGTAAACTAAAACGATAACGATGACTGTATTCTGAGTTACTTTAACTATGATAATCAAAATAAACATATAAAAATAAAGGAAACATGGGATGTTTTTCCAGCAGTAGGATATGGATTCTAATTTTGTTCATCTATATTATTATATATATATGTATAGCAAGTTTTGAAGCTGAAATAAACTTTCAGTAAATCCAAATTCACTTTGAAATTAAATCAGAAGAACAGATTTTGATGCGTTCTGCATTTTAAAAAAATCCTAGTGGCATAAAATATTCTGTCATTTTTTTTTTTGTCACAAGCGACTCCTCTTACGATAATTATTTGGCCCAGTGGGCTGTTTTGGGGGCTAAGACCACTTTATTTTTCTTGGGAAAGTATACGTTATTTTAATGTGGTTTATTTTAGCTACTTGTTTTAAGCAATATCAACTAAAGTTACTGGCAAATGTTTTCAAAAAGCTACAGCTTGGCATCTTGATCAATAAATAAATCGAAAAATGAACCAATTCTATTGGATTACAAAAACAACAACAACAACACCCAGACGTGATCTGTACTTATGTGGAAAACTGTTACAGCTACTAAAATGTAGCTACATTTTATATTACATGTGAAAAAGCTATAAATCTAAACGTTGAAGTGGCCTCTCGGCTTGCAGCTACTGAGCGTGTCAGGCTGCACCTGGAGCCGCGGGTGGTGTGTCGAGGTCTTTTCTGCTTTCTGAAGGTGCATTTATGGTACAGGCTTCTCAGAGTTTCTTTAAGAATGGGCTGATTGTAGAGCTGGCGAGTGCAGGTGCCGTTCCTAAAGCCTTCACACCTTGACAATGAGCGACTTGCTGAGAGCTTCCTTTGTCGTGCGGCTGTAAAGAACAAAGACTTTACGGCAGTGGAAAGAGTACAAGGAGTAGTTCTCAGGGAGGTTTCATCTGCCATTGCAGGAGATTGTTTACTGAATGCCTCTTGGAAAAAACACAATGCTGCCCGGTATTTTTAGTAGTGTTGGTTAGTCAGTGGTTAGATTGAGTAAAAAAAAACAACAAAAAAAAAAACCTTCATCATTGTGGTCACTGAGGCATCACAGGCCTGCAGTCGCAAAGTAAGGAAAACTAAGAAGCCGTTCAGTTCCCTTGCAGTCTAAGTGTAAGAAAAGTCCTGATGCTAAGATAAGGTAGATTTATACTTATTTATCTACTTAAAGTACAGGATTTTGCAGAGATTTTTGGTGACTGTTGCGGCAAAAAATGCTTGATTTTGCTGTGGCGTTTTGGGATCATTTGCGATGCTATTTGCAGGGGTTTTTGTCGTTTTTTTTTGTTGTAGAAAAGTACTTGCATTTATGAAATTGCAACTGCACGAAACTGTCTTTCACAGTGATGTTTGTTGGTAAATGCGAGCTTTTAGCTGTACTCATGTTCGAAGCATGTGAATCGAAGAGGGTTTTGGCTGAATGTGCATTGTGATGACGTCACATGATACGCCTTGGCCCAAATCTGCTATGATTCTAAACAACTCTGCAAGCTCCTATGAATATTGCGTAGTTTCCTTGATTTTGCGTTCATTTCGATTGCAAAATCACGAAAGTCTGGAGGGACTGAATGGTTAAAGCATGTGCTCCATGAATGCCCGTGTTTCATTAGCAAGATTTAAAATGGCGTGTAATATCATAAAATTCCACGACCATCTTGTTTATATCTCAAAACAACTCAAAACAACAAACGATGCTGGAATTTGGTGTTTGACTATAATGCGATAATTTGCATATTAACATGTAGAACAGCCATCGGATTTCAGTCTGGCTTCGGATACAAACTACATGAAATATCATGATACTAGTGTAAATGGGGTTCTTTTACTTTCCAGTTTCTGAAAACGTCTGAAAAAGTCGTAGCTTTACGTCTGACTGACACTGGAGACTCCTTCCAAAAATGCTAAATTAACATCTCCTTGCAGAAAACGTCACCCTTTCTGAAACTTTTCTTTTGGGTGAGAGATGGATGAAATCTGCCGCAGCTTTCTAAATATTTACAGCGTTGCACCAATATCTTTAGATTGCGCATCATTTCGTCCAAATGTCAACAGTCTCACCCCCTTTTCTCAGTCCAAGTAAAAGTGCTTAGGGGACCTGAGGTAGTGAGGGAGGGCTTGGTGTTTTTGAATTTTTTTTATTTCCAGTTTCTATTTGAAGTACAAGAGCCTCATTGGATGTGTGTATGTTTAGGATGGAGTGAAGCAGCTGCCACATTTCGTACGTGCTCTTAGTTTTCCACGAGATGTCATCAAAATCCTGGTTTGCTTCCAAGCCTGACAGGCCAAGCGTTACAACATGCAGCGGCTTGAGTGCAATTACGACCAAAGTCCAAAGTACATAAAGCTCTAAAACCCGTAATAACATTAATATTTATACATACAGTACATTTATGCTTATTACATTGCTGTTAATGTTTATCTGGATTATGGCATTTGTGCTGCTATGGTAATTCTAAGTAGCGAATTGTTGTTCATATTTTATGCATTATATTGTTTTTGCTTGAGAAAAGGTGCTGCTTTCTTCAACCTGAAGAAATCATATGACTTTTAAAATTTATTTATTTATTTATTTGTTTTTACAAATTATTGTAATTGTGCTTTTTCCATTTGATTTCAAGGTCCAAACACTGAATTTAACCTTAACCTAAAGTTCTATCTTTTCATCCAACTTAAGTTTTTGTTATACATTTGCACAAGCGAGACCATAGTGTATTCCTTATATTTATAACCATATCCCTAATGTAAGGAATCAGACAAAAAGTGTTATGGGAAAACAATCAACGACAGGGTGTGATGTGGCCTGATGCAGTGAGAAGTTACTGTTACCAACCTGAAGTTAATTATTTTCCACTAACTGCCCATACAGAAGTCTTTTATTCCTCTTATACCACAGCAATGATTACAATTTTTATTGTATTTATTATCTGTTTACAGTTACGTTTAACGTTATGGAACATCCACCAAACAAGTTCCTGTTCAAACTTATGTTAACGCAGCTATAAACGGTCATTCCATCACCAGCCCATATTTTTTTCTTTCTCTTGAAGCTAATTAGACAATGTCAGAAAACGTAAAGAAAAAGCTTTAGGTCTGACTGTTAGAAAACGCTGACGCTGGAGACTCCTTCCAAAAATGTTCAACAAATGTCTCGTCATAGACAACAAGTCTGTACAAGTCATACAACGATACTGTTTTAGAACAAGTGTGTTAATATCAACCTGTGATATGAACTACAGACAGCACTACTGTCGAGAGAAAAATTCTGGAAAATTCTGCCAATATTAAGGCATTAAAGTAGCTAGTCTGTTTTCTTCTTTGGGTTTCTCAAATTTCCTGCCCCTTTCACTGTTTCAAACAACAGTTTCCCAATAACACACAGATCTTGTGCAACAGCAGGTTATGTAAAGTTTAACAAGGTGTCTATGAGCTCTGGAATCATAACAATGATATTTTATGAAGGGGCGGAACGAAAAAGCACAGTAACACCCACAAAATCTATGGATTAGTTTAGTAATAATGTAAAATAGCATGCGTATAGATATAATGTAATGAAATTTCAACTACATGCACATCTCTGCTCTGAAGATATTGGCTCAAGTCTGTTTTGAGGACGGTTTATTAGTCACGGTTACCTTGAATTCATGTCAGAGAGCTCCGTTCATTTACTCAGCCTTGAAATGATGGTGTGATCGCTGATATGTCCAGTAAAACATTACATTTTGTATCATGTCAAGATGCTCGAATCTTGCTATAATCGTTTTAAAGATACACAGTATGTATCATGATGTTTGGCTATGTTTAGACAGTGGTGTTTAAAGCATTGAGACCTGAAGATAGCTACAGAAGAGTATCATTATTGGAATGTATCGCAATATTGGTATCACATCATCATATTGCCCAGCCATAGAAGAAACAAAACTTTTTACAGAATTTTTTCTTAAAAAATCAACATTTTTCCACTGGTTTTTGTTTTTATGTGGTGTGTAAAAAAAATCAAAAAGTGTTACAATTTTGAGCCAATTAGAGCTGAGCGATATGATAATGTGATGTAAACATCGCAATATATTACCATCACGATACATTTGTAAATGTATCGTCAGCTCGCTGTGCTTTTTACACCACTGTTGTTCACTGTAGCTAACAGAGCATTAAAAAAATATTTAAATTAAATTGAACATTTTGGTACTGAATGTTACAAATGTGCCTGATGTGAGAACCAAATGAACCTATATTGTTGTTTTTAAATTTTTTAAATTATTATTATTATTATTATTTTTATTTTACTTATTTACTTATTTTTATTTTTACAGATAAAAATGAAGGATTTTCTATGCAACTTTTCAACCTTAATTTTGTTGCAAGACAGATACAAGAAACAAACGACAGTGACATGCCAAAACAAAATCCTGTAGCGCTTATATACTTGAAGCCATTTTAAAAATACACTATCATAATCATAAGATCGTATCAGGATACCTAGTTTTGCTAAAGAAAAAAAAAAAAAGAAAAAAAAAAAAAAAAAAAAAAAAAAAAAAGGTTTTTCACAAAAGTTAAAATGCTTAAAGTACATTGAATTTTTTGGTACTTAGTGTTTCATGTCCCCTCCTATACTTTAGTAGTAGAGCTTTTCCCATCATTTCATGGTTACAAGCTCCTTAAATGAGGCAAAGCGGTTTAAAATTCAAAATATACCTATGCATATCCTGTACTGTGAACATATCTTGAAGAATCATGATTATGATCTGACATATCGTCCAGGTCTAACAATTAGTGCACGCGCGTCTTGCAGTGTAATTGTGAGAGCAATTGCGTAAAGCCGTGCGTAATCTTCTGCGTATTTTCCCCTTTGTTATTATTATTATTATTATGATTATTATTATTAATATTCCATTGTTAGATTTGGTGTATACCTTCTTTGCCCCGCACTTGGCGAACTCTCGGGCCAGGTGACGACCGATGCCGCGTCCTCCTCCTGTAATGAGCACCACATCCCCGTACAGATCTCTGCGTTTGCCCGGGATGAAGAAGCGCACGACAGCTTTTACGGTGCAGCACAAGATCTGAAGAGGCAAGAGCAGCACGGAGCAGAGCGTCCTCGGGTCCATGTCGGTCCCGTCCGGTCCGGGTCAGTGTTGCCGCGTGCGGTGCGATGCGGTGCGGTACGTGCGTGCAAACCTTCACAGTCACCTCTTCCTTCCCGAAGAACCTCTTGGTTCTCTTTAGACCCACCACAAAAAATTGCTTTCCCCCCCTTTTATTCCAGTTTGACCTCGTGCGCCTTTAGTGCTGACGCTTTGCACGCGCGATCTCGCTTCTTTATTTATTTAGTCCTGTGTGTTCACGCGCCTCATTCCACGAGCAATAGCAAACTTATGTATAAATAACTGGAGAGTTTCTTCGGCGCGCGGAGAGATCACCCGTAGTGACGGCGTCGCCTCGCGCTGGGTTGAGCGAGACTCTCAGCTCCAGCCGCCACCACGAGGGACTTTTTAAAAGTGACCGTTAATCCTGATTGACAGCTCGCGGGCTGACGGTACTGAAGTTCGTCGTAGTCGCGCTCATACTTGAAAAACCCGTATCGATCGAGCCGATATAGCCTAGCCTACCTGCTGCGCGAGCGCACACCACGAGAGGACTGCAGGTGCTCATTCAACACCGGGAATGTTGTCGCGAGCTTGTTTTCGCGTGCCCCTCCCCCCCTTCGCGAGCCGCAACGTTCCGTCACCTCGCGGCAGCCTTGTCGCCTTTCCAACCGGCGGGTCACGTGCCCGTTTCTCTCGCCAGTTTTGTGGACTTTTAAATGGAAGAAATGTTAGTTGTATTGGATTAAGAATCATGTGTAGCGTCTGTAAAGCTGTGTGTTATGTAACAAAATGGCCGAACAGGTTTGTTGTGTCAAGTGTGATTGAAGAGCAGCAGACACTCAGACAGTGTAAGATTTCTTCCAACCGGTTGGACAAGACGTTTTCGCTATGTGTATGAAGTTACATGACCTTGCCTACAAGTCATAAAATGGCAGAATGCAATATTTACAGCACGTGAGAAACATTTTAAAGTGATCATTATGTAATTTAAATGAACACCAATTAATTCTAATAGTGTTTATGTTTTAAAAAAAACCTGAAATTGCTGAACATCCTTGTGTCCATGCAGGGGCGTGGCCAAAAGTTCCAATGGGGTGGCCAGGGTAGACCTAATGACTATATTGGGGTGGCAATCTAGGCTGAGGCAATTTTCAATTTGCAGTGTAACTTGTGGAGTTTTTTTTTTTGCGCTTTCTTCAGAAAACTACTTGACCTGGTGAAATTGCAATTGCACAAAATTGTTTTGCAGTGATGTATGTTGGAAAATGAGACCTTTTTAAGCTGTACTCATGTTCAATGCATGTAAATTGACAAGGGCTTTGGTTGAATGCGCGTTGTGACGGTGTCAAATGATGCGTCTTGGCCCGAGAATCTGTGGAATATCTGTGGTAATTTTGAAAAATCGCAAGCTCCTTGCAAGTTTGTGTGATTTTGCAGTGATTTCTGTGATCACGAAATCCTGGAGGGACTGAGTATGATCCCCATCAGATATAAAAGGCACACACCTAAGCTACAAAAATGTCAGAGCTATCATAACATCGTATGAAATAGCCTATGCTAGTATCGAGAATTCATTCATTCATCATTAGCTAACAGAACCTAATAATGAACTGAAGAAAGCAAAATCAAATTTAGCTGATCATATAATTTGATGATGAATGATTTAACGTTATGTTAAGCAAAGCAAAGCTGACGTAAAGGTTTACCGATGTTGAGGTCACAGAATAGTAACTTCTGTGTTTTAAAAAAAAAAAAAAATTTCCTTTTGCAAGATATTACACTCCTTGTCAGGACAATGATGAAATTAACTTTCAAAATTCTTAAAGATGAGGTGGACTTATCCTTACTAACATTAGCTAACATAACTAGTTGACTAGATAACTGCTAATAAACCTCACATACAGTGGCAAGAAAAAGTATGTGAACCTTTTGGAATTTCATGGTTTTCTGAATAAATTTGTCATAAAATGTG
>JANDJT010000114.1:13111623-13124836 GCA_024331685.1 Stegophilus panzeri | reverse complement strand
GTGTGTTCAATAAAGACATGAAAGATCAGAATTTATTTTGTGTTATTATTTTAGGCACATTATATTTGTCAATACCCCTGACTTAGATGAAGATCAGATCACAATTTATGACAAATTTATTCAGAAAACATGAAATTCCAAAAGGTTCACATACTTTTTCTTGCCACTGTATTTATTAAAGGTCAGTTCAAACATGGCCGTGCCTATTGTATTTATAACAGAACTGCACATGAATGTTCAGCTATTGTTGTATTACTCACTTTGGAAGTCAGTATTTTCTCAAAATGGCTCAAATTAACAATTTGTGACACCTTCAGCGATGTTAACGTTCCTCAATGTTGCTGAACAAATAAAAGTCTGGTTAGCGGAAGATGCTAACCACAAATTGAGTTGTATGAAGTCTTTTCTTAGTTAAAATTAGCAAAGTTAATTAGCTAGCTAACATTAGCCGAAGCATAAACTTGTAATTTGACTGGTGAGAGCAACTTGTAATTCTCAATCTCCAACCAGGAAATACCTAAATAAATGCCCCCTCAACGTGAAATTCCTGCTCGTCAACTGGGGTGGTCTTCTCAACTATGGGTTGCTTCTCAGTTTATGGACTGGAGTTAAATCAAAATGGCTGTGCACATAATCATCATTAAATAAAGTAGAACTTCATATCTATACAGATCACTGTTTTAACAGGAAAATATACATCACTCATCAGTTGGCCAGCTAGCTTGTTGCCAAACATGGAGGTGTCCATTTCTGTGTCCCAATTTGCCTACTTATAGTAAAAGTATGTACTCTTTTTGTGAAGAAAAAGTACATACTTTTGAGTGGGTAGCTTTGACATACCAACATGTCATGTAACAGAAAAGAACGTTGTTGCCTAGTTATGCACACTTTCATCGGAAACACACTCCTTGTTGCATTTCAGCTTTTCTTCATTCTTCATTTATTCCTTATAGAATTTATACTATATAATTAGTTAGTGCTTACACTTGACTGCTGAAGACGCATCACAGACCCCTGCTGAAAAAAACAATAGAAACCCTCATAGAATTTGTAATGGTTATAATTAGAATTGTATTGGTTTTAATGGAAACCGTAATGGTCCCTGTGGGTCTCTACTGGTAATTTGTTGCCTTCTACTGGTGCCATGCTATGTCTAGTGGATACTGTTAAGCACCAATAATGGCAATGGTTTTAATGGTTAGCTGATGGTTTGTAATGGTATTTGTAGTGGAAACCATTAGAATGTCTATAATGGTTTCTGTTGTTTTTCTTTTCAGCAGGGACGTTACACTCGTCCACCATGACGCAATAAGTTGTGGGCAGTATTATCTGAAATAGTGTCCACAGACCCACATTTTGAAAATCTACCGAACCTTCCGGGTACCTTTGGGATGCTTGTTTCAACATACTACGATTTGGGACACACACATTCTAATCTCGGATACTATTTAGGATGGATAGTAGGCGAACTGGGATGGAGTGCATTTTTTTTTTTTTCCACTGTATGCTGAATGCATCATTCCAACCTTTGAATTACAAGTTAAGTTAGCTAGCATGCCAGTCTTGGTGAGATTGCTAACATTAACATTGGGGGAAAAATGGTTAGTGAAAACAAACCATTGTTGTTACTCCATAACGATTTCACCTTCTAAAGTTTGCTTATGTAAAATATGTGATGGTTAGGTAGTGTTAGCTTTATTACATAATACTGTACTTATATTTTAAAGGAGCAATTTAAGGACTTTAAAAGGACTTCCTCTGTCCAGAGTGGGGAGTTTACAGTACATCTTAGGTCTGCAACAGTGGCAGGCTGATATACTGTCTAATGTTACAATACACTCTACACCACTAGAAGTCAGTATAGAGATTTAAGAACATTGTTATATCAGTGAAGAAGACAATCTTTTTCCACAGTAAGCCTTTAAAAATGGGAAATAATGTAAGAAATTCCCATGACTTCAGCGATTAGCCAAAGGTTTGAAAGTTAATTTAAAAATGTGAATTAATAGAGAATGAATGAGTTTTAGAAATTCACATACTACATTGTCAATTTCAAACATTCAATCTCACACCCTCTAGTGAGAAACTCAGATTTTAGCACGGTCTTTTGCAAACCATGAAAATCAATTCCAGGTCAAAATTCAATTTCAAATGGTATAATACACATTTAAAGTAATAACATACAAATTCAGATTTTTGCATTTAATGGCATGAGTCGAACTCCATAAACCTGAAGCCTGCTTCTGAGGACTCCTGTTCCTGTGTATTCACTCATAATCACACACTCATCTGTTTTCACTAAAGCTAGGCCAAAATAATCCTGTAAAAAGGTGTTGAAGGATGTAATAACACGGCCCTGAGCTCTGGGATATCAGTGACTGGCTGGGTGTCATTGACAGGCATGTTATTGAATGTTGTCGAGTGTTCCTGGGTATGTTGCGAATGTCACTATTAGATACTTTTCTCAAAAATCCTCAGCCAGCATTAAGATAAACCCCGCCAAAGCCTCCAGGCCTGGGCGAAAAGCACGATTTCCTCTGGCGGCTGAAGCCCCAGAACACGGGGACCTTTGTAAATACCTCTTAAACCTCCCAGACTGTAAATCCAGGAGCCAGCGCAGAGATTCCAGTCTGTGATTTTTGGCCCTGGATCTCGGCTTTTACTGGGGAAAGCTGAATGGAGGACTGCTCGAACTGGAACCGCCGCACAATGGGTGCTTTGTACCGGCATGAGCTTCTTAGTAATGGCCCAGAGCCTCTCTGGAAAGGCTAAATGGTTGTCTAGTTGTGGAAAATGTGTCACGGTGAAATCGCTGCAGATCTGCTTCTGGACCGACTTTTTCAGAAGCGAAGAAGTAAAGAAGCTCGTGAATTTGTTATCAAACAAGAAGTATTAAAACAAAAATAAAGGCAGAATCTGTACTATCATTCCAACCTTTAAGTGGCTACTGTACTAATTATTTCTGTAATTCAAAAATGATTAAAAAAAATAAAGATTTAAAAAAAAACAACTTTGTGTGTGTGTGTGTGTCTGTGTATGTATATATATATATATATATATATATATATATATATATATATGTATAAAACAGGAAGTGCCTTTGCCTATGGATGGATAGTGAAGGACAACCCAGTTTCCTATTAAATAAAATAGTGTAATATTTAAAAGTCAGATAATACAAAACATTTTAAATTAAACAGAATTCATAAACAGAAATAATATTATTGATACTATATAGTATTGATAACAGTTAACCCAGTGCATTTATGCAAAAAAAAAAAAAATAATAATCTAAAGAAAAATAAACGTCAGGTAGAAAGTGATCCAATTTTGCACAAAAACAATGGACCTGGCAACTCTCCCTTGTGTGTATGTGCTGAAGCGGTTGTCTTTCATCGGTTTCATCAGCGTGTCACTGCCATCTACAGATCAACAGTGAAAAGTTCAACATGGTAAACCAGGCACAGTTGTCCTTTCTTCTTTTATTCTAAGCAGAACACATTGCAAACACAGCACAGATATAAAAGCTTTGACATAAAAAAAAAACCTATTAGTTATGGGACTATTATATAATAGGCATGATTACATATATGTACATATAAAGCATCTCAGATGGCACAACACATCGAAGCTACATGGGTAGAAAACCACACCAGGTTCCATTCCTGTCAGTCAAGAACAGGAATCTGAGGCTACAGTGGGCACAGACTGTTATAATTTTTTTTAGTCAGCTGTCTAGTTTTGGTGGTCCTGTGCCCAATGCAACCTTTAGCAGCAATAACTGCAACCAAATGCTTCCAAACTGTAGATCAGTATTTCACTTACTCCTAAGACTAGGACTTACTCCTATGCTTTGGATCATTAACTACGTTTGTCTTCGTTATGGTACCATATACAGTTTTGGTTGATAGCTTCAAGTGCAGTTAATTATTTGTCATGGTATACGTGCAAATAGAGGACTGCTTGAAGTCATGGGCTGCGTCCGAAACCGCCGTGGTCTTTTGTTTGCCGTCAAACGGTTGAGCACTGCCGTGTGTGTACGTGTCCTGACGCAAAATGCTGTGAAAACTCCCACACGACATTAATAGTGTGATTAATGGTGTGTCTGTAATGCACTTCAATAATGTGACTAAAAGAGGAATACTCCACATGTCTTAATTCGATTTGTGTTTACTTCGAGTATGTCTTTTGTCTGATTAAGGTAATCAATAATCGCTGATTACATGCTAATTTCTTAAGTATCGTCTTAATCGGGTTAATATCAGATTATTGCTGTCCATGTAAACGTATGGGTCCCAAAAGAAGGAACCGATTCTGAACAGCTGAAACGAGTCGTTAGTAATTCCAGACTTACTTCCTGTACTAACCTACATAGGTTTGTAACAAAAAGCCCCGCCTCTAGTCTTCATCGGCTGCTCGCTGACAGATGGAGCTGAAACTTGTTATGGTAGTGGGCGTTTCCTTTTTGAAACACGCTGACAGCGGTAGACCAATCACAACAGACTGGGACATCTGACCAATCAGAGCAGAGTATGCTCTCTAAAAGGAGGAGTTTAGAATGAATCCTTTAGAACTGATCATTGAACGAGTCGTTTGTGATAATGAGCACATTAAAGTGGTTTTTGATCTTGGATGCATGCAAATTTATTGTATGAGACCTTTTAAACAAAATTAGGTACGTTTCAAAACCATAATATGTGTGCTTTAAACAAGTCCCGTTTTAACTTTCGGAAGAAGTGCGCCATCCGGGTATTTCTCGCGTACTGAGAATTCGGACATACCGTGAAATAGGGTAGTACGCGATTTCAGAGCTCTCACTTTAGCCTCTACTCATTCACCATAAACACAGCAGAGAGGACACAAAGTTGGAAGTATGTTATTTAATTATCTCACTTTACAGCACAAAATATGACGGTTAATTTCGGAGGAATTAGTTGAATTTAGTGTATAGTCATGCGCAAACTATTTCCTGGTGATAGAAAGGCTCTCTAAATGTAGTTAAATGTGTTTGTTGTCGTGGGAGTGGGCGTGGCTAACGGCTAAAGGCGCCGCATCTGGTTAAAACAAACAAACAAACAAACAAACAAAATAATAGTACGCGAATGTCTGGTATGATATCTTACAAAGTAATAATGTTACTATAGTGACATGCAAGTTTATCAGTGTTTAAATATGATTTGTTAAAGAGTGAAAATATTGTACTGTAGCACCATAGAAGCTTCTGAATGTCGAATACAGTTTGTTGAAACGTAATATTACTGTAGCAGTGTAATGATTTACAAGTTATGGTAGCAATCTGCACACTAGTGTTAATTTGGTCAGTTATTTGTTTATTTAGTTTTAGTGTGTCAAATAGTTTTTTTTTTTGTTTTGTTTTTTTTTTAATCAGTATGCGAATTATACATTGACTTTTGCCCAGATGAACTAGTTTGTGTAATGCAGATGTGTCCTTTAAACAGCACATGAACACAACACTTTTAGATGCTATAATTCCCACAGTGCTGTTCAGCTTTATGTGATGAATAATGCCATGAATGCCTTAACCCTGCTGTTATCTTGGGGGGGAAAAGGTTACATCCATTATATTCTGGGTGGGAAAATGACTTCTACAGTTTAAACACAGACAACAAAGAACAGCTTAAAACAGTAAACCTGTAAACAGTAATTATTTTCCATACACTAAATGCTAAGCAGATTTTTTTTTCTTTGATTATTACAGTCTTTGATATGTCAGTGATTAACAACATTAATTTGGATGCATTCATATTTTTTAATGCAGTGTCAGATTTAAAAAACAAATACAACCTACCACTCAGGTCCATAAAGGACAAAAATGTCCATGTCAAAAAACTGTCATAGAAATATTATATATTAATATTTTTTCCACTTTCACTGATTTCGATTTTTTACTGGCATCAGTTCTGATCATAATTACATTTTGAGAATTGTAACACTTTAAACACCGGTTTCTTTACATAATGCAAAAATCTGCAAAGTTCAGGAACCTTCTTTGTCTCGTATCATTTGTGATTTCCAGTACAATATAATTTCTTTCTTTCAAACTGTTCACACATCAAACTTTCAGTACACAAATACAAACCACAACTCTGATATCCACACACACACACACACACACACACACACACACACACACACACAATTATAGCTGCATCATTTATTCAGTTGGTCAATAATACAGCAGAATCAGAAAACATGCCTAAGACATAAAGCAGTAAATGTTCAGGGTTGCCAGATCTGCATGACAAAAGCTTTAATGGTTGATAGAAAATGAACCAAAAACCAAAAAGTGTCAAAAAATAGCACAAAATAAAATACCAGTCACCTAAAAAACAAATAAAATGATTAAAAAAAATTTTTTTTTTGTTGACCTTGTCAAGAAAATAAAAGCCAATTAACACAGAATGCATGATTTTATGCTTAAACGTGATAGGGATTAAATATTGCAGTTTCAGTGGGGTCATTTTTGTCCTTAAGGTTCTGGGTGTATTTATTTTGTGTACCTAGTTTAAATAGATTTACGAAAGCAAATAAGGGTGAAAATCCTATAAAAATGTACACCTTTTGCAAAATTTATGCTGTTTGCATAAACACAGACAAAATGATAAAAAGAACAACAAAGACAAAAATGTCCATAAGGATGCACAGGGGTTAATCAGTAAACTGGCTCTTTGTCCCACTGTATAGCAGAAATGGCAAAATCATTGTTGAAGGTGCAGTAAATTTATGCATTTAGCATTTCTGATTTCTGTCACTATTTAGTAAACTTAACTAATCATTCCATGCAACGAGCTGTTTAATACTTCTTTTTGCTCAATGTACTCTGTGCAGGTCATTTGGAGGAGCTCCGTTGTGATTGTGCAAGACATTAGATAACATCGACACAGTGCTATAAGACAGAAAGACGTGTTTGAACAGTCGAGCGTCTCGCCCCGACGCAGTCATGGACATAGGAACTGCGATTCTGATTATTGGTTTTGCTGCCCTGGCTGCAGCTTTTTGCTTGTTGGTGATCGGACTGGTGTTTTCCGAGGCGATGAACTCCGAAATTCCTCCTGGAGTTGGTAATCGTGGAAAACTTCACTTTGTGCACTGCTGGACGGTGGGGATAGCAGTTGTGGTGAGTGTGTGTATGCGACTTGCTGAAGGTTTTTTAATTCCATAAATTCTGCAAAACTGGAATATACTGTATATAATGTATTCTTTATACAGTATATAAGCATGACATTTTGCATGCCTGTTCCAAATTGAATGCTCTAGTTTAATCTAGTACATTAATCTGTGTCTGAACCATAGAAGTGTAGCATGATGTTTATTTTTCATTATCTCGGTTTGTATTTGTGCTACGGGGCAAGTTATTGAATAACTCACTGAGTCAAACTGATTCGTGTGTAAAAACACGGAAACATTTCAAGGTCAAAACCACGTCCAGTCATTATCCTTTGATAAATTTTAGATTTATCTGCTAAAATCCACGGGATCGTGTAGAATAATAAATTCCCCAGAAATTACATAGAATGGATTAATAACATCTCTACATCTTTCCCCTCAATAAATATGCCATTATCTATGAATATACATGAATATGCAAATAAATAAAATAAAATAAACACCCGTAAATGTCCTCTGAGCTTTATACAAAAGAAGCGAAAGGGAAGTGATTCAGTGATAATCAACATTCTTAATAATGTTAAATTTTGTAATAGAGCTATCTTATGACAAATAAAATACAGGTCTTTCATAATATATGGTGCGTCGTCATATAATTCTTTTCATTATATACAGTTAGCAGAACTCTTATGTATGCTAGTTAGCTAGAGAATGTAGCCCTTGAAATCTTAGGGTTTGGGCACTGGTAAGGACCCTGGCTTACTACACATTGGGAAAGTGATGACTCAAACAAACCATACATAGAACGTCAAATGAACTTAAAAAACGCTAACGTAAGTAATCATTTGAGAGCTACAACAACGATAACAAGGGAGTGAACGTTCCAGTGCACTGGAAGGATTTTATGGTGGAGACCGACCTTAAAATGGCCGCCTCACTGATCGATACCCTGACTACTGAACCAGGAAGCTGATTGAGGTCCTTAGTTGTTGATGTTAATTAGCTAGTTAAGCTAACATTACCTTGCTAACTAAAATTAACTGCTGCCCAACATGGCTATTATTGACTACATAGCTCACTAACAGTAAAAGAAATACTAACCTGTTGTTGGCTAATGCTAGCTAAGCTAGCTAGCATTAGCCAACAACTGGTTAGTATAGCATGCTAGCTAGCATGCTAGTTTTTTGAGGTCACATATTTTCAGTCAAGATTGCTAACTAAAATGTCCATATGAAAGAAAGTTGAGAAATATGAAAGAAACCTAAGAAAGTTTAAGCTTAAATGGAATTTTGTGTTTTTTGATAAATCTTGTCTCAGGGTCGTATCCTGGAGCGCCTGGGTTTGTGTCATCAGGTGCGTTTTAGTCGATGGTGTACGGATTGCATGATTGGCAATAAACGTCCCCCTCCTATTGGGATTCGCATTAAAGACTCGACCTTTGCCGGCGTGCCGGTGAGGATCTATGAGCCCACGGTTTCAGAGCAGAAAAGACGAGGTCTCATGTATTTTCATGGAGGAGGATGGGTCCTCGGCAGCATCGGTGAGACACACAGCTTGTTTGTTTGTTTGTTTTGTGTAAATGATTAGTAATGTCAACTTTTCTGCACGTTTTTTAGACGTGTACGATGAAGTTTGCCGGCACATTGCAAAAGAGAGCGATACCGTAGTTGTGTCTGTTGGGTAAGAAACACAAGACGTCTCTTACAAAAAAAAATCTTTTTCAAAAAATATTTTTATATAAGAATTTTGAAGAATGTTTATAATGTAATTCTTTAAATCAATTCATTAATGTGTAGTAAAGAATTTTATTAAACTGTAAATGTTAATTAAATTTAAATTAAAACAAGAATTTCTGAATTTGAAAATTATTTTGTTAAAATTGTGTCGTGTAAAAAAAAGAAGTTAAATATCCATTCATTTAATTTTTATGCAAATGCAAATTCATTTTAGATTATAAATGTTTAAAAAATTATAAATGTTTAATTTAGGATTCAAATTGTTTTATGCTTTTAAACCTTTTAAAAAAAGATAATTTAAAATGAATTTACCATTTTTTATGTTGTTATACATTTTTATTTTTTGATAAATGATTGTTATTATTATTATTATTATTATTATTATTATTATTATTAATAGTATTACTATTATTATTATTATTATATAAAAATTATTTTTTAAAAACTAAATAAAAAAAAAACCCCACCAGTTTTGCCAAGGAAAATTAATTTAATGTTTTTTAATGAAAGTTTAAAATTTAATTAAATTGAAATATACATAATTGTTTCACGCTTTTAAACATTTAAAAAATATATTTATACGAATGTTTTATATAGTATAATTGTAACACATATATTATATAATTATATAATTGTATATTATACTATTTTTATATTATACTATTCCCCCCCAATAAAATAATAATATAATAAGAAAAGAAAATGATATACAGCTCATATATATGTTATTTTAAAGCGAATAGTTTTATGATTATTATTCAGTAATCATATATTGTGATATTTGTACTCTGAAATGAGTTTTGAAATGATTTATTCATTCGTTTGTTATGAAAGCATAATAAAACATTGTGTTATCCTGGTAGTTACAGACTCGCTCCTGAGCACCGGTTTCCTGCCGCATTAGATGATTGCGAGCTCGCTACGCATCATTTCCTGTCTGTGGCAGCTGAGTTCAATGTGGACCCGCTCCGTGTGGCACTGGGAGGAGACAGTGCAGGCGGTAATCTGGCAGCCGCTCTCAGCCAGAGGCTGGCTACAAGCCCGGATGGGCATCTGCCGTCACCCTGTGGCCTCGTCCTCATCTACCCAGCTCTGCAGATGGCCGACTTTAACCTGCCCTCTTATCAGCAGAACCATTCTGTGCCTTTATTGTTCCGTGCACGTACGGTCTTCTACTACCTCCAGTACCTAAATGGTGACATGTCTGTGTGCCAGGATGTGCTCGAGGGCAGACATGTTCCCGCCGAGCTAAAACTGCACTACAACAAGTGGCTCGACCCCTCGAACCTCCCACCTGAATTCCAAGATGGCGCCCGAAAGCAGGTGGTGACAACCCACGATGGTGAAGTGTATCACATAGTTAAAGGTGGTCTCGAGACAGGGATTTCACCTTTGCTGGCAGAGGATGAAGTGCTCCGCCTCACGCCACCCACTTTTATCCTGACTTGCCAGTACGACGTGCTGAGGGATGATGGGATTCTGTTCAGGAAGAGGCTGCAGGATCTGGGAGTCAAGGTCACATGGTATAACGTCCCTGATGGCTTCCATGGCATTATGAACCTCTTCAGCAAAGGTTGGCTGAGTTTCCCTGCTGCAGTCAAGGCCATGGAGCACATTGTCAGCTACATAAAGACCCTCTGAAGCCTGGAATTTCTACTCTGTATTGTCTGTGATTAGCACAGGCAGGACTTTTGATGCGTTTTCCTTCACGGAGGAAACAACTGAAACCCTGTTTAATCCAAATTCACATATAAAGGGCGTTCAAGTTGTTGTCAATAATTGTTTATACAAAAACATGTAGCGTGTTCGGTCAGGCCCCCTACTGGTGTAGAGGCCAGAGTCTACAGTCTGATTAATGTGCAAAAATAGCTTTTGTATAAAGAGCATAGCAACAATATCAACAAAGCTTGCATGTCATCATTCAAAGTAATAAATTGATTATCCTTTTATAAAAGATGAGCTTTCTTTGTCTCTTTGTTGTGAAGCACTCAATAACTGAACTTGTTTACAGCCTGGAGGAACTCAATAGACCCAAACAACACAGCGAAATCCTGTACAGACAGGTAAGTAAGTATTGGGTATTTTTTAATACCGGGTATTGTACTTACAGTGGAGGTCTAAGGGCAGTACAGGGTACTTACTTACAACAGGCGTCTAAGGGTAGCTATTGAACTCCATTAAGTAACATACGTACATAAATTATTTCATGAATGTGTGATAATTAATGGAGTTCAATAGCTGCCCTTAGACTTCCATTGTAAGTGAGTATTGAGTATTTTGGAGTACAGGGTAGTGTGTCAATTCTTGTCTGTGCTAATCACACGTAGAGAAAAAAATGTTTGAGCACTGCTTAATAATAAATTGATTGAAATATTACATACATGTGATAAGCCATGAACATTGTGGTGACATAAAAGCGTAAATCAAAATAGACTTACAGCACATAAACGCGCTTACGTTTGTCCATTTGTCTCGTGTTAAATTGTCAGAAAAATATTAACTGGAGACTGTGAGCCATTCTCAATTGGCAGCGATCCAAATGCAAAAAGAAATGTGAAAGCTTCTACAGTGCATACATAAGTTTGTGCACCCTTTAGGACAAAATGGCAGACAAAAATTATTTCTAATAATAATTAATGTGTATTAGGTTGCCCATTGTGTAAAATGTATATGTTAATTAGTAAAAAAAAAACAAAAAACTATCACTTAAAAGTTACCATCCTCTGTATATTTGTATGTCTATTTTTTAAAAATAAATCTGTATTAAACATTATTTTGGCACATTAACATTGCTATTTTATGCCTATCATGAAGAAGTTTTGTTTTGTTCTTCTGACTGTGTATATACTCATCTACTTCCCTGGCCTTGCAGACGAAGCCTCATTAATAAATTCAAAGTGAAATTCATTGTGAGGAATCTGAGCTTAATTCTTAGTAAGTGTTTGCCGTGTCTATAGTAACAGACCCCTCCTTCCTCCCCCCTGCTGTGACTGCGATACCATAGAGTTGCTATCATTTCTCTCCTCAATCCGAATGTAAACGTAGCAGTGTTTCTCTTGCATGAGAAGATGGTGAAGGTGCATCATGCAGGAAAAGGACGTGGCGTATGATAAGTGGAAGCAGTCAGGCTGGAGGATTGAGCAGAAATACTCCGACAAAGTGCTCGTAGGCAACTGGGCCGAGGAGAGACTGCAGGTATCACTTTACTCCTGCTGTTGCGTTAATTCAGTGACACAAAAACTTCACAGATTAAGTGTAATGTAATAACGTTCTAATGGCATTATTGTGAATTAATTTTTCCAACTGTTTTGGGAACTTTGAAAACTAAACTACAATATAGAACATTTATGTTTAAATGACATACTACCTTTACAAACGTACACATTTAATTTAATAGATATAATATAAAAATAACATTCATTTAACTCAAGGTAACTCTGTTACCTTGCATTGTTCCTGGTAACAGAATAGTATGTTTATAAGGAAATGTAATATAATGATAAAACTTAATTTTACTCCTTCTACAAATAAAATGTTTAAAAATAAAATAATTTGCCACTAGAATAGCACAAATTCAACTCTGACATGAGCAAAAATGTGTATAAAACTCATGATCATCATATATTTGCTTTGTTAGGCTATAATCTCAGAATGAGAAACATTACATTTTTATATATACGTGATCTTGAATAGGGTATATAGAAATTAGAATAGAATTGCTATAAAAATTGTTGCTGTTTGATGAATTACTTTCAGCTAACTTAATACTTGCAATTCTCAAAGTTTTTTATTATTCAAAGAACATGCTTTAACAATTATGTTTATTATTGTGTTTAGCTTAAAAACTGTGTTTCTCTTTTGCTCCTTTTAGCAGGCAAAGAACCTTTAACTATCCATATAACCATTGGCGTATGACATATTTACAACCCCAATTCAGAAAAGGTTGGGACAGTATGGAAAATGCTAATAAAAAGAAGAGTGATTTGTAAATGTACTTTGACTTGTATTTAAACAAAAATGTATAAAGACAAGTTATTTGATGTTTTAACTAATCAACTGTATAGTTTTTTGAAGGTAAACATTTATTTTGAAAATGATGCATGCAACATGTTCCAAACAATTCGGGACAGGGGTAATTTAGGACTAATAGCGATGTGACAAGTTGAAATAAGACAGTGATGTGAAACAGGTGAGGCAATCGTCTAATCATAGTATATAAGGACCCTTCAAAAAAGGTCTAATCCTTCAAGAGCGAGGATGGGTTGAGGCTCACCAATCTGCCAACAGATGTATCAGTGAATAATCCAACACTTTGAGAACAACATTCCCCAAAGACAAATCGGTAGGAT
>JANDJT010000114.1:13095397-13106916 GCA_024331685.1 Stegophilus panzeri | reverse complement strand
ATTATACATTATACTCCACAAGAGCTCTGAAGGTGCGCTGTGGTATCTGGCACCAAGATGTTAGCAGCAGATCCTTTAATTCCTGTAAGTTGCGAGGTGGGCATCCATGGATCGGACTTGTTTGTCCAGCGCATCTCACAGATACTTGATCAGATTGAGATCTGGGGAATTTGGAGGCCAAGTCCATGCCATGAACTCTTTGTCATGTTCCTAAAACCATTCCTGATCAATTTTTACAGTGTGGCAGAGCACATTATCCTGCTGAAAGAGGCCACTGCCATTAGGGAATACTGTTACCATGAAGGGGTGTACTCGGTCTACAACAATGTTTAGGTAGGTGGTACGTGTCAAAGTAACATCCACATGAATGCCAGGACCCAAGGTTTCCCAGTAAAACATTTCCCATAACATCACACTGCCTCCGCTGGCTTGTCTTCTTCCCATAGTGCATCCTAGTGCCATTTCTGGTGGTTGTCCTTCATGCGACCACTTTTGGTAGGTACTAACAACTGCATACCAGGAACACCCCACAATATCTGACATTTTGTAGATGCTCTATATTTGTGTGCGTGTGTGTGTGTGTGTGTGTGTGTGTGTGTGTGTGTGTGTGGCAGTTCTCTCAGGAGTGTAAGACAGTAAACAGCAGCTATAGGCTGGACTTCAGGCCTCAGATGGATCACAGGCCGGATGTGATCGTGAGACGGACGGCGCTGCGTAGATCTGAGGTTTGAGTCACGTAATAAAAAATTTACATGATCATGTGATTAAAAATACACACAAGCATGATGAAAAGGAATTTTTGCTCATAATGCTGCATTCATGTCATGTGAGAGCATTTGTGAGGACGGGAAAACTTCCCATTGTTCTAATTCAAAAGTATTCACGCATTTCATTTACTAGATAAAACTGGTGGATGTAGGTTTTAATCAAAAATGATGTCGTATTAGAATAAAGCTGTGTATGTTACATATCTCTTTCTAATCTATAATAGAACTAAAGTAGGTTGTGAAATTTCAATTGAAACCAGAATTTATTTCCTTGGATTTGGAGAACTCTGGGCTGAAATGTCCAAACATATAGACGTCATCATGAATTTTTCCCAGCAAGAAAGTGATATTTACGGTTATTTCCATATGACATAAATTCAGCATACTGTATAACTGACATAATGTTATGTTAGCATTACTAGTGAATGTCATCATAGCTGTTATAATGTTTGACCATTTATGTCGCTTGCTAATCCACACTCATTAGCACATTTTATAACAGGTCATCTTGTGTACTTTTCGAAAACAACGAAAAAGTCACATCCATCAAATTCTCTCTATATCAGAAAAGCAGATATAAAATATTATAATCTAATCCATCCATCCATCCATCCATCCATCCATCCATCCATTTTCTGTACAGCTTATCCGACACAGGTTTGCGGTAGAGCCTAGAGTCTATCCCAGGGGACTCAGGGAACAAGACGGGGGACACACTGGACAGGGTGCCCACCCCTCGCAGGGCACAATCGCACACACACTTGCACACTATGACAATTTGGAAATGCCAATCAGCCTACAATGCATGTCTTTGGACTGGATGAGGAAACCAGAGTACCAGAGCATGGGGAGAACATGCAAGCCCCATGCACACAGGGCGAAGGTGGGATTCAAACCCCCAGCCCTGTGCTTCTGGGGTTTCCTCTGGGTACTCTGGTTTCTGTTCTTCCGCCTTGTGCCCAAAGTTCCCTGGGATAGGCTCCAGGCTCCCCTGCAACCCTGTTAGCATAAGCGGTATGGAAATTGGATGGATGGAAGTGGTAGCAGATATCACTAAGTCAAATCTTATGACAGATTACATAGAATGTTATAAAACTTAAAAAGATATAATAAAACTAGAACACACACAGAGAGAAGACTGACAAAAGCTGTCAACATAGTTACACCTCGTTACAGTTTAACATCTGCTATGACATGTTTATGATTGGTTATGTCAGTCTTATGCAGGGTTCAATTAAAGTGATCCCTTATTTTCTTAAATGTCATGGAATGAGCCAGACAGCTATGTGGCTTAAAATAAAACAATTATTCCTAATTTATTTGTATCATCCATGTGTTCAGGGTCTTCCAACCAGACTCCTCTTCTCCCATCATAACACGCCTGCCTCACATTACCTGGTCACTCTCTATGACGAGTCTTATGGTCGACGTAGCTCCTCTGGCCTTCCCAAGCTCCGCACCTGGCACACTGACAAGATGGGTTGGGTCCCTGAGAAATCAGACCATCCGCTTCATGGTATATGTGTTCTTATATGTTCCCTTATATTGTGTTCACTACTTACCACCATGGATATGAGTTTATATCTGAGTTTATAGCCAGTTCTATCCAGTTTATAACCAATAATTTTCATGTCAATCATTAACACTATACCCGTTAGAGTAACACCTATGGGTGTGTTATAAGGCTACATGAAGCCCACATAAGCCACACTTGACAGCTGACATACACTTACATTAATAGCGATAAGTCACTTTTAATGTCAAGTTGACATAACACGAGTCTACTGACATAAGGTCATGTGACATGTTAAGACACTTTCCAGAACGATGCATATTAGAACGTCATGACAACTGAGGACCTCTACTATGTCTTAGACATATGATGGTAATAATGTGACATAGTATCAAACATCTAAACCATACATTCAGGGTTGGATTCTGTCATTAGAGTGTCATGACATTATACATCATAAGCTTTAATAACAATAGTACTCATGGTACTAGTTTCCTCATTCATGGTGAGGAAAATATACATAGTTCGTTATCATTATGCATAGTATAATGGCTTTGGCATAAGTATTTATAACAAATTGTATAATATAAGACATATCAAACACACTTTAGAGAAAATATACATACCATAGCTCTGACATTAGACTGTCATTTGCACACTTATAACCTTCACTAAGTTATAAAGGAGGTATTCATATGGAAGATGGTTTACCTTTAAGTTTTCAAGTTGTCATGTTACCCTTATGTCACTTGAACCAATGTCACTTGACATTAAAATTGACAAAAGCAGCTAATATCGCAGTCGATGTTTGTTTGTAATGCTTCTTTATAAAATGCTAATGTAGGTTTATATCAGTGCTCATGATGGGCTTATATAGGAGTCGTGTCACTCTATGAACACCTTTCTTAAGTAAGGTATTACACAATATATATCATAATAGATAAAGCCGTCTCACGTGAATGGGAATAAGAAATTGTGTCGTTTGACTCACCCTTTCTTTTTCAGTGATCTGATATGTTGTTGTATTAGTATTTAATGCTCCACTTCAAATTTTAAAGTGGGGCCATTTGTACTTGGCATAAAGGTTAAATAATCTCATGAGTGTGTCTTTGTGCATGCACCGGTAGAGTAACTTTTCTTAATATGTTGTAGACGACATGTTATTCAAGGACTCTATAGTGGACTATTTGATGTTTTTATATATATATATATATATATATATTTCGTGAAATTTGTTGCGTTGTCGCTTGCTTGCTGTTGCAAGTAGCAGTAGTTAAAAGTTACGAGAGAATACGCTCTAAATCTGTCGGCGAGCTATTTAATGATTGCAGTACAGAACAGCTGAGTCCTGAGTCCTGCTCTCTTCCGCCTTCCTTCTTCCTCTTTCTCATTCTCCTTCACACACACACACACACACACACACACACACACACACACTCATATATATATTCCCAGGCCCTCCGACCAACTACGGTCTGACAGAGCTTTGGCGAGCGCAGCTGGAGAAGCAGCGAGCAGGGTCGCACATGCTCAGTATGTACAGAGCGGCATATCCAGTGCACCCCACAGATGCATTCTGTCAGCCTCGGCATGCCAGAGTGCCATGCCTGACCTCCATCAGAAAGAACGACCTGGAAATAAACCACATGCCAGGAAATGCTGCTAGACCAATGTCACCCCTGCCATATGTGTAACCCTGCATTTATCATATTTATTGTTTGGGAAAAATGCACATATATGTCATATTAGTAATTCTAAATAGCATCTATATACATCTTAATAAAGGAAAATATATCGTACATATTGTCCATGCTGTTATTTAACAGACTTACTTTTCCAGGGATATGCAGTTTTGAGAATGGCTAGGCTAGATATTGAGTTACATCCATTAATATATAAGGTTGGAGTTACTGCTACCACCAGCAGGTGGGATTTGATTATTTCACATCCTAAAGGGTTTTATTTCTCTTAAATCACAGCAATTTACCAATGAATACCAACAAATTATTCATGTAGCAAACATTTGAACCAGTTATTGTTATGTTTAATGTTGTGGAATGTCCATGAGACAAGTAAGTTCATTATTTACAGTATATTATAGCATCTATAAACAATATTTTCACTTAGCAGCCTCTCAAAAAACCCCAACTTGTCTTGTTACCAAGCAACCACAAAGTCCTTTGTCCTGAAGACTTTCCCATGGTGGAAAAACCACTGACACTGGAGACTCATAAATGTTAACTATAAATGTTAAATAAATGCCTACTTTCAGAAATCTTCCCCATTTCAATGATTATACGAACAGTTCCACTAATTTGACTGGTCAAGTGGTGTTCCAAGAGTGCTTATAGTTCCTATAACCGCACTGGGACGTTTCAGTGTGTGTATCGCTCCGCTCATCTGTGTTCGCCATGTAAAATTCCACTTCCTGTTTCGGAACAGTTACTACAGTAGTGTCAGCATCATCATAAGCAGATATGGCAAATTTTGGTTTAAAATATGAAAGCTTGTCAGTTGAAGATGAAAAGGAAGAAGGGAAGCTACAAATCAATATGAGCTAGCTAGCCAACATTATAGAAAGTGAGCTTCTTTGGGACCTATTTCCGCTAACAAAGTAAAAAATAAACAGAACATTTGGTCATATGTCTGAAATGCCACTTACTCTATATTCATTTCTTGTATAAAAGCAATATCACACTGTTATCTAAACCCAATAAATGTGTATAATGTATAATTAAGCAATATGTCTCAAGCAAGAGTGCAGTTATACTGAACATATGCACAGCTGTGATTTCCTACGGCACTCACACTGCAGGCTCATGCCTACGGCCGAGTCACAGCTGTGATGATAGTGGGTATCACTGCACTCTTGTTTGCGCCATATTGCTTAATTATACATTTTTATTTGTTAGATAACACTTGGAAAAAAAAATCTATTTATAATTAGGTTTAGATTATGTGGTGTGTCCACCATACAAGATGCCATGAATGAGCTGTTACTATAGAAATGATAACGCATTAGAAAATTAGCATTAATATAAACCTGCGATTTGCCTTGTACCCAGAACTTCTGTCAGAGTCATTGTTATTGAAAATTAATCAATCAAAATCAAGAATTCAACAGTGCTATATTACTGTATAAAATGGATTATTATGCACAAAAAAGTGCATTTTAACATGTTTTTATAAAATTTTCTCCTTGGGTATCCCCAACCACATTTTATGCTATCTTACTATTCTGATAGTTTGTGCAACATTTGTGCTGGTTTGTGGCATAAAAATGAACAAATGCAGATTTTTAATGTTTAATTTCTTTTACATTCTGTATTTATGGATGTCACTCTAGACCCCATCAACAGCAGAAAGCCTTATTTGTTTGTGCTACATTTGTGAAACATTGTTTTGATTAACTATCACCTGGGAAAAATGCTTTAGGAAGGCAGGAGGATCACTTGCAATGAACATGTAAATTGAACATATGAAGTCCAATTGAATTAAGAAACATCATTGATTTATTTTCTTCGTATTTTACAGTTGGGCCTGTTCACTATCCCTTTGCTGCGTTTTTCATTTCGGAATGTAATTTAGAATCTTCGGAGCATTTTATCACTAATTTTCCATGTGGGAAGGCAAATGTCTCTTTTTATTTTTGTGAGCGTGTGTTTGTACGTGCACGAGAGAGAGAGAAATAAAACCGGTTTTATTTGCTGAGACATGTTTATCAATTTATCCAATAACAGCCTGCAAATTCTATTTCTTGCCCAGATTTGGATGCGGGGTGGATATAATTTGCTTCGTTATTGTCCCAGAATAGCCTTGCTGAGCCGTGTAGCGTTCAAATCGTCCATGTGTGCTGAGGAAACGGCTGACTCATTCAGGAGGAGATTCTGAAGGGACCTGTCCACACTCCGATCCCATTAGGTGTTTAATTACAACAAATCAAAGTGTTTAATTATGCAATCAAGGACGCTTACATCTGATGGTCAACCAGCTGTGTCACACCTTTTGCTGCTGTCTGAAAACGCAGATCAATTCTGCAGCCCTTGCTAGTAGGTCCTACATTTTAACTGTGCTTGTTTTTTTTTTTTGCTCTCACTCTCTCCACTTTATGCACAAGCAGTTTAGAATCTGTTGACTCATGGTAAACATCCACATGATGGTGCCATCGTTACAGATCATGAACAAGTGAGCAGGCAGGCATGGTACGGTATATCATTTAGTATTTTTTTCTTCTCAGCTTTGTTTGAAAGTCCTTGCCATGTTTTAAACCATCAAAGAATTGATCACATGTATTTATAAGGCACATTATAGTCCAGGCTTTATTATTTCATTAGCATAATTTGAACAATTTGCATTGAACAGCATAGCTAAACAGCATAACTAAGCTTATTTTATAGTACAGAAACCTTCCAAACACATCATATAAGTTGAACTCAGAATATATATATATACACACACACACACTCAATATAGTAAGTACATTGTTTATAATATATAATATTTTGATATATTACATATATAATATTTACATGTGACGTACAGAAAGTGAAATTTGACACTGAGTATTCTGAAAATTGAGATGGTCTCCTTGTATGCATATGCACAACTCGAGTTACATGAAAAGATATGAAGGTTAATGTTAGGGTTACAAGGACGTTTTGAGAGATGGGAGGTAACCAAAAAAACAGGGAGACCATGTGAAACCCCACACGAACAGTAATCCGAGCTCAGGATTGAACCCTGGAGCTATGTGGCGGTAATGCTACCCACTCTACACAGGCTATCCCTCATGAGATTATGTTGCTGAAAATATATTACACATTTGAAAACTTAAAATAGACACATTCAGTGGCAAAACTAGTATTCGACAGCATTAGCCTTACTGCGTTCAGCAGTTTTCATTTGACTTACCTAAAAAGTGATAAACATAAAAGTCAAGACATTGATGTCAATGAAGGACAGTGGAAAAAAAGTCAGCGTTTGTTAATTTATCCTTTTGAATTATTCATGAGTTCAAGTTCTCAAATGGGCGTGAGAGCAAAGTATTCCATCCTTCATAAATCTTGGAAATGACGAGCATTTGTGTTATTCATTACAGCAAATTGCGGCATGGCTCCACTCTACATATTGATTAGCTGACATTTTGCTTATAGCATTTTGGAGCAGTATATTCGAGTGAAACACTTTAAGCAGTAGCACTAGACATTAGCAAGATTTAAGAGTTTACTTAAACCCAAGAGTGGACTGAAAAACTCTGATAACAAACAGCTCTCATTGGAACGGCAGATTTATCTCACTGGGAGTGCACACTAAATCTGATCTAGCTTTACAATTACTGGCTTTAATAGCCTTGATATTTCACTTCGACTGCCACTGATTAAGACAACTGTGCATTCCAGTAACTTAATATGGTCTCCAACTATGAACTCTGAGTGCGTCAGTCTTTTTCTCAGCTGAGCTGACTGAACTCAAACGCTGGTTTGAAGAGTGCTTTTATCAGGCAGGGCAAGAACAAAAGGGAATAAAATACCCTTAGCTGCTGTGAGGATTTGTAAATCATCTGCCACAAAGCCTGGAGATTTTTCATCAGCTAAGAACCTCATAGTGAACTGCCGACTTACACAGTAGATGACATCGTCCATAACGATGCACTGAAAGGTGGGGCAGTGAGGTATTTGCTTGGAACAGCACTCATACCATAGCCTGGCCACAACGTGGTAGCGATACACACTGATCCCTATGCAAGGGTTAACATCAAACCGATAGAGGAAGCTCCGAACTGCTACCATTTCTGTGGTCCTTTCTTTGCTGCCTACAATCAAGCTCTGTCTCCAGACATCAGTTTTGGGGTTGTAACGCAAGAGCGTATACTTCAGAGTGCCACCAGAAACAAAGAGCTCGCCGTTACAAGCTGTAGCCCGATGAGCAACAGCAAAAGTTTCATTGGGCAGTGGTGCGACAAAGGTCCATCTGTTAGTCCTGGGGTCATAACGCTCCACTGTCGATAGACACTCCCCTCCAATGGCGTAGACATGGTCCTGTAGGGCTACGAGCTTGCAGTGAGGCCTGACCTCATTCATTGGACAGATTTCACTCCAAATGGAGGTCACAGGGTTGTAACAAAACACTTTCCTTGATGGCACTGTCCGTTGGAAGCCTACAGCTACAAACAGGTAGTTGTCCATGGTGCACATTGCACAGCCCTTGGATAAGACTTCTTGAGGGATTCGGCACTGAAGGTGCCAGGTGTCTTTGTAATCGTCATAGTAGTAAAGTCCACTAGATCCTCTAACAGTGTAGGAGTCTGTAGACTGTGATGGACTTCTGGCCCAATCTGGGGAGTCCATGTCTGCCACCATGAGGCATCTTCTGCCTCTCTTGCGTTGTCTCTGGATCTGGTCTCGCTCACCTGCCCTCAGTCGACCGTACAGGTTTGGATCTCGTAGGACCTGGAAGTAATTGTCTGACATAACTCTCAGAGCAGCCTGCTGAAGAAAATTATGTCCATGTTTCTTGGCAAGCATCAGTGCTTCCAGACAATTGCCCAAATGAAGTTTTCCAGTTAAACTCTCCAGTTCTGATTTCCCTATGTTCTCTACAGGAAAATGAAGAAACTGGGCCCTAGCCACTGTTTCCACTTGTGGATCCTCAGAGGATTTCCAACCAAATTCTTGTATTTCTTTAGGTGACTCTGGGGAGTTTGTTGAATGCTCATTTAGAAGTGCTGGTGAGCGGCTATGAGTCACTGGAGGGGGGAAAGGGATCTGGAGTTCTGACTCCGTAGCAGCAGCAAGATAACTGTCCTTGCGAATTAATCCATGTCTCAGAAGTCTTCCAGTTTCTGATTTGATTGGTGCTTGAGACACCCTATCTGAGTCTTTTGAGAATTCCAGATCTCTTATGATTAAAGATGAAGGCAAGGGACTTGGTGTTCGGGGTTTTTCCATTACATTGGACAAAGTATTAGCTTCATATGGTCCATAAGTTGGACTCATAGAGTGGGTGGGGCTTAAATCTGAAACCGACTGTGAGGATGTCTCGACAAAATAATCATAAATCTTACCACGAATTGCAGTGCTTCGATCACCAGGCCCCTCTATTACCAGGTCAGCATTCTCCACTTTGATCTCTGCCTTTGACTTGAAACTGGAAAAAGTACCAGGATGACCCATATTCTGCATGAGCTCTCTACCAACTTCAACTCCACCATCCAGTTTTTTTAGCTGGCATGGCGAGCGACGTCCACTTGGACTTGTTGCTGCCTTGACATGTAAACCAGGTGTCAGTAGAGTCTGTCCTGTTTTGCAGTCCTTGACCTCTCTCTGTGCCTTATCCCAGAAGTCCTCCATGTTATGTTCCACACCAGAGGAAGGTGAGGAATTTCCCTCTGTATTCGTCCTAAAGTCCTCAAACTTTGTATCCGCTTCTGTGTTGCGTTCCACACCAGAGGTTGGCGAGGAACTTCCCTCTGTGCTGGTCACAAAGTCCTCAAACTCTTTATTCTCTTCCTTTTTAACCATGGCATCTGTGTTTTGTAGTTGAAGAATGCCGTGCCCAGAATCCACAGAGGACTGCCTAGACCAGTTTTCTCCATCATATTCCCCTTTCTCGCTTTCTCTCAGAGGTTCTAACACCATTTTGCAAGGGATGCAGGTTTCAGGACTTGGTTGAGTGCTCCTGGGAGGAGGGAGTCTCTTCTTGGCCCGTGTTTGACCTCGAGCCCTGGAGCTGTAAAATCGGAAAACCCAGGTGACAAAAAGAATAGCAGCAGCAGACACAGTCAGCTTGGCCAGGAGCTGCATGTCAAAGCGCACTCCCAGCAAGTCCGCTATTGGCATTTCTGGTCGAGCAGGTTTGGCAGTCAGCTGGATATTTAGTCCTTGTTTGGGATGCTGAACTTAGCGCATCCCAGCCTGTGACTTGACGATGAATGCAACTACAAACTGTCAGCTCTCTTTCTATTGTCAATGTGGGATAAGGAACCTGATACCTGCCCTTGTTGAATTTGCATGCTGCACATGCAGTGAGGGCGGGACCGTGGGTGTTATTCCACCTGGTGCAGGCAATTGCTCTAAAGCCATAGCTCTAGAGCTGATAAAGGCCTGTCTATTCACTTCTGTTGACTTTGAGTTATTTGGATGACAATATACACGTTCTCTATTTTTTTCAGTATTTCAAACCATAAAATTTAAGTTAACATAAGTTATTTTTGCAGTTTAATTAATCATAATATTTTCAAGGTGCAGAAAATAAGGATAGTTTGTCACTGATCAGTGTTGTATTCTATCTGCAGATTATTAAAGTAATGAACATACCTGAGGTACTACAAGCATATGGGTGTTGGGTATTTGCATTTGTATTAAGGGTGGAGATGGCTGATATAAAACATTAAACACATACAGAAGTGCACAGTCCAGGATGTAACTGTTTGCACAGTTGTCTTTGCCAATAAATCATCAAGAATTATTACATATGCCTGAAATTCTCCCACTGTTTTTAACTTTTTACTATCTTATGTATGCAAAGGCAAATTAGTCAATATTCTTAAGCTAACCTCAAAAAATAGTATACTTGTGACACTATAGTCATCTAAGACTGCTGTGGTGAACCTGCCACACTTAATGTTTTGAACATTGTGGGGGTTTTTTTTGCAACCTGATAGTACTGTCATGTAGATGCTCTAAAGTAACTCGAACCAACGAGCACACTTGAATAAGTCTGAATAATTGATAGTTACACAGGCCTGCTCCTTCAACCCCTTAGCTCTCATATGTCAACTGGAGAATTTTGGTGGATTGAGAAAGGATTTGGCAACATGTTTGTTGTTTGATAATTACAATAGGCCAAGCAAATTTGATACCATACCTGTTTGCATGAATCATTAACATTGCTTTATGAAACATATTTTAAACTGCACTTTCATGGTATAGTTTTGTTTTTGTTACATTTATTTATTTGTTTTTTTGTTTGTCAATGAATCTTTTTAAATAAAAGTATATAAGAAATCACAGTGAATTATTACAGGCCAGGTGATTACACAAATTATGTTTTTAGCAAAGTTTCAGTTATTTGTATTGGGGGATTTAAATATATTTATAAGTTTTAGGTTTTTATCGAAACTTTACAACATTTAAAACATTTTTCTTGGATTTTGCAAATAGTATCTATTTCAGAAAAATGTTGTGTAATTTTATACTATACACAACACACACACACACACACACACACATATATATAAT
>JANDJT010000114.1:13061148-13071254 GCA_024331685.1 Stegophilus panzeri | reverse complement strand
GAGTCCTTACTAGAACCAGAAGATATGACCACATCACCCCTATCTTATCCACATTGCATTGGCTCCCAGTAAAATTTTGCACTGATTATAAAATACTACTATTGACCTGTAAAGCACTGAATGGTCTCACACCACAGTAGCTGAGCAAACTTTTGGTCTTTTATGACCTGCCACACCCACTTCAATCAAAAGGTGCAGGTTATTTGTTGGTACAGTACCTCAAATAGAGAAGGCTACAGCAGGGGGCAGAGCTTTCTCTTACAAAGCCCCCAGTTATGGAACAGCCTTCCAATTAGTGTTCAGGCAGAAAACATTTTTATTTAGTCAAGCCTTTTGTGAACAGACTTTTTTTAGGTAAAGGAGCAGCTCTAGAGGGCTCACAGGCAGAGAGTGTTGTGGTGAACTTGGATGTTTGGATGCTGTCACCCACCACTTTCACACATTCACCCACGTTTGTTGATGGTGGAGTGGCTGGCCTTGTTATGTCCCAGGGCGCCCTCATGTTTGTGTTACCTGGCTCTCCCTTTCAGTTATGCTGTCATAGCTAGTCTTGCCGGAGTCCCTGCTTTAACTCATGCAAAGTACATTGTCCTTAACCATTACGGGACAATAAGCATGCCTAATAATCTCTCCCTCTCACTCCCTCTCTCTCTGTTGAGCTACACGTTACTCCTGAGATACCAGTGATCCTGACCTCTTCTGCTCTCCGTACCTGTCCGATCCATCCTCATGCCTTACTTCTGGTTGGAGTTCTCATCAATTGGAAGTCAAAATTCATATGAACAGTTATGCTATTATAGCTTTAGGACTGAAATTGCCACGAACAGTTTTGCACTCAAGTCTCCATCAGTGAACAGTGTATAAGTTCAACAAAACTAAAAACTGTAATGAATTTCCTGGTTACACAGCTGCGCTATTTGATTATGTATTGTAGTATTAGCAAATTTATAGAAGGGATTTATTTATAATTGCACTGGTGTCACCCAGATGAGGATGGGTTTGCTTTTGAGTCTGGTTCCTCTCAAGGTTTCTACCTCATATTGTCTCAGGGGGTTCCCTTTCAAATGGAACTAACATTGAAATACCTCTGGGCGCTTCCCACAGCATGAAGCTCATGCAACGTTTCATTCCCTTCTCAGGGAACACGTTTACATGCGTAACCCAGACGTTCCCTTTCAAAGGGAACTCAATGTTGCGTGAGCTTCACCCTGTGGGAAGCCCCCACAGCGTAAAACTCACACAACGTCTCATTCCCTTCTCAGGGAACAGGTTTACATGCATAACTCAGACATTTTTCCTTGCCACAGATGCCTCTAGCTTGCTCATTAGGGAAAAATTCATACATTTAAAATCTATATTCTGAGTTTATATATTTCTGTAAAGCTGCTTTAGGACAATGTCCATTGTTAAAAGTGCTATACAAATAAAACTGAATTGAATTGAATTGAATGTGTGGTGAGGAGTATGAGTCTATGTGTTAATTTATAATCAATCAACTGGGAGCAAAATTTCTTAGATGAAGCAAATACATTCTTCTAAATAGAAACCCAATCCCAATTCCTCACCAGCTTCATACAAATCCCGATACCATACTTCCACTATTCCAAGGGGGTGAGGAGCATTAAAGATAAACCTATTACAAAGAGTGGATACCAAAACCCGGGAAACACTGGCAGACTTAAAAAGATCGGCCAGAGGGTGAATTTCTGTGGAAGTCCCCAATCAGACCTTTAAAACCTTTCCTTTATTTTTTTCCATCAGCATCAGCAACAGCATCAACATCCTGAATCCTGCATTTCTAAATATTTGTCCGAGAACACATTCTTGCTGCAGGAAAACGTCGTCAACATCTGATCTTATATTTCCTCGTATTTCATGACAGTATGAGCAACAAAAATCACATTTAAATCTGACAGCTCCACATATGTCATTACTTCAGGTGGGCGGGAATTATCCTGCTTTCATGTCATGTCAGAATGACAGTAATTACATGTCGACGACTCAAAGATTCTCCTTGGACTCAGAAATTCGTTTGCATAGTTTGATACATACAAAGTTAAAATTTACATTTTATTATTATTATTATTATTATTATTATTATTATTATTATTACATACTAGAAAATAAGAAATGTTAGAAAATTGGTAGAGTTAAATCTAGACGTTATAATCTTCACTACTTTAACTGTGGAAGTGAGTGGCTCTCATTTATTCAGCTGTGTTTGTTTAGAACATTACATCACACACCATCAAGTTAAATATTACAGAACATTCCAAGCATGGTGGTTACGGATGATTTTTATTACAAATCTGACATGATACGAATGCACTATATATAAATCGCTGGAGCAGGCATCGTATCCCACAAGATCTCTACACATTATTATCTATACAGCTTTTAGTTTCACACAGCTAGACAATGGTTGCACGTTGTATAAAAACAGTTTTCACGCAACTTGATAGTTACACTAGTACATTTAAGTTTACTGTTAAAAAGATATTTTAAAATAAAAGTTTGAGCAGAAAATCAGACTTGTGGACAGTGTGCATGCAGTTTAATACTGACACAAGAGTGCACACCCCCACCCCCCCCAATTTTTAATTCATGCATAAATCATAGTGTCATCACCACACCACAAAAAAAAGGAAAAAAAAAGAGGCTGTTTTTTATTACAGAAATGAGTTGAGACATTAGCAACAGAGTGTGTGGTGGGCGAGACTGGAGAAGTGATATACTGCAGCGATTAAGAGCTTGTCAAGACATGAATCATGAGTTGATGACTCCATCAATTTTTACCCATGAAAACTAGTGAGAAACACAGTGAAGGTGTTTATACATATGAGGAATGCACACGCATGGACTGACCCTGCACTTAGCTGTTGAATTAAGGGATCAATAACCTGGATTGAGTGTCTGTACTGTCTGCGAGAACGAGGTCAAATCACTGGTCTGTGATATTTACTAACGCCCTGTGTTTAGCCAGTGGCCCTTCCACCGTGGGCCATCTGCAGCGATGCATCACACTGTGAGGTATTTTTGAGCCCTGGCTCTGACAGAAAGCATGACTGTTGACGGGCGTGATGATGAGATGCTCGGGAACAGGTCTGGGCCGGCGTCCAGTGCGAACAGTTGGCAGATCGCGTCATCACCTTTGATTACGATGACACATTCTGCACTCTGCCCCTCCTCCGTGAAGAGGGAGGCGACTGACACGTCCCAAGGTTAATGTCAACCAGCAAACACCTAGAAACCTCAAACAGCCGATCTCCTATCTTTCCGTCCCCTCGACCAGCTGTGCTCAGCTCTAAATTCTCTGTACCTACCAGACCACAGCAGATTACTTAAGACTAAATCTAAAAGACATTGTCGTGTCTAATTCAATACAAATGTTTTGGTATGGAAAAAACTAAAGATTCATACAGGATGCATTTTTTTTGCCATCATGCCTGAATATCTGCAGCCTGATCATTTTAATTATCTTTATCTCTAGATAAAGGAACGTGCACAAACCCACAGATCATCACTCTGTTTAGGCTCAAAGATTATAATTTGCCCCCAGCTCTGGTTCCTTTTTTTTTTTTTTTTTTTTGCTGAATCCAAAACAAATCCTGACTCGCTTAATCCTCTGCTTTAATTATGGAAAGCCAGCGGCTGCATGGGCTCATGTCCACGTGGAGTTTGACCCACAGCCAATGCAGGACGGCTTTAAGCCCAGTCATCTCAACTGCCTTCAAAATGATCAGACCTGCAGTGTCTATTTACATAATATTTCAGAAACCATGAGCTGTTTGAACTGCTGAAACCAAGCATTGATTTTTTGATACATTTGATACAAAATGTTCCCTCTCTTCGCTTATATAAGGAACAAAACACTTTGTGTCATGCTGTTATTAAAAATAATCAAAGATAAGGTTTTGTGATGCAGTCACACGTGTAGCGCAGTTACTGCTCACCCTGAAGCTGATTAGTTTCCTATTGCAGAAAGTGTTTAATTCAGCAATTTGCCAACGATTACATTTAAAAAATTTATTACTGAATGATGCATACTGTTATCCCTTTATAGTTATATTTAATGCTCAAACATCTGCGAAAGAAGTTAGTACCTATTATCACTCATAGTAGCTATAAACAGTTACAAAGAAAAAAACAGGTATAAATCTGTGAAAGATGTGCAGAGGATATTTAAATATTTATTCATGCTGTCTGTCTATCTGTCCGTATGTCTGTCTATCTATCTGGAGAATGTTGCCATGATTCATTTTCATTCATTTTCTAACCAGGTCAAGTTATTCATTTAAGGAAGGTAATTGCATTGAACTGTGGAACTGAGATAATCAAAATGGAGTAAAAGCAACATTAATAACATAGATGCTCACAAAGAATGAATGAGATCATCATTACAATAATTAATAATCATAAAACCAAACTCAAATTTTCTACACCATATACTGCAGACTGAAATACCTGCACTTATTTCAAATAATAACATTAATTGAATACTTCATTATGACCCAGTAAGGATAAGTGGTACAGAAAATGGATGGATGGATGGATGGATTACTTTATTATAATATGTATGGTTTAGTCTGTGTATACTGTCTCTTTGTGAGATAATGTACATCTAAATATAAAAAAAGAGGAAAGTCTGAGGTCATGTCCTCCATCCACTTCCTTGAAGAATTTAGCTGGAAAATCAGTCGCTACACTGAAAACGGCTCATCAAACTAACAAACATTTGGACAATTAACCTGCCCTTTACTAGGTGCACGCTCCTGTGAGTTCATTTTTCTCCAGCTGTTATCATGTAGACACACATTTACTATCGGGACCATAACGATCCACAGCTTTACCCTCATGGGGCAAAGTGGAATGAAAGGCTTGTTCTGCTGTGGATGACATTTTCATGCTTTATTTTGCATGACACTCTGTGGGAATTATGGGAATGTTGTAGTGAAGCGTAGGAGACCAACGACACCAAAACACTGGAGAGGGGTTAACACAGAAAAATCTGATATACCACTCAGTAGGGGACAAGGTTTAGAGCTCTTTGGAGTTAATGGAGGCAAATCTACTGTTGCAAAACTTCTAATTATATACAGACGGTTGACAAATGAAAAGAAAATCCAAACTAATGTGTGTGTCGGGTTCAGCACGAGTGGCATGAACAGATTCAGTGCACCTTGGCATTAATTCTACAAGTCTTACAAACTGTGTTGGTTGGATGAACACCGTTCTTCGAAAAGGTATTCCCTCAGTTGGTGTTTTGAAGATGGTGATGGAGAGATCCAAAATCTCTCATAGGTGTTCAACTGGGTTGAGATGTGGTGACTGTGAAGGTCATAGCATATGACTTACATCATTTTCATCCTCACCAAACCATTTGAGCACTTGGGCTGTGTGGGTGGGGGTCAGAGTTATCCCGGAAGAGACCATTTGCATCAGGATAGAAATGTTTCATCTTAGGATAAAGGTGATCAGTCAGAAGAATTTTGTATCGATTTGTGTGGCTCTTCCCTTGAAGTGGACAAGGGGACTCAAACCATGGCAGCAAAATTAATATACAGCATAACAGAGCTGCCGGTGTCTCTTTAATTTGTCAACCGTCTGTATGTAGTGTACACATGGAATAAGAAAGTACCTCTGGGCACCACTCTGAATGCAGCACCATGGATTCATGTAGAAACACCACACAAATCAACAGGAACATAGCTACACAGAGGGCTAAGCAAACCCAAGATCACCAAAACTCCCTGCCATCACCAAAAGTAGCAGGCAAGCAGAAAGTGATCAGATGCTGCACTCTATTCATTGTGAACAGGTGCTCCACCACACTGCCAACCAGTGGACAAATTCAACAAACAATCAAACAATAAAACAGAAGACAGATGCAAAAACAATCATCCACCCATCCATCTATCCATCCATTTGTACAGCTTATCCTACACAGGGTCTCAGGGAGCCTGGAGCCTATCCCAGAGGACTCAGGACACAAGGTGGGAGACACCCTGGACGAGGTGCCAACCCATCACAGGGCACAGTCGCACACACATTCACACACTTCAGATCACTTGGAAATGCCAATCAGTCTACAATGCATGTCTTTGGACTGGGGGAGGAAACTGGAGTACCCGAGGAAACCCCGGAAGCACAGGGAGAACATGCAAACTCTGTGCACTGGTCACGGTTGGATCCGGAGCCAGGACACCCTAAATGGGATGCCAGTTGATTCAAGGGAACTATATGCTCATTCACACCTAGGGGCAATTTAGCATAGGCAATTCACTGGCATGTTTTTAGGAGGTAGGAGGAAACCAGAGAAGCCAGAGGAAACCCATATGGACATAGGGACAATATGCAAAACTCCATGCAGACAGTAAAGAACAATCCAGGTACCCTGTAGCTGTGAGACACCAACACTACCTGCTACACCACTATGCAACCCTTATTCCAGAGTTTTTCAGACTAATTTCTATCTACCATATCACTAGACTAGAAATATGCTATATGTTTGTATGCTGCTGTACAGGAATCTGTATCTGGTGTTACTTTCTCAGATTTTGCGCCGATCTTTCTTTCTACTCTTGAGGACATTGTACTTAAACTAAAGTCTCCTCAAAATATTGTTCCGACTCATTTGTTAAAACAAGTTTTCAAATCAGTTGACCCATATATAGTGTCTATAATTAATAAGAATTTGCTTTTGGGGGTTGTGTCTGACTACTTTAAACATGTAGTGGTTCAGCCCCTTTTGAAGAAATCAAACTTGGATAAGAATGTGTTAGCTAATTTTAGACCAATCTTGAAATTTCCATTCCTGGCTAAAACTCTGGAGAAGAGCATCCTCATTCAACTTCAGTCATTTACTGATACAAATGATATCTGTAAAGTGTTTCAATCTGGCTTTAAAAAACATCACAGTACTGAATCAGCTCTGTGGAGAGTTTTTAATGATATTTTTTATGGCAACCGACCATGGTAACTTCACTGTACTTCTACTCCTAGATCTGACTGCAGTGTAAGGTGGATTAAGATGGATTAAGTCATACTTTCAAAATAGGATTTTTTTTGGTTTGCATGGGAGACTTTGCATCGCCCTGCACCCCTATCATGTAGTATCCCGCAAGGTTCGATTTTAGCACCCATTTTATTTTCTCTTTATATGCTACCGTTAGGAATGATTTCGGGTAATTACGGTGTGTCTTTTCATTCATATGCCAAAGATATTCAATTGTATCTGTCTTTTAACCCGAATTCTTGTTGGCATACACTGCTGCACTTATTCATGTTCATGAGTGAAAGAGGTCATTACTATCTAAAGCGCAAAATCTCCTACATGTTCCTCGATCAAAACTAAAGTCCCCAAGGCTATGGAATAGTTTAACAGAGTATTTGAGACAATCATCATTGTTGAATGAATTTAAGAAGCAGTTACAAAAGATTTTTTTTTACATTAGCTTTTGATTAGTTATGAGTGTTGAGGTACTGTCACTGTCACTGTAGCTAGTTGTAGTTTTTCTTGAATGATGTGTGTTGATGTTTTAAATTCATGGTTATTAATTCTTGTCATTTTATTTGATTAAATTGTATAGCACTGTGGTGAACTATGTTGTTTTATGATGTGCTTTATAAATAAAACTGGAGTGGAATTGGATTGGAAATATGAAACACTTCCCTGAAGAGAACAGAAAACTAACTGTAGTTATTTGTGCAACAGTGGTTCGAATTTCAATCCAACATCAATTGTATTATACTGTTCCTTGTCGTTTTGGAAAGAAACCTAGATTCTGATCCTAGACTATAAATTTTGACAGATTCTTCAATACTGAGTGACTGATTTTAGCAAACATTTGTATAAGAACCAGACACCACTGTAATGAATCAACCGAGCCATCCGATTCTATCTGTCATGAAATTACTAGACCAAAAAAAGGTCCAAAGTCCAAAAAAGGGACTTTGTTAGGAAAGATAGAGAGACAATAAAGAGTACGTAATAGAGAGAAGAAAGCATCGTACTGCAGGTCCTTTGTATGAACCCCACTCTCCACGTGTCCCACTTTCATTTCTTACTGTTCCCACGTCAGGAAGTCAGAAACACATCTATTTAGCTTGTCCTGCGTCATATCACTCGTCCTCCTCTTCCCACGGCTGACGGATGGAAGTCTGTGAGCACGTGCAGCTTTTGATATGATAATAGGATCTGTTGGAGGCCATCTTTATTTTAGCGTTAACAGCCAGTTCGGTTCAGGTCTCCATGAGAAAAAAGACCTGTTGGGATCCTATTCATTTTGCCTCACTTTTTCAGCTGCATACAAATGCAGCAATTTCAGCAAACGCATGGTGAAAAACAAACTAGCATGAAATCTCCATAACATCTCAGTTAGCATGGTAAATTATTATTATTAGGATCACATTGGCATTGGCATCTACAACAATGGCATCTTGGAGGCCAGCACGTGGTTCAATTCTCACTCCACTCGCCTAATTCAGGTTGACTTTTTCAATAATGGTTGTAAGTTAACTCAATCTAGCGCGCCGGCAGTGCAATGTATTAGCCTGTCAATCACAGCGAGATTCAGCATTTCTGCGTTAGGTCTTGCAATCTGCCCGGCTCTAACACAATTAAGCAACAAATGGAAGTCCGAGTTGCTCTAAATGCATTTGTCAGAGGGCGATGTAAAAAGATGCAGTGGTGATAGAGCAAGGAAGGTAGAGGACAAGCCAAGAGAAAAGTGATGACTGCAGGTAGGTTTGTTTCTCGCCCTCTGATTTAGAAAGAGGTTCCTTTATCCAGGTCCTGATCAGTGAAAGAAAAATTGTAGTGTTCAAAGGTCAACTTATTTAGACAGTTCCTCAAGAATGCTGGTTTCAGCAAGACCAACAGTCCCTAAAAAAAGGCTATGAAAGTTTCAAGTCACCAAGGGCACTGAATTCTGAGTCAAGTCAGGGCTGTTTCTGTCTTAAAGGCTTCGTTTAAAAACAAATTGGGTGGGTGTTAAAATTTATACCACAGAACAGATGAATGATCAATTCTGATTGGCAGGAATTCTGGCTACAAGGTTAATATTAATGCTGTCATTCTGATACATTAACTTACAGCAGGACTGCTATAGCGGATGTTTAGTGTTCCACATTAACAAACAAAATGCATGTAATCACTGATATGGTCAAGTTTTCTGTGAGGACCCATTTATGTTGCATTTTAGAATGAGTCTCCAGTGTCTCCACTTTATAACAATCAGAGGTAAAACTGTAACTTTAGGTTTTCTAATATGGGAAAGTCTTCAAGACATCTTGAAGTCTTTAGCTTTTGCAGTTTCTCTATAAGATGACAAGCTGTGTTTTTGCCTTATTAACTTCAAAATACAGAAAAAAAAGTCAGATGTGGGAATGACTGGAAATGCCAGAATTTAAAACAGGAATTTGAGATGTTGTTTGGACTTGTTTTTTCATTTGGTGCACCAAATACTTACATTCCACCATCCCACTTGCATAACCATGGATGGCAAATGAGTTTTCTGATTGGATTGGTTTGGCCAATTGTACCCTTCAGGTTTGCTTTGACATTAAAATAACCTTGAGTTTAACCAGTGATTAACCTGCTAAACCTTCAATATCATTTCATAGTCCCTTTTATATTAAGTCATCATCTCTTTTTCAACTTCTCCAACCCCTTACCCCTTATTATTAACCCAAGCATAAAGTCAGTTATGTATAGGATCTTTCAACTTTCAACTTGGTTATTATGAACCTCCAAACATAACCTTGAGGTCCACTAATTATTAGGTCTTAAATCAGCATTAAAGCACAAACGTTGCATAAATTGATCATATCCCACACACTGAGCATGACCTGGGTCTGCACTGGCATGGAGCTAGTGTGTGATCTCACTGATTTCACCTTGCTCAGACACTTATACACTTCAGGCATCAAGGGTTAATGTGATCTTGACTTTAACCAAAGATTAGTTGGCTAAACCATGAATTTCTTTTGTAGGTCCCCCAAATTTGGTCTTAAATTTACCATTAAAATATTTCTCCAACTTCTCCAAATCCCTATATCCTATTTACCCTGGCGCAGTGTCATCTGAGTGTTTCAATGTAATACCT
>JANDJT010000114.1:13015876-13044257 GCA_024331685.1 Stegophilus panzeri | reverse complement strand
CTTTACATTGTAGCAAAGTGTCATTTCTTCAGTGTTGTCACATTAAAAGATATAATCAAATATTTACAAAAATGTGATTTATTTACAAAAACTCACTTTTGTGAGATACTGTGTGTGTGTATATATATATATATATATATATGCTACTAGCTAGTGAATAATAATAGGCAGTTGAGAGTTGACAACATGCAGTCATCCAGCATACAGCTGGAACTTGCAGTTTGTTTTGTGTGGGTTTTAAAATGTACCTTCTTCATTTGTCTTGTGTTAGAAACAGCAGGTGTGTTTGCCAGATTTCATCCCAAAACTCACAGATCTCAAAAACCACAATAAGTCGAAAATGAAGGCATATTTTTCTTCTTATTTTGTGTGGGAAATGTATTTCTGATGGCACTACACTTTGACTTTGTTTGCAGAAATGTTTTAGATTTAATTCCAATTATTTGCTATAAAACAAGATCTTAGCACCTGTAAAGTAGCCTGATTTGGCAATCCTGTCATTAACTATCCTGTCTGCTGCTCAATCCTCTACTGAAAATGTTCTGAGAGTGAGCATGGGGCAGCGTGAGTCCTGTCTCAATGGGCCTCTATTAGCACTTTTTTCAGTTCCCATTTTTGACCACTAGGTGCAATAATAACTCTTCAACATTTGACTACAACACTGAACCCCTTCCTCTTAAAACAAGTTGAAGACATATGTAGAGAATTGTGAACCATATTCTCCATGAAAAGCATTTCAAAATCCTTAACATTCTTAGGTTTGCACCTTCTACAATTCCAACCCCAGGTTTTCAGATTTCTGAACACTGAGAGCAATAGCTGTTAGGTAATTAGGCACTTTTTTTGTCAAATGTAATCTCACACAAATTAAGAGTCTGCTCATGAAGAGGCTGATGAAGCTGATAAGGAGTGTAGGATGGAGAGAGAATGTTCTACAGTGCTGGGAATGAACTCTAGAGCACTGATAGAGGTTGTCGCAGGTGAGGCCAGCGTCTGATCTAGCCCAGCTCAAGGCAGGGTGGCGGAAATCATTTTCACCTCGTGCTCCTGTCGCGCTGGGCACTTAATTGCAAGCAGGACAGATCCAGAATACATAACCATGCACCCATGAAGCGTGATTAATGGCCTAGTGGAGTTCACCAGTATGGCTAAACTGAGCCATGGCAACATCCGGAAGGTTCATGGCCCCAATTTTCAACGACGTGGGCTACCAAAATCAAGATTGTGAATGACATAGAACTTTGCAATTTATGCAGTAAAGCAGTCATGCACTGAGTCTTTTGTTCCAGCGTTCAATAGAGCACTGAGGATGACCCTGATGTGATTTGTGATGCATGTGTCAAGTAAATTTGACTTACCGATGGTGCAGGTTTGCCTCCTTTGGCAGTGCAGATCAGAGTGAGATTCTGGGCTTGGTAGCGGCTGAACGGCGCCGGTGTGTTCTCTGCTACTACTGAGATGTTGTTGGGCGGCGCTGTGAAGGTGAAAAGAGACATCCATAAACATATGGGGGAAAAAATGGCAAAGGCATACCACTTCACACAAAACAACATGAAGAGCATTAGTAATGCTTTTTGTAGAGTCTTTTCATATAGTCTTTGCTCGTCCAGTTCACCAACCCCCTCAGCCTCACACATTGGATTTCCTTTATGTGTCTTAGGACTTTGAAACACTTGTTAACATCATGAATTTTTGATGCTGTTTCACGGGTTGAGATTCAGGCGATGTGATGGACAGCTGAGACCATTTCAGTATATTATTTATTCACATGAGGGATGTAACCGAGTGAACATATAATGTGCTCTTTTTTAGATTGGGACTGAGCAGGAGGTTTTTACTTACACGTGAGTGAGCGGTCAGATACAGTATAAAGCTCACAGGATGAAGGAAGACCATGTTTAGGAACGTTAGCATGAATGATACTTTTAGCATTCATTCATTCATCCTTAGTAACTCCCTGGTCAGGGTCACTATAGTTTAAATCAGGCTACTAGTTGGTTTAATTTTTGGGAAATAGAGCCAAGTGATTAAATCTGTTAAATGTCACAAGCAGGTACAAACAAAAATAAATAACTGTGCAAGAAGTGCTTAAAAAAGTCCCATGCACATCTCTATTTAAAAAAAAAACCTTCCAGTTTAGGCCATGCCCACTTATTTAAATTTGGATACAGATACAGTGTCACTGTGTTACATCTGAATTTTTTTCCCAATTAGCAAAGGGAGTTTGACTGAAAAAAGGCTTGGGAACTACTGCCCTATGCAATGCCTATCAAACTTGCCTAGTGCTGACTATTTTTATTATGTGTAATAATTGATCTGTTTTGCTCAGTTGATGCAAATGATGTTTTTGAAATAAAATAAAATCATTTGGGAATGTTATTGACTTTCCTGATCACAATTTTCACTTAGTGTTATTAACAAAAAACCCAACAACATCCATCCATCCATCCATTTTCCATACCACTTATCCTACACAGGGTTGCGGGGGAGCCTGGCGCCTATCCCAGGGGACTCAGGGCATGTGGATGTGGTGCCAACCCATCGCAGGGCACAATCGAATACCCATTCGCACGCTACAGAGAATTTGGAAATGCCAGTCAGCCTACAACACAGTCTTCGGCCTTGGGGAGGAAACTGGAATACCCAGAGGAAACCCCTGAAGCACTAGGAGAACATGTAAACGGTGCACACATAGGGCAGTGGGATTCAAACCGCCAAACCTGGAGGTGCAAGGCAAAGTGTCGTCGTCGTCCCCCAACCCAAGAACATAGTTTTATAACAAACTAACTCTTGACTAAGGAATAAAACATGTGGGGGCATTCAGTATTTAGAAAATAGTCAATGATGGAGATACTGTTACTACATTCAAGCTGACAGTTATTTGAAAGCATGCGGTATTCCTTTTATTTGTCACTGCAAACATTTATTTTAATTTACTAACTAATGACACACTTTTTATCCATTTATAGTTAATACAGATATTGGATGTTAGTTCCTGTTATGACTTGCATTATAACAGCTATAAACAGTTACAACCTCAACAGTCTCTTTATTTTTCTCTTTTGGAGCTAATAAGTAAAAAAAAAAAAAAAAAAAAAAAAAAAAAAAGCTGGTTGTAATTTTACCAAGAGACCGGGAAGTGCAAAGTCCTATATCCTGTGTTGGAAGTTATAGCTTTACCTTGTAACAGGACTGTTACAAAGCACTGACACTGGAGACGCCTTCTAAATATGCTAAATAAACATTTCTTGTTTATTTGGAGTGTTACAAGTTCCCTGTGTAAAGTTGTTAGTATACAGTAGAAATGATGATCTGTTACAATGCGCACATTAATATAAACCTTGCAGACAAGTTATTACTGCAAAGCATTCAATATCTTCTGACCAATTCGAATCCAGCATTTATCAGCGCTGATTTATAAAGCAAATTCATATTTGTTTACCAATTAGTTGTTATTGCATGGCGAGGCTCTTTACAGCAGTTGGGGCGAGCGGGTGTGGAACAGCATAATCAATAAACTATGGTGACGAAAGGCTGCAGTGGTACATTTGATCAGGACTACTGAGAGCTCATTAAAAATGGCACCCCCTCGAGATAGTACCCTTGGCAGCTTCCCGTGTCTCGTATGCCCAGGCCAGCAGTACTCAAAGTGAAGCACTTGCATTATACAGCGTATTATATAGCCTGCAGATTTAACGCTGCTCTGGTGTGGTCTACCTTTCCATATGCGAGGAGATAAACCAGCAAGACAATGCACTGCTCCCATGAGTGCTGTTACGGCTTTCTGCATTCAAATACTGTCCTGCACAGCTGTTTTAAATCATAAAAACCAGGCCAGTCGCAAGGCTGGTCACGGTGAGAGAGGGAGGTTGTTAGAGATGAAGTGGGAACACTCATACATATATTATCCACAGCCTCGGGCAAGGTCTCCTCTGGGAGGTCTTACAAGTGTGTGATCGGGGAAAAAAAAAGAAAAGAAAAGAACCTATCCCATAACAGAAATTGAGTTTGTAGACAAAGAAGTACCAACCACTTCACACGCTGGAGAATCTAAAACAACAACAACAACAACAACAACAATACCACCACCACGCTAGTTCATTATTCAAATCTATACAGATGTGGCAAAAAACATCTGCATTCCCAACTCTCTTCATACGCATGACACGCCCTGCTGTCAGAGATCATTGCCAAATATACCCCGGACTGCATTATCACCTGAAACACCATTTTCACAGATTCACTTTCACACCCGGCTGAGGAAATATGGCCCGCTATCGCCTGGGCGTGAGAAATTGTGTGTGAAGCAAGTGGAGCAGGTTAAAGGAGTTGCCTGAGGAAAAAGCATTTATAAAATCTCCCGATCGATAACGCTCACACAAACAGGAAATAAAAGCTGTATGAAAACGGTAAAGGAAGTTCTTGTCCAGTGGAAATCTGTTTGGACTTTTTCAGCCATCATGCATTTTATTTGGTATATAAAAGAGAGAATTTAGGAGTTCAAAAAAGTGTTCTTTTTTAAAGGAACACTTCAGCTAAAATAATTTAAAAAAAAATTAAATTTGACATTCCATAGGGTTGCGGTAAACATGTTTACTTTTCTGCTAGGGTGTTTTCACAATTTGCAGGTTTCCAAATACCAGGATATGGGGGTGGGGATCATAATCTCAGATTTGCTTAGTGGTTAAGATGTTTAAGGGTTTGAATCCTGCCTCTGCCATGTGTGAGCGGAGTTTGCATGTTCTCGCCATGCCTCAGGGGTTTCCTCTGGGTCCTCCAGTTTCCTCCACAAGTATAAAGATGTATATGCATTATTGTCCGTAGAAATTCCGACGTGTGTGAATGTGTGTGCGATTGTGCCCTGTGATGGGTTCCCACCCCATCTAGATTGTCCCCCGCTTTATACCCTAAGTTCCCTGGGATAGACTCCAGGCTCCCTCATGATCATGTGTAGGATAAACGGTACACAAAATGGATGGATGTTACAGTGCTAACACTGAAGACTCCTTCCAAAGATGCTCAATAAGCTTCTCCACACCAAAAACATCACAATCTATCAACAATGAACAACGTTTATATGAAGACTCCATGTGAATGAGCTTGTAATATTAACCTTGGAGCTAGCCTGACCAATCACATTTAAGAATTTAACAGCACTGTGATAGAAGTAAATATAAGCTTCTCCAGTGTATAATCATATTTGGATCCAGGCTTTTCTTCTGAGAATTAGTACACAGCCACCCATAGCCACCAAATAATTTCTTGCGATTTAATCAACACCAAGTAAAAGTATGAAATCAAAGCTCATCCTCACTCTTTCACCCACTCATAACTTAAATATTCATATCATAAATATTCCACTCGATATCAATCGCTCAATATTTGCTTCTTAAAGAAGGCAAAAGTGGTGCTTTTCATGGATGGCAAATTTAGTCTTATTAAGTGTAAAATACTCCTGAGCTTTATTATCTCCCCTGAAAGGAAGACACAATTATTTAATTTGCCGACTCGGTTAATATCACAAATTCCCCTTAGGAGCCTTAAGGCTGTAAATTAATGGACCGGTGTCAGCTTTCTAATTAATATACAGCTCTAATGAAAATCAGTGTTGTTTGACTCATTTAAAAAAAAAAAGAAAGAAAAGATACCCTCTTCCTGATTTGCTAAAAGAGAGAAAAAAATAGCTAATGTTTAATAATGTCTAACAATAATTAACAGCAGACATTACTGTATAAATAAATGCTTTATTAATTATTAATGATGTTTTAAGTGATAAATAATAAGTGACTTACTGTAACAAATTGAGTACGGCAGCAGTTTAGGGCCACTGTTTTACAAAATAAAAATACAATATTTTGAGAAGAAATTTGTAAGATTTCGAGAAAAAGTCATAATAGCATAAGAAAAAAGTCAAAAATATTATAATTACTTTGTTTTCATTGTATCAGATATTATGACGTTTTTGATATGATTTTTTCCTCAAAATATTATGACTTTATTCGCAAAATCTTACATTGTAATTTAATGACAGTGGCCCTAAATGCATTGCAACAACAACTACAACAACAATAATAATATTATTATTTTTATTATTATTACTTGGAGAAAAAAAGGGTTTTACAAGGGTTCTTTAAGGCTGCAGTATCAAACTTTTTTGGTTAAAAATGAAAAAAAAAATCAATTACTGAGCAAGTACATAAAAAAAAAAAAAAAAAAAAAAAAAATCAATGCTCAAAACTGTCTCCTTACTTTACCCTGATATGCAACGGTAAGCTTATATTAATGATTTATAAATTGAATGGTCAGGTCTGATTTTGCAGGAAAACGTGTGGCCTTTTTGCGTGGTTACATCACATCTGTAAACAGAAAGAAGAAGAGCCGGGTACTATATCGCATGTGTGTGCGCTGAGGATGGTGGAGCGTTTGTTATTAGTATTTAAACTTGTCATCTAGATGACTGCTTTTAATCTGGATAGTTCTAAACACAATCATCGTTGATATCTGGGGAATCATCTGTTGTCAAAACCTCGAACTGCAGAGAGTCTGCGTTCAAAAAGGGAACGCGACAGAGCCCATGGCGACAACTCTGAGATCTGAAGGGACTGAAGAATGATGCAGAGATGGCTTTTTTTCTGCTGAAGATGTAATACATTTCAGTGGCTCAATAGGTAGCTAGCTAACATTAGCACACTTGTTTGCTTGATTCAGCTAGGTATCAAGTTGTTCTTTTTTTTGTTGCTATGGTCAATGTGATAAATTTCACTTATTTTCTGCTAGCTATGAGAGACAGCAATTCACCTCTACACCAAGAAAACCGTATCCGCCACCACCACCGTTGCTCCGTGTTGGAGCTAATAGACAACCCATACATATACCTTAAAGCATCAGATTCATCCTCACAGAGGAGCAGTGTTTTTTACATGGGTTATTTTGCACAACCCATGTAAAAAAAAATAACTCTGCAAGTAACTTGCAGTTATATGTTTCAAACAGAGATGGCAATAGAGAGGCAAAAGTTCAGTACTGCAGCTTTAAGGGTTTGTTGGATAATTTAGGGTTTTTAACCACCTAAAAGAGTTCTACATGGAACAAGGGCACATAGTTCAAAATTTCCACCAAAAAATTCACATAAGCACTTTTTTATTGATAAGCACTAATTTATTGACACTTTATTACAAATTACATTAATGGATTTAATACTTAATTGGGAAATATTAGAAAAAAAAAGTTTAACTTTACTGTATAGATTTTAGGTTAATTAATGAAGGTGTTGATTGATTTTTTGAAGCAGCAGCTCTGACAGTAGTGTTGGCTGTAATTCGCAGTATGACGGATGCTCCACATGATCTAAGGTTAATAATAATGGATTTAATAATATATTATTTGATAAAGAAAAATCGTAAACATGAATTAATCTCCCTAATTTTCTGTAAGGAGACGTTTATTTTGCTGGGTTTTTTGGTTTTGTTTTTTTTTTGCTCTATCTTCAAGTTTCTGCTTTGCAGTTTCTCTGCATTTTTTTTTTTTTGTCTTTTTAAGTTCAAGGAAACAACTGAATAAGGACGTTATAACTAATTATGACACAATAACACTTTCTTTTCTTTCTCTGATGCTGATACTGATATCAGCTGCTATCAATGCCAATATGATTTTTTTTCCTTTAAAGTCTCCAGTTTTAACTTTTTAAGTGTCTTTATTTTTTTAACTGGAGCACTTAAAAAAATACAGGAAAAAAATACATAAATTAGAACATGCTTTCACACAAAAATCACTTCCATTGAAAGTATAAAGTATAAATGAAATATAATCAATCCTAACCAAACAATAAATAAATAAATAAATACAATAAAGTCTCTTTATATGTAAATATTTCCAGTTCTGGAAAAATAAAATCCAAACCTAATTCTAATCTTTTCCATTTGTTCCAGGATTGGATAGAATTAATTTTCTTCCAATATCTGAGGCAAATTTTTTTCTGGGTATTGAATATAATAGTAAGCAATAACAGGAACCAACTTGTTTCATGTACGTTGAACAGCATTTAATGTAACTAAAAATGGATAAAAAGTACAACAGGCCACATCACACCCCATTTATTCTTTAGTGGTACAAATATTTAAGTGTGTAAATATTTTTTTGTGATTAATGTATTATTATCAGTATTACAGTCAATAGGTGTTGATTAATAGATGCATTATTTACCTAGTGTCTATTAATGATTTACCAAGATGGTAATATTATTTTAAAATGACATACTATGAAGGAATTTATAAGGAATAAAAAAAAAAAAACCATCATGAAATCATATCATCATGCTACAGCTTTCATCTTTCAGTGTGTGTCAGAGATATCAGGAGCCCAGGATGAAGGATATAGTAAACCTGAAGATGTCAAACTCAAAATAATCCCTGATAAAGCATCAGAAAATCACTGATGGATTAATAGATGAATATTAGATTAGATTAGTTTAGATTAATAGATAAATTTTAGAATTGGGCACACAACAATAACGTTTTTTAATCCTATGAACGATTAGGTTTTGTTGCTTGATGTGACAAGTCTTTCTTATTCAATTTTCCTGCATTCAAGGTTAGTTGCACTTTCTAAGAAAGAAAGGGGAAAAAAAAAACAGTGTTTCGAGTCAGAATTCGACGAAGGTGAGTTTAATCGCTGATCAGCTGCAGTGCTTTAATCCAATATCCTTCATTCTTTGTGCTGTTCAAGCATAAAAATATGAAATACAGCATGCTTTCAATAACAGGACTCAAACTACAGTATGTATTTCTTACTGACTTCTTGTCTTCGTCAATCTTCCTGGCCAGTAAATATTATGGCTAGGTGATATCACCTTCGCAGTAGATAATGTTGCTGGACAGGGCTGATACGAATCAGTCATTTAATGGAAAGTATACTGTTCACTTATTTCCTTTTCTTAGTCCATTATTTCACAACTTCCCAAAACGAAAACTTCAATTCATGTTAGGAAACAGATTCAGGGACGCAGATAAGGGAATGATGTGACTGTCTGTAAGTTGTAACACAAAATGGTTTTTACTACTGTTTCTGTATGTCATGTCATAATGTTCATCATCATCAGGGTCTGATTTGAAGCAGGGAGTGATCAAGTGTCATCCAACCAGTTAAAAAAAGGAAAATTATCAATGACAGGGTGATGTGTCCTGGGTTTTATTCCTCTTGTACCATAGCAATTTACCAGCAATTACAATTTCCAATTTGTTAAGCAACAACACAAGGAAGTCATACTTTCGATTCATTTACAGTTACATTTAAGGTTGTGGAACATCCATAAAACAAGCTAGTTACTGTTATTATATTATTGTTTTTATTATTTTAAAAAATGGACTATCTGTTAAATATGAACATTTTGCAGATTCTGCAAGGCATACAGTATGTAACCTTATGACCTCAACTGTATGTAGTTATATTATAATAGTTATAAAGAGTTGTCCTCTCACCAGCCTCTATTTCTTTTCTGACCCTTGAAGCTAAAAACTAAAGCAGCTGGACATGTTAATAAAAAACCACAAACTGCAAGTTCCTCTGTCCTGAAGACTCTGCTGTGTCAGAGAACTTACAGCTTAACCTCCGACCCTGGAGACTCCTTCCGAAAATGTTAAATAAACACCTCCTCAGAGAAAACTTCACCATATCAACAACAACAAAACAAGTTTTAAAATGCCTTTATGTGGAACATATATTTATTTGTATTTTATTGTTCCCCTTCTTAAAAAAAACAGAAGAAAAAATATATATTCAAACATTAAATAAGAAAACGAGAGAAAAGAGAAAAATATTAAAGCCAATCCTAAGATAGGGAGAGAAAATGCGAGAAGAAAATTGTCACATCATGGAAAACCAGCAAATCCAGTTCCCAGAATGCACCACAAACTTGGCTGACAACTACAACTCCCAATGGAACACACAGATATGTCACCTTCTCCTGAGGACTAATCACACACACACCTGTTCACAATCACACCACACTACTTAAGAGACTCTCAAACACAACGTCTTGGCGAAGTAATATGCTCAGTTGACTTGGTTCTGGTGTGTACCAACCCTTTACCTCATATCATTGCTCTGTTTGTATTTATTTATTTATTTATTTATTTATTTAGTTAGTTAGTTAGTTATTACCTTGACTTTGATTCTCTACCTTGCCTAGTTTGGATTGTTTTCATGATCGGTTGACCTTTGCCTGTCTATGGTTATTAGTTTCTGCCTAACCCTGTGGATTTGTCTTCTCATTACACTGCCTAACCTGCACTTGTATCCGTCCTAACCTCCATTACGTGATTTACGTGACAAAAATGAAAAGAAGAGAACAAAATATTTTGAAAAAATGTTAATGCAAAAGAAAAAAATGAAAAAAGGAGGGAAAAGAAAAATAATAATAATAAAAGGCACTCCGTACAGGAAGGAAACAAAAAGAAAGAAAGGAGGAAAAGAGAAAGGAAAATGAAAAAAGCAGTAAAAAATTATTTAAAAATTAAAGTATATTGATGCAAAAGGTGGAAAATATGTTTCGGAATATATTCTCTCTCTCTCTTTACTTGTTGTTACTGTGAACACCGTGGTGCATGCATAGCTTTAATGCAAAGTCAGTGTTTAATCTGATGACATGCAGCTCGAATGAAAATCAAGCCCTTTTCTTACAGTCCAATGACATGAGCAGCTAACCTACATGTTCTCCGGCTGCATGGCCACATCAAAAACCACTTTATCTCTGTTAAAATATATCAGCTCTTTCATTCCTACAGAGACTACATGCCCGAGTAATTCATCCTAACAGGGACTGCCTTGGTTCCCTTCTGACACTGCGGCCTGAAGCGACAAGACTCCTCTCTCTTTAAAAAATAACAGCAAATGGGATTTTTTCCCCCCCATGACCAAAGTCTACGTTTAGCACCGAGCTTCCTCTAGGCACGTCTCCTTGGCCTGATAATTAAAGGATTTAGTGGCCCTGTGAGAACGAAGGGGTTACGCTTCTCCCTCACTCAGGTCTGTTATTAAGCTCTCTAGGGTCCTCGCTGAAAGCCGAAAGTCACACGGGTCAACCCTGGCTGCTTTTCACCAAAAGTAATTTCCTGATAACTTTTTTTTTCCTTTTAAAAGAATTATTAAAATCGGCTGAGTTTTAATTACGAGCACAAGCCTCGCGAATCCTGAAAGTAATCAGTGCAGATTAATAGGAGGTTGTGATGTTTGACCTCGTCCTGAAAATCATCAGGATATCAGGCTGTTCATCAGCAGTTTCTAATAGGATGAGAATGAGAATAATGAGCAATAATCAGCCATATACATTCAGCTAATCAGTTTACTTTATTTAATTGAAGATAATGGAAAGTACATAATGGATTGAAACATGCTCAAGGAGTTGACCTTCAATAAATGTGTCATATTTATGCTAAAATATACAACCCCAATTATGAAAAAGCTGGGACAATATGGAAAATGCAAAAAACAAACAAAAAAGAGTCAATATACACTCGTTTCAAATCTGATGACTGCAACAGATTCCAAAAATGTTGGGAGAGTCAGTCGACTGTTTACCGCTGGGTAACATCACCTTTTCTTTTAATAAGACTTATTAAGCTTTTGGGCTCTGAGTGAAGACACCAGTTGGTTAAGTTTAGCAAGCGGAATTTTCCCCCATTCACCCATTATGCATTTCTTCAGCTGTGCAACTGTACGGGGCCTTCATTACCTTAGTTTGCACTTCATAAAGCACCACACATTCTCAATCAGAGACAGGTCAGGACTGCAGGCAGGTCATGCTAGCACCCGCACTCTCTGCTTACGCAACCATGCAGAATGTGATTTGGCGTTGTCCTGCTCTGGATGGCAGCATATGTTGCTCCAAAATATGTATATATCTTTCTGCATTAATGCTGCCCTCACAGATGTGCAAGTTACCCATTCCATGGGCACTGACACACCCCATACCATGACAGACGCTGGCTTTTGGACCTGAAGCGGATAACAGCTTGGATGGTCCTTTTCTTCTTTGGCCCGGAGAACACGGCGGCTGTTTTGTCCAAAAACTATTTGAAATGTTGACTCGTTGGACCACAAAACATGATTCCACTGTGCTACTGTCCATCTCAGATGAGACCGAGCCCAGAGAAGTCGGCGGTGCTTCTGGACAGTGTTGATGTATGGCTTCTGCTTTGCATAGTAAAGCATTAACTTGCATCTGTGGATGCAGCGGCGAATGGTGTCGAGTGACAATGATTTACCAAAGTACTCCCGAGCCCATGTCAGGATATCCAATACAAGCTCATGACTATTTTTAAGACACTGACGTCTGAGATCACGTGCATTCAGAAGTGGTTTTCGGCCCTGCCCTTTACGCACCGAGATTTGACCGGATTCCTTGAATCTTATAATTATATTGTGCACTGTAGAAGGTGAAATTCCCAAAATCCTACCAATTTGTCAATGGGAAAGTGTTGGATTATTCGCTGATGCATCTGTTGGCAGATTGGTGAGCCTCGACCCATCCTTGCTCTTGAAGAACTAAGACTTTTTTGGAGGCTCCTTATATACTATGATTAGATGATTGCCTCACCTAGGGTTATTAGTCCTAAATTGCCCCTGTCCCAACTTTTTTGGAACATGTTGCACGCATCAATTTCAAAATAAACATTTATCTTCAAAAAACTATGCAGTTGATTAGGTAAAACATCAAATACCTTGTCTTTATATGTTTTTTCTATAAATACAAGTCAAAGTACATTTACAAATCACTCCTCTCTGTTTTTATTAGCATTTTCCATGCTGTCCCAACTTTTTCGGAATTGGGGTTGTCCTATCTGTCAACAGCTCGAAAATGAAACTATTAGGGTTGAGCAAAGTGTTAAAAATCGTAAAAGAGTATTTCAAGTCAATAATGCTCTGCCTTAAGACATTTCTTAACCGCAAATATTCTGCTATAGATGTTGACATCTTTTTATCGTTGAAAGACAGGACGGGTTAAGCCATGTGAACACATTTATACCAGCTGTCCCTGATATTTGTGGAAAAGCAAATTTGAAAAATCTCCCAAATATGAGCAAGATTGTGGCTTTCACTTAAAAACGTCCTCCATTTTGTTGGTTTAATATCTGATACTGTATGTTTAACGTCAGAATCTCATGAATGTTTTTTTTTTTTTTTAACATCTGAAAATGAAAATGTCCATTTAGTTTGCTTAACATCTGAAACTTGAACCATACAAACTGTACGTTTCCAATTTTAGCTGTTAATCATACAAAGCGGACATGTACATATTCAGCCGTTACACAACTGCAAGTATTAAAATGACTTTCAATGTGAAATAACTTTAAATAACTTTTTTTTTTAAATAACCATTTTGTGTGAGTAAATTAAGGACAGGTATTAGATTTGTGGGAAATCGTTGATTACATGTTAATAATGAAAACGTTTATTGAAATGCTGACTCACTATTACTACAGTAAAGGTTGATATTTTCCACACGCTTTCACCTCTGATCAACAGAAAGCCTGTGAAAATCTGAAAATAATTTAGGCTCATTGAAAGATTTTCTACAATATTTCTTAAAATACTTGGTAGAATCTCCTTTTTGTATTTGTTAATATATGGTAATTATACATTTGTTCTTTTAGACTTTTTAGTCTCCCCTCTTTATTAAAACTTTTTTTTTTTGCCATTTGCTCTAGCACTTTGATATCCCTAATTGTCTCCTGAACAAACTCCTCTAATTTCGCCATCTCGTGTTTCAGTTTGACTTTTCCAGTAATTTCTTTGATATTCGAGAACAATTAGCGCATGCGAAAACCCCTTTTAAATCATGTTTTCATCATTCACCGTGCATATGATATCTTTTCAGCAATTATTCTTTGTAAATCACCTGACAAATGCGACTAACTACTTCCACAATTTAGCAGATTGCTCAGTTATTTCAGATCTCGGTCAATCAGGGCCTTATTCTTGGAAAACGAACCCCTGGTATAAAATGTTACATGCACCGCTGGGACACACACGTTATGACTGCATCAGAGGACTGAGAAACTTGATATGTGTGTACAATGCAAAAGCTTTGAAAGGAAAATACAACCAGGAAATGCATTAAATATGTTTTTATATTGTTATTTGTGATGTGTTTAATGATCCTGGTGCTAATCTGTCAACTGGGTCTGTCTTTTTGTTCTTCCTATGAGAAGACCTCTAGGCATTTCACTGTTAGCTCATAAAAAGCAAAAAGAGCAAGAGCTTCTTTTCTCACTCTCTGTTTTCCAGCGATGTTCACTGTCATATTAATGAGAAATCCAATGTAGAAGTCGATACACTGGTGCAAAGACTCAATGTCCCAGAATTCAATGCAGCCCTACAATGAAGTTGGGCTAATTTACAGAAGAGACCCAGCGTGGCTACATACAATAGTGATCTATGAGATGACTGTCTGTTTGAGGAGGGTACAGGTGAGGAAGTGAAGAGAAGCAAGGGCTAAACCCCACTGGGGTACTGTAGGAAACCATTCCAAACTAAAACTGTGTGTCCACCAAAGCATTTTTAGGCAGCTGAAAATGCCTAGCTGGGGGCGTTTGAGAGCTCTTTGGAGGTGCAGCGTTTTTTCAGCCAAGACGCTTTGGTTGCTATGATACAGAATATCCGTAGAAGTAACGTGTTACTAGTTTCGCAGATAGTTTATTTGATCAGCAATTACTGAATATAAACATGTCGACACAATGTAAAGTACTTGCTCTAGCCCTTGCTTTGGATGAAAGGATGGCTGAAGCACGTAGAAAGAGAGGACGGGGTTCATGAGATTTTGCGGGCAAGGAAACAACTCAGAGAATACCATTGTTTGGTCCAAGAACTGAAGTTGGACGGACGCCGGTTCAAGGAATACTTTTGTATGAGCAGGACACAGTTGCCCAGAAGTGTTGCCCCGATAGCAATATTAACTTCTCCTCCATTGTAGGACTGAAAACCTCAAAACTCAGTGACATGTAAATAAACATTTACCAAGAGCTTGTGTTCAATAAATTATAAGTTAACTATATAAACATCTAATTTCAAACATTTTGTGTATCGCATCAAAATATATATTTTTTATTTTGTGTTTTTGCATGCCTCAAGAACACATTTCTTGCATTTCATTCCATTTGTTCAATTTGTGCCTCATGGCTCAGTTTAGCAGCTCGCTTGTACAAAAAAATGCTGCAACCCAAAACACACGACGTGGCTGGTTCACTTCCTGCAGTCGGGTTGAGTCAAATTGCTTTCTCACTGCAATTGAACCACACTAGAAGGGCTGAGTCCACCTCACTCAGACACTTGGGTGTTTCCGAATGATTGCTGTGTTCTCTCTTGCCTAAAGAACCGTAGCGAGAAAAACAAAAACAACAGGTTTCCATTCAAATGAACAAAAAAACGCTACGTATATGAAAGCACTCCCACTGTTATATGTTTCTCCCCTGTACTCTCAATACCAATGGTAGTGCGAGTAGTTTGATAACAGTATTTATAAGGGTAAAGGTGACAATGGCTCTAGCACTTTGATTTATTCTTGAAACACATGGCAAACCTTAGGCCCTAAAATTGTGCAGTGCTGTGCATGTTTCTCAGCCTCTACTGAGGGAAAAAAAGGACCAAAAAAAGATCATGGCGCACCCTGGCTTTGAGTCATTTGAGAAAGCACCAGGGGTCCTGCTTCCATCCACCAGAGTCACGTTAAAGCATCACACAGCGGTGTAAGTGCTCCAGTGGTGGGGGTTCTGCTCTCTGTGGACGGCTTTGATTGGCGCTTTCACAAAGCAAGCAAGGTTCTGTTTGCTACATAAAGATGGAGAATCACTGAAATTGCACTAGAGGTGCAGAGTTTCTGCAATTAATGCTTTGATAAGGAGGATCAATACAAATTATGAAAGTAATCCAGCACCATCCATTGATATCTGTGTAGGCAGCTGCATATGGGAAATTATATTTATAAGAATGATTGATAGTCTTTCTTATAGAACAGGTTTTATTTAGTTTACCCCTACGTGTTAATTAATGTTAACTAACAAACGTGTACTAACATGTACACTGTAAAACCGGATAAGTTCATTTAACTCAAAAAAAATGTAGGAAACTAATTACCTCAATTTTTAAGTTGATAAATCAATTTCAATTTCAAATACACTTAAATATAACAAAAATTTAACTTAAACTTTGTAATGTAAAATAAATTGTTGTTATATTTAAGTGTATTTGTAAGTTGATAAATCAATTTCTTTAAGCCAAATACACTTAAATATAACAAAGATTTATTTTACATTACAAAGTTTGAGTTAAATTTTTGTTATATTTAAGTGTATTTGGATTAAAGAAATTGATTTATCAACTTAAAAATTTTGAGGTAATTAGTTTCCTAAATTTTTTGAGTTAAATGAACTTATCCGGTTTTACAGTGTACTTAAGGTAGTCGTTATTCACGCATGAATTCAGGTCCAGGTTAGCTCTTCATCAGTTCCTGATTAGTACATGCCTTATCTCATCAGTAGTTCATATTTAAGTAAGTATTAATTCAGGTATTAGTGCATGATTATCCAGGAAGAATTACAGTATAGGAATGCTTATGACACTTTAATTACAGCGTCTTGGAACTGCCATGAGCATTCTTAAACATCTCAGAAGCAGAAAAATGAAACTCATGTTACATCACTTCACTAACGTGTTATATCAACTTGAGTTCAATTTGACTCAAGCAGTTGCAATGATAGCTGAAGCCTATAAGAATGAGTCTCTGTAATGTTTATGAAGGCTTATATGATGTGTCACGACGTGTTTATGGAGGCGTTATGTCACCTTATGACCTCATTAACCTGCCAGATAAAAGGCTAAAAAAAGGACATGCAAATGAGAAGGGAAGCTGATTTGAGCAAACCTCAATCAAAGCAATGCTGCTTCTTTGGTGGATAAAAAAGACCCTTGAGATGAACAATAGCAGGACACTCTGGGACCCTTTGAGATGGCACTTCTAGGATAAGTGGTGCCATGAGATAAAAGGCACTCGAGTGCTTTGTAATCACTTAGCCTCATTGTGCTTTCAGCATTAGCATTTATCAGTGTCCCTTTCATTTGCATTCACCATTACTGTCCTGTCAGATTTTATTGTGATCATCTCCGTCCTGTCTTTGGAAGGTAGGCAGGAGTGGAACATTTCATAGACGAGGAGTGGAACATTTCATAGACGTGAGCAACCACTGTGAGAGTGACGGAGGAGACTGACAAGGTGCAACAAAAGCTGGTGTCACAACAGCAGTCACAGTCCTAGGATATATTAATCACATCAAAACCCACAGTTTGGGGGAAACGGCCATGTGGTTTGGTTGATGTATGAAACAGAAGTGAAAGCTGTCACTGGTGTCAATAGCGTCAACAACGCCAACAGTGTCAACGGCGTCAACGGCATCGCTCCTCTAGCCCTCATTACTTGAACTCTAACATGACACCAAGGCATTGATATTCAAATGCCACATTTAAGCAGATCATTCTCCACCTGGGACTGAATTTTTAACTTAAGGTCAAAGGAGCCTCAGTGTGAGATATGTCAGGGTTTTATACAGCTCTATCTTGGGGGAAAGAAAAGCAGCCGAGGATCAAATGAAGATGAGCGTGAAGACTTAGAGCAGGCAGACAAAAGAACAGATTTCTCAGAAGAGCTGAGGAGAAAAAAAAGTGGCAGATGGAAGCCTGTTGTCTGGCTCGGCTCCTGTAATGCCCACTGGCCTGAAGTTGATGCTTAAACGACAGGAGTCCGAAAAACACAATCTGCTCCAATTTGGCCTCTTCAACCTCTATGCGCAGGAAACTGGGCAATTTACCTTTCATGCTGAGGTGCTAGAGAAAAATTACCATGGGTGAATTACCTGCTGTAAATAAACAACAAACTTTTTGTAACCAGGGAACTGTAAAATAAATTCATCTACAGGACAGATTTCATGAACATTATTTAAATTTGTACAATATTTTAATATTTTGTTTATTATTAGATGTGTAGCACTTTATATTCCTGAACTTTCCACCAACAGAACACACTAGTCCCAAGAAAGAGAGATTTATGCGATACCCATATTCCATGAGCCCCAGCTGATTCCCAGATTCTCAGAGCTTCACATGATTCCCAGATTTCCAGAGCCTCAGTTGATTTCCAGAGCTTCAGCCAATTCCCTGATTGTTGGCTGATTTCCAGAGCTTCACCTTATTCCCTGATTCCCAGAACTTCACCTGTTTCCCAGATTCCCAGAGCTTCAGCTGATTCCCAGAACTTCACCTGTTTCCCAGATTCCCAGAGCTTCAGCTGATTACCAGAACTACACCTGTTTTCTAGATTTCTGCAGCTTTAGCTGATTCCCAGAGCTTCACCTAACCCCTGGATTCCCATAGTCTCAGTTGATTCCCAGACAAATAAAACTTCCCAAAGCCTCATCTGATACTTAGCGCATCACCTGATTTCCAGATTCCCAGCACTTCATCCGATTCACAGATTCCCTGAGCCTCGGCTGTGTCCCAGATTCACAGAACTTCACCTGTTTCACAGATTCCCTGAGCCTCAGCTGATTCCCAGAGCCTGACCTAACCCCTGGATTCCCAGAGCCTCAGTTGAGTCCAAGATTCATAGAACACCATCTGTTTCCCAGATTCCCAAATCCTCAGCTGATACTCAGAGCTTCACATGATTCCCAGAGCTTCATCTGATTCCTAGATTCTTGGCTAATTCCCAGTTTTATAGAACTTCACATGTTTCCCAGATTCCCTGAGCCTCAGCTGATTTCCAGAGCTTCACCTGATTTCCAGAACTTATCGTTTCCAAAACCGAACATGCTGCATTTTGTTGAAATTTTGGAGAACGTCTTAAGTAATGCTAAGTTCTAGTCAGTGAGATCAAATTGGAAAGATGGTGATGCAGTCAATTACATTCACGGCATTTAGCAAAGGCCCTTATCCAGCATGGCTTACTGAAATGCAGTCACATCCACAGCCGTGCAGCTTTTCATATCTATGAAATATTGATTTAGTCAATATCAGGCCTTGTTAAGTGACAACACCACTCAAACAGGGTGTTCTGATTTATTTCATTTTCTACAAGAACTTTATCGTAAATACCTAAACAGCAGCTGAACATGGTTTGGGATGTCATTCTAAAATATGGCATATGATTTAAACAGATGGTGAGTGACATTTGTTTGAAAACCCTACAGCACTGCTAAGTTTTATTTATCCATCACCGTAAACACTGGAATTCAGCAGATCTATATATCTATATCTATATATAGTAAATATTAAGATATGAATACTTATTGCCATCTATTTTATTTTGCAAACCTGCTGTTAATTAGGTCTAATTTAGATTGTACACCCATTCTTACTTGCTGCACCAAGCGCCAAGTGCTATTACACCTCCTCTAGAGCCAAAACTGCAAAAAATGCTTTTGAATAAAGGAACACATTCAGATAGTTAAAAGGCAGTTCTTTAGCCCATATGTTGTCGATTCAGTGCATGGGTTTTGAAACTGCAACATTTTACACTATCTATCCTCTAATTCTGGATGAATAAAAGTGGAAAATTTCAGAAGCTTTATCCCAAAAATGAACCAACTATCAATCCAAACATCTTTCTCTGACTCTGTGTGTTTCACTTTTCAATGATGGTTAGTTTTCATTACATTACATTATTTCACTGCTGCAAAAAGGTTCTGTACTTTGCCTAGGTTTCCAAACTTTCCACTCTCCAGTGCTGGAAAAATAATAATTCAGCAGAGACGCTACATTTGAATGACAAAAGGAGAAAAAGGTTAGGGTAAAAGTTTGTATCCCCCATAGTTATTTAATGCGGAAAAAATATAACTTTTTATATATTAGAATTCATATACAAAATAATAGTCCAAAATGAAATGTGGGTGAACAAGACAACACCAAGAGGGGAAATCAAAAGAAGAATAGCCACTCAGTTTCCAGATCTGGTGTCTCATTTATCAACCGTACATTCACATAGATTTGCAGGTGAACCATGCATAAGTGCTGAGCATGCTACTGGAACTTGTTTACCATATATGGCAATTTGGGTTTTTTTATTATGCAAATAAGTGTCCATGTACAGGCAAAGCAATTAATAATGCTTGGGATTTATCAACATCCATTGCATACAGCTGTGCATAAGCAAGTGTGATAAATGCAGATTTCCTCGTGCGTACTGGGAGTCCCTACACACAAATTTAGAACTTGTTCTACGCAGACTTTGATAAATGAGACCCTGGATCTGAAGAAGAAAATGTGTGACATCAGGCAAAATTAAAATCAAAGCTAGCAGGGGAAATGTGTAGAAGTGAATATTAAAAAGGCAACAAATAGTAAAAAAAATATATATATATTTTCAGTGGAGGCCTTGTTTTACAAATCACTGTCTAATGCCAATCCATAGAAACTGTGAAATGTTTCCATGTGGCGGACGGGTCTGTACTCACAGGCGCAGGAGAGGAAAAACAAACAAACAACAAAAAGCATTTTTGCTCACATTTTAAATTATCACTAGCATAAAAAATATTCACAAACCGTTATAATCAGCCTGTGTTTTTTTTTTTTCTTTTTTTTTCAGTCAAACTTTTGGCCTTTTTTTCCTCATACGAAAAGTTTTGGTGGTTGAATTTTCTTGAGCATCCCTGATAAAATACTTAACTGATATACTCGTCTAATCTTAGCTGTGTCAAACATACATTGTTAGCTATTATGTCTCATCGATGAACTCTAAACATTCTTCATTTACCATGTCGGAAAGCGAAGCCAGCCTGTCAGCATATATTTCAATAGTCAAGATGTCATATCACAGCAAACAAGTGACTACATTTCCCATCCTGCACTGTGGCCTACAAACATGGCCACCATCGACTGCAATTCCCAGAACACTCACATTCATTCTAATCACGCACACCTGCATCAAATTCACAGCACTCACAACCACTGTATAAAGAGACTGCTTGAACACAATGGTTTTGCGAAGTATTGAGTGTTCTCGCCGTACCAAGCGTTTGTACCCGTTTACTCGTTTTGTTTCATGTTCAATGATCTTGCTTCTTGTTTCTCGTTCGCGATTCTTGCCTTGCCTAGTTCATGCCCGTTTACAGATCGCCTGACCTATTGCCTGTTTCTTGACTATGCTATTGTCTTGTCTATGATTTGGATTTGTCTGCCTGCCTCTCTTTATTAAAAGCTCTTATCTGCACTTGCATCCGTCCTAACCTTCATACGTTTAACACGTGACACAAGGCAAGAGCACTGCCCAAAAGATTATTAATGTGAACTGGGGGAGAAGGCGGGACTTCCATGGGGTCAGTTAATATCAGTGACTTCAAAACACCTGCTCAGCTGTCATTTGGATCACCATTTTTGGTGATCCCATTTTTATCTGAGGGGAGAAAAAAAAAAAAAAGAAGTTTGAGTGATAACTCAATGTGAAGCTCCTACACAAGGTTATCAGGACTGCCTGTGAAACCCAAACCAATAATTGTCTCAAACTTCTATATTTTGTCTTAAGGCTATATAAACTTTTGCACTCGCCTGCATTTACTTATTTAAAGCTTACTTGCTGTAATGTAAAGTAAATCTTTAGTCCTCCCCCGCTCATGGTCTGACCTTTTCTACACCAAGATAGCATCAACAAAAGCACAAACCTTCATCTGCACTTCAACCTGCACTGTGTATATGTCACAGTTATAACCGCAGGCAAGAACCAGGTGTTGTGTTGATTACGTCTTTGAAAAATACCTCAACAAGACCTTACATTCATTACTGCAGGCAGTGCCCGTTCGGAGCAGGCCGACCTAGCGGGGGACGTAATTAGCACAGCTCTCCAAAGACAAAAGCGGGGCGCGGTTCTGTTCGGCTTTTGTGTGAGGAACGGACTCCTCAAGGTAAAAGTGAATAATGTGAGAGTGGGGGGCCTGCGGATTTGAAAACTGGATCTCCACAGGTGCTTTTTTGGCTGCGGCACTCAGAGGATGTGCCAAAGCAAAGCAACCAATGCCCACTCGCTCCGTTTACAAGGCGTCCAAAATACAGGCCATAACATATTCATGCAGTGCTAAATATAACCTGTTTTAATTCACCAGGGCTTCCTCTTGTGCATTTGATTTTGGAAATGAATCATTGCCTGCTTCTGCAATTTCACTCACTTCACTAACAATCCACTATTCACATTGTAAATATTCTAAGAGCCACTCTTCCACTTTTTTTAACTCATTTTCTTTGGATGTGGTCGGTCCGCTGATTATGCAGTTGGAGCTTCTGGGGCTTTTGGGAAATCTGGTTTGCTCTGTTGCGTCGTAAATTAGTTTAGAAGCAAAAGGGATTTGGAGCGGCTTCACCAATCCTGAGCATAAATAAGCACAGAGCGGTCGGACCTCATCCTTTTCTTCCCAGTCCAGAATTTTAATGAAGCAGTTTCGACATCTCGGAGCTAAACTTTCTCCCCACTGAACCACTGAAAATTCCAGGAACTGAGAGTTTTAATTTAATGTGGAATAAAATGAAGACTATTTAACTAAGCAATCCAATATTAATTTTATTTTTGCATCGGTTCAGAATAGCTGATCTACTCCTTCAACCATCAGCCATGTGCGTTTGTGTAGGCTTGTAAAGATTAAAAAAAAATTTTTTAAAAAATAAGTATTTCAAGTCTTTCAGAAATTGTTGATCTGGGATTTTCACACAGCAGTATCTAGGGTTTACACAAAATGGTGCAAAAAGCAAAAAAAAAAAAAAAAAATCAAAGAGCAGCAGTTCTGTGGGGGGAAATGCCTTATTGATGGAGAAATGAGGAGAATGAGCAGACTGCTATTCAGCTGAGAGGAAGGGTATGGGAACTCAAATAACCACTCTGTACAACCATGGCCTCTCACATATAACATGAAGCAAAAACAACATGTCAAACCTTGAGGCATATGGACTACAACAGCAGAAGAACACATCAGGTTCCATTCTTGTCAGCCAGGAACGGGAACCTGAGGCTACACTGTTCACAGACTGAACACAATTTGGTGGATCTTTTTCCAAGTTTCAACTGCCCAGTTTTAGTGAGCCTGTGCCCACTGAAGCTCTTAACCTGTATCTGCATAATTTGATGCACTCCTATGCTGCTACATGATTGCCTGACTAGATAATTTCATGAATGAGCAGGTGTATAAAGGTCGTAATAAAGTGTACGGTGAGTGTAGATACTGGTTGTATTCTGGCAAACAGAAAATGAAAAACCCAACCAACCAAACACAAAAACAGATTTAGGTTTTTCTGACTATAACATACACTGTCTCACACAGGAAAAAAACAAAACAAAAAAAAAACTATGTGTGGAAAAAAATTCCATACACGTTTAAAGTATCTACATTTAGACTTACACAAGTATTCAAGAGCAAACAGTAAATATTGGAAAAGAGCTGACCACAAGTTCATTATGTGACTAGCTAGTTCGCTAAGCAGTCAATCATAAGGAATATATTCTGCTAAATGAGACAAACGTAGAACTTGGCTTGCTGCTTCTCTGGACTAAAGCACATTAGCAATGAAAACAAAACCTAACTAGCTAGTAATCTAACTAACCTAACTAAACCCAGCAAGCTAATTTAGAAAAAACTAAGTAGCTAGCAACCAAAATAACCTAAAGAACAAGCTAATTTAAAAAAAAACTAGGCAGCTAGCAACCTAACTAAGCTTAGCAAGGTATTAACAAAACCTAACTAGCTAGCAATCTAACTAACCTAACTAAATCCAGCAAGCTAATTTAGAAAAACTAAGTAGCTAGCAACCAAAATAATCGAACTAACCTAACAAGTTATTGACACAACCTAACTAGCTGGCTATTTTACCAAGCTACTTTACAAAACTTTACTAGTGAGTTAATTTAACTAGCTAATTTACAAAACTTAACTAGCTAACTAGCTAAGGCAACGTAACGCAACATACTTCTTAAGATTCGATGGTGAATTTTAAAGGCAGATATTTAATTTTTCACTTGTAACATGGCGTTATAGATTCGTAAGGAGCACTTTGAAGGTCCGAATGAAAATGTAAGGAATTAACATTTGTTGTTTTTCTCTTGTAAATTTACTTAACAATTTACTCTTAGTGTGGCATTCCCAAGTGGAGGGAAAACGTTTATCCCAAATTTAGTAAATCCAACTACACCACCCTGGGGGAGAACCAGGGAAATACTCCCAAATAAAGGCACACAGATAAGTTCTACCAATCGGGGCAAGGAACATGAGAGTGAGACGCGAGTATAAATATAAATTATTTTATTATGACACTTAAGCGTCATTAAAACTCATCATACAAATATAAAATCGCTCTCCCATGAAGCACAATAAGGATTTTTAAACTAACCACTTCTCCAGGCCCAGGCTTGGCAGGGACAAGGCAGGCCAGCTACAGCTCGGGAGGTCATCCAAACCCACTGCAAGTCACACCCAAAATCATCAAACACCACCTACACCATAAGGAAGTTGTTGTGTTGGCACACTAAGCACGCTGTGAAGCACACACCACCAAATATATGCAGCTAGCCTCCCCTGTCCCACCAAGAATCACTGGCTCCTGGAGAGAAAGAAGACACCGGTTAACCCAAAGTTACACAGACACTACACAATAAACAAAGAAAGACAAATGTTACAGACACCATGGTGTGGTGGCTATAAACACCCAGGCCCACTAACACCACCACACGAAATAGAGGCAGTTGACAGCACCTAAGCAGAACCAGAATTATGGTAAACAGTACAAATGAAAAGTATAGCCACTATAGCATGGAGACAATAAGGCATAGCATACACCCCATCAATAGTAAGGTGGTTGTGTGGAACAACAAACCTGAAACAGGGTTAGGGTTAGGTCTGAGGCTGGAAAACACTAATTTACCACTTAGCCTCTCAGACTACATGTGGTTGTAAAACATAAACCAGAAATACATCCAAAACTAAAGTAACGCAAAACAAATCAGATGAAGCAAAACAGATCAAGAAAATGACCGTAAAACAAAATCAGGTAAAGCAAAACAGACTGGGTGAAACAAAACAGTAAGAAAAGCAAAACAGCAGTGCTGTCACATGTAGCGTCTTCAGCTATGGATTTGTCTTAGAGAAGACTTAGATGCTCAACTCCCCACTCTCACCTTAACACAAAGATCAGAGTGTCATCCTAAATCTACCAACTCCCACTGTGAAAAAGGGAGAGGTACACTTACCATTGGGTTGAACAGTTGTATGATTACTCACAGGTCCCTCGGCTCGACATACATATACATATCATTCAGCCATGAGATGTTCACCTCATTACACCGTGAGCAAAGCCTGAACGTACCTGAACGGAAATGGGAACCGGAAATGCCAGGGGGGCAAGGAACTCTGAATCACCAAGACACCCATGCTCCTACCAAAATAAGGGTCCTTAAATAGTCGGGTAGCTCCCACCCTATTGGTCTGCCAAAGCCATACCCTGAGCAGAGCCAAGAGGATAGCCAAATCACTTACCGTACCACATTCTACCCCCTTTTATTTGAATCGGCGTTCCGACGATGACCCAAAGAACACACACCCTTGGACTATTTCGGTCTTCCATCCCACGGCCTAAACCAAACCGAAATTCTATTAGATTTAGGGCCTGGTGCAGTGACTGCTTTCATGCCCCCCCTCCACAACCCGTGGTAGATGGTATGGGTTCGAATGGTGGCCTGCAGTGGCCCGCCCCGTTCTCTGCAAGGGGATGACATCCGTACATGACCGGCCTGCCGGCAAACCATCATGCCCTGATGGTACACAAGATACAAGCCCAGGAACCCCAAGGACCCCAGAAACTGTGGCCCCCTCATCAACACTTACCGGCTTACTCTGTAACAGAACAGGGCCCTGAGAAACAGGAACATTAGGAGCTGGCCCCCGACTTACCGGAGGGGTCTCCGGTACCAACATCAGCAGATCAACATCCTCTGATACTTCTGCCGACGGCACCTCTTCCCTGAACCAGGGAGATGTGTCGAGGCAGGAACGGGCCTATCCTTCTGGATCCGGGTCTTCAAGGCAGAGCAATGAACGCACCTAACCTTGCCCATGTCATCCACGGGTGCAATGGTATATACACTACACCACCTGTGTTAGTGAAAATGTCCGTCATAACCAGCACATTCTCCAACCCTGAACGAGTTGGCTCCAACACCATGAAGTCTAGTGCCAATATTTCATTTGGCCGAGAGGCCAATAGATGGCCCATGAAGCTACTAGGAAAAGGCTGCGTGTCCTTGGCCGCCTGGCACTGGTCACACTCTTGACACCATTTTGCCACATCGTTTGTCAGGACCGGCCAATAACAATGCTGCCGCACCAACTCAGTGGTGCGCTCATCTCCTTGGTGCCCATGCTCATGGTGTAACTACGCTAAAACTTCAGCCTGCATTAGCGATAGCAGCACCAGTTGAAGTCCCTCTTCGCCCCCATCCGAGCGAAACACCTGGCGAGGTAATACTCCGTCCTGCTCACACAAACGGCCCCATTGGCATAACAACTTCACAACAGCCTTGGGAAGCTGCTGGCACTCATCTACACTAGGAAGCATCCCACGCCTCCAAACCATTGGGGCCTCACCAATAACAGGATCCTCTTCCTGCAAGTACTGCATATTCACAGCTAGACTGGGCAACGCAGTAACTACTGATTGGGAACCCAGCCCCGTCTTCCCCGCATGCCTTACACTGGTGGGGAGCACTGTGACTGGCAGTAACGCATCTAACTCAACCTGGTTTGAAGGACCTAAAGTCATTGAGCCCTGGTCTTTCCCAACCAAACTGTGACTCTGCAGTTTGGCGGGACCTAGTTTTCCGACGGTTGGGGAAAACTCTGCCCAACCCGCCCCCTATGAGTCGCCTCCCGATGTGCTACGAAAGAAGGAACACGTTCTCCGTCACATTCACGAGCGTAATGACCAGGTTTTTGACAACGATGACAGGGTAATACCTCAGTACGGGATGATTGATGAACACGCCGAGGAAACTGCATACATGCAACACTTTGAGTGAGTTGATTTAGCTGTTGCTGCTGTGACTAACATCTCCCGCAGCTCCCTTAACTCTGACTGAGAATGCCCTTGCACATCATTCTGGATGCCATAAGCCATTGGAACTGACTGACTCCGGCCCCTCGCACCCCCTGGCATTCCCTCCAATTCCCACCTAATCGCCTCACCACGTACTGTCAATAAAGTAGAGGTGGGCTGGAGGTGAACTAGTTGCTTCAGCTCCCGGCGGAGAGCGCTATCGGCTACATACTCGACAAATTGATCACGCAACACAATTTCGTTATTAGGGATAGCATTAGGTGATTGCTGTTTAACCCTCTCCAAGAGAATCATCAAGGCCAGGGAAAACTCTAACAGAGATTCCCCATCCTGCAGCCTCCTGGAGAAAAAGGCTTCTTGGAGTGCTACATATGATTGAGAGCAACCATACAATTCACTCAGAATTGCAATAATCTTGTCAGTATCTCGCTGTTCCTCACTGGGACGGTGTCTAATCTCCTCCTGTGCTTCCCCCTCCAAATGGTCAAAGAGAAAGAATGCTTTATAACGCATGCATGCCTGAGCCTCCTCTACCCACTCGTCAATGCCTGTGCCGGATTTACCACTAAATTTTGGACACCGTCGGTCCCTAGGCACAAAGACAAACCGTTCCAGCACCACCGGATCAGCATCAACTGGTTGGGGAGGGTCAGGCACTGCCGTGGTGGCAACAAAAGGAGAGGTACTAGGACCAGGTGACTCACCTGGCATCTGTCCATGACGCAACCGGTCATTGTCTGCTCTCAATTGCACCAGTAACTCTCGCAACTCCTGCATCTCCTCCTCCATACCTATAACCACTACACTCACCCCACAGTGGAACAGGACAACAGATAGAGTCCCCCAAAAGGTCAAACGCACACTGCTGTTTTGCTTCTGAAAAAAAAAAAAAGAAAACAAATCACAACCAATATTAAATCAAAATTATACCCACATCTCATTTACATGAATCTTTGCCTTACCAGGTAACTCCTGCCAACTACGCCAAAAATGTGGCATTCCCAAGTGGAGGGAAACATTTATCCTGCCAACTACACCACCCTGGGGGAGAACCAGGGAAATACTCCCAAATAAAGGCACACAGATAAGTTCTACCAATCGGGGCAAGGAACATGAGAGTGAGACGCGAGTATAAATATAAATTATTTTATTATGACACTTAAGCGTCATTAAAACTCATCATACAAATATAAAATCGCTCTCCCATGAAGCACAATAAGGATTTTTAAACTAACCACTTCTCCAGGCCCAGGCTTGG
>JANDJT010000114.1:12985722-13014031 GCA_024331685.1 Stegophilus panzeri | reverse complement strand
AAATTATACATGTTTTTTTATTCACAACCCACTTATTTTCACATAATCTTACACAAAAATGATTTATTTACACATGCGTTCCTTTTTTTCTTTCAAATATGATTCATTTATTTTCAAGCATGATTATTTTGCACGATTTATTCATTTTCACATGGGATTTTTTCCCCACACGATTCTTTTATCTGCACGTGTTTTTTTTTTTTTTTACACGATTCAGTTATCATCACATGATCTTTTTCTTGCACATGATTTAATTTTAATTTTCCACTTGATTCACTTATTTCTACATTTTATTTTGACTTCTATTAATCTCATATTATTCACATCATGACATGTGCAATCTCAGGGTAAAAAAAAGTGTTTCACATGAAAACACATACTATATTACATGACAACATGTAAAAATGTGAATTTTCCATAAAGCGAACTGAGATAATCAGCTGTTAGTGGTCTGTGAATATGAAATGCAGAAGTAAGGCAGAACACACTAAGGATGCTGTTGCACTGACTTAAGATCTCGAAACTGATTTGCAGAGTGATCTGTTGTGATGCGATAGTCCCTGTGCTTTTTTCCTTTTCACTCAGGCTCATAAAGTACTTCACGCATTATCGCATAAAAAAATTAACTCTCCTGTCAGATTATGCTTCTCAAATTTCCCGATTACGCTGCTTAGAAATATAAAGATGAACTAAAATCCACTGCAAAGACAAGACTTCATTTCTTTGGTTCATCAGATGGTGTAAAAAAAAGTGGATGAAATTATAGTTACAAATGACACCAGTGTTAACTTATGAATCATTGCTATGGTATCAATAAATTTAGGAAATGTAAAATATAAAGTTAGCAGGTCATCACATTACTCCAGTGACCTTTAGATGTTGCCTTGCTGGTGTGAGTTTATGGGTGAAGAGAAGAGGAAGTGAAGAGCTGTAATTACAGTGACACCTCTACTGTGAGGGCTTGAGAAGAGACAGAGGTTCGAGTGTAATTATATAGAACTCATTATTACACACCACTTCATCAGCGGGTTAGTATCTTTAATGCTGGGTCCCATTAACATAAGCAATAACAGAATATTCCAAGTATATTTGCCAACATTAAAAGAAAAAAAAGGGGGAAAGTGCGAACAGAAAACAACAAAACCATTTACAACTATTTTTAAAATATTAAATTACTTAAATTTTAACTAATAATTAAATTAAATTATTTTAACTAATAGTGGTGTCAACTTTATTTAAAGTTCAAAAGCTTAAAGTGTACAAATCTAATGCCACAATACTTATTTCTAGGCCCCTCATAATATGGTTTTATTTTGTTTTCAATTCAGGGAACAATACGGTATTATCATAAATCATCTCTTGAACTTTTATTTCTTTTGCCTACATTATGAGGTTTTTCTTTTCCAACTGGGAGACTTGTTGCTTTTAGAGCGTCTCTATTTTCTACCATCATAAAAATTATGCATTTCCAATAAGGGCTTAGTCAAATTTTCATAACATTTAATACTATTACTAATACATTTATTACTTAATGACAAAAACTAAACACTTGCAGTCCTAACTTAATAAAATTCTAAATATCTGAGCTGAGCACTGCAAAAAGCTGAATTTAATAGGACACCAGAAATTAAAATTAACAGAATGTTTTGGCTTACTAGACCATTTGTCAGTAAAACTAAACTAAACAACTACCCCCCACTACCCCCTCCCCCCCCAACCCAATCTAATCAAATCTAAACTAAGCAAAACTCAGTTTAAAACAACCCTCCCCCCCAAAAAAACCCCTAGCCAAAACAAACAAACACAAAAACAAAACAAAACATCAAAGCAAAACCAAATTAAACAAATCTAATCTAATCAAAACTAAAAACAACCCCCCAAAACAATACAAATCAAAACAAATCTAAACTAAACTAAATCAATCAATTAAATCTAAACTAAACAAAACTAAACTAAAAACACCCCCCACAAAAGTTAAACAAAACAAAAAATCAAAACAAAACTAAACTAAACAAATCTAATCAAATGTAAACAAAACTTCTTTTCGACCTGCTGCTTATGCTGCATCACATGGCAGCGTAATGCACTCAGAGGAAAGTGCAATACATCCTCTTCCGTATACATGAGCTCACAGACGCCAACGACTGGCTAGTGTTGCTGTGATTGACAGGGAAGAGAGAGAGAGAGAGAGAGAGAGAAAGAGAGAGAGAGTATTCCATCCATAATAAAGTTTGCTTCCTTGGCACCTGGTTGGGATTCAAACTCACAATCTCATTTTGATAGGATGAAATAAGAGACATTATCCAAGTCATTATCTGATGGTGTGTAGCACACTAAACACATTATGTTGTGCTCTATGTAGTGAATGTGATTATGATGTATAGACATTTTAGATTTGCTCAGAATTATTCGTGCATGATGATGAGTTAAAGATGGTCAGTGTACGATTTCACTGGCTTTCACCAGGAAGCCATTGTGGTTAAAGACATCCATCCATCCATTTTCTATAACACTTAACACTATAACACTTAACACACTAACCAATAAGCGACCATATGCCATGGTTAAAGACACATTTATATATAGATATATATATAGTCTGTCTGTGCCAGTAGAACATTATACACTCATTAGCATTCTAATGCTAAAGCTTTAAATTTAATGATTTTTAAAAACAACTTTGCCAGCTAAAGTCCAGTAAAAAATATAAAAAATCATAAGTTTCTACAGTAAAAGTCTTATTTTTAAATGTTAAACATCAGTGCAAATTTGTTAAAGAAAGCATTATAATGCATATTATAAAGTTTTTTTTTTTTTTTACTGAATATTCATTTATGCATTAAGTATCAGAATTTCCACTTCTAAAACACTTAGTTAGTGCAAAATAAACATGACCTTTTTTAAGTAGTAGGTCAGTAAACTGTTTAGATGGCCTTGTGCTTCCGTAACCAGTCGCAGCTTAAATGAAACGGAAACAGGTTCTTCTTTGTAAATAACAAGCTGACAGCTTAATTACGGCACAGGAATACAGATACGGCACAGGTGCATCCCACTCAGATGCTGAGCGAAAGAGGCTTGGCAGGTGCTGAGTATCATTTAGTCCTGTTAAAAGTGTTGTGACAGTGTTGTGTTAGTATATTACACAAGTTGCTTGTTTGTTTATGGCCAAACACAGCTGAGGCAGGGTTGCCAGTTTGGTGAGGTTAACCCTCGCAGGGGAAAAGAGAACACAATGTCACAATGAGAACACAGTGTGCATGGTAGAATAGATTTACCTGCAGAAACAGAAGCAAGTACAATAGCCAAAGTTTCTCCAGAAAAGGTTATTTTTATTTTATTTTATTATTTTCAATAAAATTACACGATTTTGTATCTGAGAAAACTAATGAACGTATCATGGCTGACCCTGCGCTCTGACCATAACATGCTGGATATGCGAAGAAAAAAGCATTTCACTGTGCTGTAATGTATATGTGACCAATAAAGACTCATTATAAACCATATTCAAAAGTTGAGACGCAGGCAAATTCAATAAAGGTGGGAATGGATGTAGACCATGTCATTTTTTATTTAGAATAAAATTTTATGTCTGGGATATTTGTTTTTTATTCGTAGTTACCTGAAATAACCAAATAAGCAACCAGGAAAAGAAGACAAATAAGTGTGCTCTTACTGACCTTCTCAAAACAAGTTTCTTATGGTATATATGTTTTACATCTTGGTGGTGTGACGTACGTTGATGTGGTAACTATAGTACGAGCTACTAATTTTGAATCCCTCCCTCTGCAGTAAACCCATTAGACGAGGTGTGAACTGGCTGTTGGTGGAACGGGTTTTACAAGGCGGATTAATTTAATCTTTTTAAAATTAGGAACACACAGGTATGTGGAAACACTGGTGAAAATGAACAAAATGAAGTTTGATGCAAAGCTGTCAAATACTTCATGTGTACATATATAGTGCTGCAATTCCTACACTGTTCACCTGATTTGGATGTAAATCCACCCCCAAATAAAAGCTGAACGTCTGCACTTTTTTGCACTTCTTCCTTATTTTTCCAAATAACCCTTAAACAGATAACGGACACCACAAGATACAAACTGTTTAGTTTCTTGTAGAAAGCATGAGAGAGTTTTTCACCCAATTCTGTTATCATTTATCAAAGATGGGTCTGTTTTGAGTATATAGGTCACATGACTTGGTTCAAGTTTTATATCTTAGTTAATTATATATTAATCTTATTTTTCTTCAGTACAAAAAACAAAGCAAAAATATTTATATAAAAAATATTAATTGTAAACATTGTCTTAAGATGCTGAAGAAGGAAAAAAAAGTCATATGGTGTTATTTAACCCATTTTGAAGTGTGCGTATTCCCGGAGATATGTTGCCATATTGAGGGAAGAAAAATGGATAATCCACAACATTGAAAATCAGTGTATTTTTAGTTTAATTATTGAGCAAACATTAATATTCACAGGTTAAATTTACTCTCTAAACCAATATTCACCATAAACCATGTAGCAAAATGTGTTATGGTCTGATGAGACCAATTCCAAAAGTTATAATAATTCCATAATTCCAAAAGGTGTGTTTGGGGGAAAATAAATGCACATCACCAAAAGAACAGCATACCCATGGTGAAGCACGGTGGTGGCAGCATCGCGCTTTAGGGCTGCTTTTCTTCGGCCAGAACTGGGGCTTTTATTGTGGAAGACATTTTGCTAAAATGTGTTAATTCCCCCTATGTGTGGAGACATTTGGGACACCCTGTACTTCACTAGACAGCTACAATGACAATAACTTTGCCGACGTCCAAATATTTATGGACCTGACTGACGGTATATGACAATAATACTAGAATAAAATGTTATCATTCAATTGTTCTGCCCTACATTAAATTTCATTTGCATAGTTAAAGACTCTTAAAACGGCGTTAACTGTTCCTGTGTCTTAATGACTAACCGCTGATATTGGCTTTTTAAAGTGCCTTTTTTTGTTTGTTTTTTTATCACTTTCGCTTTCAGTAAATAACTGTTTTCCCTTATTCTTTCGAAAAACATTACGATCTTATAAGAAAAGCATAATTTGACAGAACAGTATTGTGTATCCTAACTATAATGCACAAAGCGCTTTCTGAACCCATCTGCAAGACGGAACAATGCTTGGAACCATATTACATCAGAGCACTTTGTACGTCAATTTACAGATTGCTGTCATTTAAGCGAAGTCGATGAAGTGAAGTTGGTGGCATTGTGCGGATAAATCACCTCATTTCTTCTTGGCGAGAGAAAAGCATGTTAGCTCCTTGGCTGTACAGTAGACTCGCGGAGATACCGGCTTGTGTTTTGACGGAGCTATTATTGCGAAAGTGCCCGCTTCTATTTTACAGTCGCTCAGTCACAATAGGTTAGCGCGAGTAAGATAGTACTCTCGGGGACGAAGTCAGATTCAACAGGCGTGCCGAGCTGCAGAGTCCTAATTATGTGGAACAAAGTATCATTTACAGAGGTGAGTCAGTCTCTTCAGGGCCAATCTGACAAACATATTGACTTTGACACACCTGAGACTGCAGATATTTTATTTCTTTTTCGCCATACACCTCAACTCCATTAGGTTTTAATTCAATTTTCGAGGCTACTGTGGTACACCGATGCCAAACTTCACTTCACGTCACTTCACCGCACTGCATTTCTCGTGCCTGGCTTTGAGGACAAAAAAGCTAGTGAAGGTCCCTAATATAACAGGGTGTTAGGGTTATTTCAGATGAAGACAGAAAGTGAGGAATTCCTTTAAGCAACAAGAACTAGATATTTTTTTTCAAGTGCTGCATCATGATCACACGAGCAACTGTGTCAATCTGGTGGTTTTAACACCCTCTTGCCCTCTAAAACGACACCTTAACACTTTACAAAACACTCTACACTTTAACAAATAGATTAAATACAGTTTAGGTTCTATAATCTGATCCTCAATACATGCACATCTAGTATGACCGCATCACAGTAATTGAATTCTGTATTAATGTGCTAGATATTGGGTAAGCAATAACATACCGGTTAGATGGATTATTTTCATGTAACCGCACAGTCTGGAGTGTGTTATTCCGTATATACGGAATAACAGCTAACACGGCCTGATTCAGACTCAGCTGCGGTGATCAAGGCATTGTAAATTATACCCTTCAGTCCCTCATGTGGGATGGACATGACTCGGGGCAATAAATAAAAACAAGCAGACGTGTAATACATTCTCGAGGGGGGTCATAACAAACCTCTAGCTGTCCACTGACAGCGTTGGTACACGGCCATTTAGCCAATTAAAACATGGCAGTTGTACAGGTGAGGCCATTTCTTACAAGCTCGTCTTGATGGGTTTGTAAAAACAAATTAATTCCAAATCTAACATGTAATTCTCTTGTGAGGTGTCAGTTATTTGCATCAAGACTTTCCTGGAAACCTGAGAACAAATCCGTTTATCATGAGCACCATTTGGGGAGATTGTAAAATTCTACAGTGGTGCTTGCAAGTTTGTGAACCTGTTAGAATCTTCTATATTTCTGCGTAAATATGACCTAAAACCTCATCAGATTTTCACACAAGTCCTAAAAGTAGACAAAGAGAACCCAATTAAACACATGAGACAAAAATATTATACTTGGTCATTTATTTATTACGGGAAATGATCCAATATTACATATCTGTGGATTATCCCTAGGATTAGCAGTTAATTTGAAGGTGAAATTAATCAGGTGTTTTCAATCAATGAGATGACAAACAGGTGTGAGCGAGCGCCCTGTTTTATTTAAAGAACAGGGATCTAGCAAAGACTGATCTTCACAACACATGTTTGTGGAAGTGTATCATGAGTTAAATTCCTCTAAACCGATGTGCAAGACCGATCAACAGTTACCAGAGACGTTCGGTTGCAGTTATTCCTGCACAAGGGGGTCACACACCCCCTTTTGCCACTCACAGATATGAAATATTGGATCATTTTCCTCAATAAGTAAATGACCAAGTATAATACTTCTGTCTAATTTGTTTCACTGGGTTCTCATTATCTACTTTTAGGACCTGTGTGAAAATCTGATGATGTTTTAGGTCATATTTATACAGAAATCTAGAAAATTCTAAAGGGTTCACAAACTTTTAAGCACCACTGTATATGGTTTTTCTGTAACCTTATGATGAACCTTATGATTTCTATAACCTTATGGAAAATTATTCATTTTCAATAACAGCTGGAAATTGACCGAGTGACCGTTGGCAATGTGAAGTGGGCGGCACAAACAACGTGTATTGATGTATAGATCTTCCGCTGTAGAAGAAACATGTCCTTGTCAGAAGGTGCTATGTTTCCACTGATGTGCTAAACCACACTGAGAGCAAAGAAGCAAACGTGGGCAAATGAGTTCACTAGCTCTTCTTCAGCTCCAGTCAGACTTCCCCCAGGGAGGAGCTTCACTTCTGCCAGAATTACAGGAGACCGGCAGGGGCGTGGGGGGGTGGTACTGGCAGTGAAGTGATGAAGGCTCACGGGAAAAGCTGGGGAAGAGGATGAGGAGACGTAGATAGAGAAAAGGAACCACGCAGCGCTGCACTCGAGCTTCTGCCCGAGATAAAAGTCTGAACAAAGGAAAAAACGTCTGAGTGCGTTTTCGCACGATGGCACATAGAGAGTTCCAAGGTTTTCACAAGGTGAACGCTTCTTTCAAGATCAGGCCTTGTTTGAAGATGGGACCTGTGAGATGTTTAAAGAGGATGACTTAAATTAGATGACTTAAGTCTTATCCAGCAAAGGTCGCTCCAAAGCAAACCTCAGTGAATGAGCTATTTTATTAACGCCACATGTCACCTTGCTGAGCTTCTTTACTTTGATGTTTTCATTTTAGTTGCAGATGAAGGTTTAACTACAACGCAAGACATTTACTTTACTTTTAACGGAGATGCTTTTCATTTTCTAGCCAATTTTCCTTCGATCGTTTCGATTAGAGTTAGCCATAAATACCACCAAAAAAAATAAATAAAACAACCCCTTGTTTAACTGTCATCCTATTTTCCCCATCCTCTTTAGAGTCATATTGTTATGTGACCCCGCTTTTAATTTGAGCCCTGTTTAAATCTGGATTGATTTTCATGTTGCAAAGGAAATATGCACAGTTAGAGAAGTTGATTATGTAGAAATTATGTAGAGATTACGTGGAGCTTCCAGATTGTCTGATTCCAATCCACCATTTCATGGCAGGTCCAGACTCCCTTTTAAAGCATGCAGAAGCTTGCTATTCTTCAAATGAGAGCTGATATTTAGCTTGGCTAAACACAGATACACTTTCAGACTAACGGCGTTATAAATGAACCAAAGTTTGGGAGAAAGACCATGTCTGAAGCTCCACCTTCTTCTTTTTCACATTTGGCCCAAATATATTGATTCCGCACCCTGGTATGGTTTCAAACAATAATTTCCAAACTGTGGATTGATTACGTCATATTTGTATACAGTATGCAGATTTGCACAATGGTAGGCACTTGGTTCATCCATTTGCTTTCATTGTGGTGAAGAACAGCGCTTTATGGATGGCATGACATCTTACAGGAATACCCGCAAACGAGGAGGCATTCTTTTGGGATGAGCTTCAAGAAGCCAACTGTACAGGAACTCTGCTTTGCTTTGGGCCACATCTCACCACCCTGTGTTGATTCATTTCCTATAACGGCACAGCTCCACGTGTTTTATTCTTTACCAAGAGCTTTCACCAAGCCTTCATGAAGGCAATGGAGTAAAGGTACAAAATCACAACAAAAAAAAAGCAAAATGTTAGGGAGATACCATTAGCACGTAAAGATTCTGCTTCATTTATCAATTGCATTGGATAAAAATATTCATAATTATTTATTAAATTGATAATAAATAAGTACATGCAAATTAATGCTACAATTATTATAACAATTATCTGCTTTAAATCGTTTTGAAATGAGATCAGGGGTTACAATCACTGAATAAATTATGTGTGATTTCGAAGAACAAACCTCAAGAACAAGATCCTAAATTCATCTCGTGACATATTTCTGTCACTCTGGTTTACGCCTAAGGCTGTTTGGTTTTCCCTCATGGCCCCGCCCCTTTCTTTCTGAGCAGTTTTGCCCCGTGGGAGCGTTTCAGGAGCGGGCGTGAATAAACAGCTCTGGTGTTCATGCCGAGAAAATAATGGCAGCTCCTCACCAGGCATGGCATGTTCAGATTTAATGTGATCTGCTAACAGAAGCTCAGTGTGAGAGAGGAAAGATCGCGAGCCGCTGCTGCAGCCCTTCTACATTTAAAGTATGAAGGTAAGCGATGCTGAATAAAATCTCATGCCTGACATTACTAAAACATCTCAAATTAGACTTTACAATCCTAGATTTGCCTCATCATAATATCAAAATTAAAACTAATCCTAAATATTGATTCATCACAATACTCTGTCATGAGTCATCACTTGAATACAACAAAAATACTGTACACTTTTCTGTTATCGACGACAGTTGACAGTCTGTTCTCACAAATGGACATGAGAATGTGGAACGACTGACAGTTTAGTAGATGATTTGGACTCGCTGATATGAACTGACCACCCTGGAAGCCCCACCTCCTTCTCCCCATCTCACATTAGTAATAATTCATCTCGATGTTCTTGCTTGAAAGATGTGCTAATGCGGCGTCCTCACTTTCAGTCAAGGTAACGAATGTTTTGAGTTCGTTAACTTAGCTAATAACATAGGTAATATTGGACAAGTAAATAAATAGATGACTCCCAGTTAACTATGTTTACTACGGATGACAGGTTTCATCCACAAAAGGTGAAAAATGGCCCTTTTTTGGCTGAAACTTCTTCCAAAAAAGAAAATAAAACAAACAAAATAACAAAAAAGATTTGAGCTGCAATGTGTCAAATCTTATTAATTGCTTATTGTATCTTTTTCTTAGAATAGGAAGAAAGTCAACTTTTCTGGTGTCTAGATCTTAACTAAAGCAGAAAAGCTTATCCCCTTAAGCACCTGGTGGATAGCGTAAAACCCTGTATATATGGACACTATTGTTTCTACCAGTCATTTGTGAAAGGGCTATCTTGAAAATGTACTACACATTATTCCTCCTGGGGTTTGGCAGGTCTGAATATTAGATGCATTTGCTTGTATTCAAGTAATAAAGATATTTTTACTTGTCACAAATCAATCAATCAATTTGCATTGTTCTCTTTTAGGACATCAATTTATATCTATCTATCATATTAAATTTTTCTCTTATTTGTGCTCTGGTTTAGAGACCTCTATGAAACAAATTTGGAATTTTTTAGGACAACTTTCATATGTTAAACCTCATATCAGGAATTTTGAGGTAATTATTTGTTTGTTTGTTTGCATATTTACTTATTTATGCAGCAAAGCCCAATTTAAGACGCATACTTATCAAGACTTTTCTTCTGTGCTACTGAATATTTTTATTTGCTCTATTTGGACCTTATTATTATTATAATTTTTTTTTTTGGAGATTTACATTCTCTTCCTAGCAAGACTCCACCTTCAATCTGTGTCCTACTTTAACACATGAAACGTCTAAAAATGAACTTTTCCCCCTGAATGAGTGATTTTTAATGCATGAGTTCAGGTAAAAAGGCGAAGAAATCCACTTATGCAAACAACGTTTGAATCCGTGCTGCATTACGGATTGTTTATGTTTAACTCGATCACGATGTCTGAATGAAACAAACTATTTTTATATCAGAATGTTGAAAGGTGTAAGAGTAATTTTCTCTTACTCCTGGTGTGGTGTGACCTTAAAGGTCGGGGAAATGGAGGCTGTGTCCTGATTGGTTGACAGCTCATTGGTTTGCACATACAGGGTGGATATGGTGTGGAGAAAAGCTGACAGTTCAGAGAATTCACAATTTAATTGTATAAATTACTGCACTTGCTGTTGGACTATATAAAGCGCTGTCAAATCAACATAACAGATGGTGGCAGTTTGAAGAAAAAACAAAATTGGAAACAAGAATTAAAAGGAACTTGTAGTCTTCCAAAAGAGTTTTTAGAAAGTTAATGCTTGTTTATTTCCCCCTCAATGATCATCCTTGGGCTTCTTCTTCAGCAGCAATTTAATAATTCATCGATTTTCTTTCTCCTAAGTATTCCACTTATTATTTGAATGTAATTCGGACAAAAATTCAGAAATCGTTGAGATTCTGAGCTGAAACTAAAACCCAGAGGACAGTATATCTTGTACCTTGTATAAATAATCCACAGGATCTCAGTGGTCTTATGAAGAGAAGTGCAACCATTCACAGATTTACCACAAGATTAGATGAAGGAAAACAGTCTGAAGGGCCACGGTAACCTTCAAGGCTGCATTATGCTATGCTATGATGAATGTTGTGTATACAGTGACCTCATGACAACCTTCCCAAATGCCTGGTGCCAGTGATGCTGTCAGGCTAAAAATACACACTGCATAATTACAAGTGGGCATGTGTAATGGAAACATATAGACTGGACTGCAGAAGTAAAGATTTATCTCTGTTTACCTGGATTTATCTACTTTTATTCAACTTATTGTTTCTGCTCTGGTATACAAACCTTCGACATGAAACAAAGATTTTATTCATGATTTTTTCTTTTCAAGATTCATCCATTTTATTGATTATATTCTGTTATTTGTGCTTTGGTATACAGAACTCCTAAACTGAAAAACAATTTTACTGACAAATTTGTCTGTTTTTTTTCTCTTAAATTTACCTAATTTAAAGTTCCAGTATATTCTCCTAAAACTATGTTGACATTTAATGTGGATACATTTGAAAATGTGCCTTTTCCTCTAGGTTTTGGTCTTCCATCCACACTGGGACTGCGTTTTTGTCCAGCGAAAACGGAGCTTTTCGAAAACATCTACATTAAATTTGAAAACATTAAATTTGAAAATGGTTTTCGTGTTTAGTGTGAACCGAGAAGACAAAGATATTCAAAAACAATTGCGTATTTTTAGTCATGTGACACAGTCACCTATTCGACCTATTCAACTCGCAACAAACAAGATGGTGGATGATGATGTACAGCAGTACAACAACTCCACCTCTTTGTCTGTCCATTTTTAAAAAACTGCTTTTCCTCAACATTGCTGCATCAATTCAAAGAGATAGAGGCTAATCTACATTAATCCGGATAAATTTGAAAACGCATCCTTTTCTCTACATTTTGGCCTTCTGTCCACACTGAAACAGCGTTTTTGTCCAGGAAAGACGGAGCGTTTTGAAAGTGCTTTCCCAAATGGATAAATATGAAAACACTGTTCTCGCGTTGTACTGTGAACTGAGAAAATGGCAAACTCATCATGTATTTTTAGTCATGTGACACAGTAATGTGACCCACTCAACTCAAAACAAACAAGACGGTGGACGATGTTGTACTACAGTTGTTGTGCCTGCTATCCAGTTTGATAGCTTTGTTAAAAATTAATGTCACTTTGTACAACCTTCAGATTCACTTTCAAATAAACGCCAGATTGGAAAGGACTCAGGTCAAAGCTTCTTACATTTTTACGTGTTTAAGCATGAGGAAAACATTTGAAAATGCCAGTGTAGATTGAGAGCGTTTTAAAACGAAAATGCAGTTTTCAGATCTATCCAGATAAATGTGGATGTAGCCTAAATCACACACAGATTTTATTGATGTTAATTATTAATTTATTGTTGTCATTGTTGTTGTTTAACTTTCAGTAAAGCTTCTCAATAACTGTCTTGAGAATAGCAAAAGCTGACTGGAAGTTATGGAATTTTGAGGTCATTTTTTTGACTCGGACCTCAAATCTGATCATCAAATAAACTCTTATTATAAGCAGCAAATCTTTTCATAACAAGATGAAGTAAATTCGACTACTGTAAAGATTATTGTAATGCCTTATACTACTGTATATAGGTGATAACTCTTAAATCTTTGGACTTAATGATAATAGAATGCTTACTGAAATAAAGGGATCGCGCTGCCCCTTGTTTAGCCTCCTTCCAATGGTTCCTGGTCCATTACAGGATCCAGTTTAAGATTCTTTCAGTCGTGTTTTTTTTTTTTTTTTTTTTTTTTACATTTAAGGCATTTGGCAGACACCCTTACCCAGAGTGACTTACATTTATCTCATTTATACAACTGAGCAGTTGAGGGTTAAGGGGCTTGCTCAAGGGCCCAGCAGTGGCAGCTTGGAAGTGTTGGGATTTGAACTCACAACCTTCCAATCAGCAGGCCAAAGTCTTAACATGGTTTTAAAGCCTTGCATGGCCTTGTGCCTCCCTAAATCATGGATAGAGAGTATTTGGAGGTGTCTGATATCTTGAGGTCTGCCCCATGGTCCTGCTTGAAACTCAAGGGTGACTATGCCTTTGAAGTTACTGCCCTGAGTATCTTCTGAGTGTCTTCTGCTCACTGGACATTAGGTCTGTTCACATTGTTGCAGTTTTTAAATCAGTCACTGATTCATCTTCATTAAGCACTTGATGTCAAACTTCACAAATAGCAAGTTAAAGCAAAGACAAATCTATAATTATACACCAGTATATTCATTCGTTCATTCCTTCAGTCCATCATTTATCTTCAGCGCAGTAGACAACAGACACAATGGGCCATTGTGTCTATTTTTATGTTGTTATTGCAGATGCATGTATAATGCTTTGAAATGTTCTTGGTGCTTGTTTTGTTTATTAATAGTGCTTTAATATTAATTTTGCTTATTAAATCAGCTGTTGAGTGGATTGTTGAATTATTTTATAAACCCTCAATAGCAAATTAAGAGCAAAAAAAAGTGATCTCAGTCACTTTGACTTTGGCAAGATTGTTGGCACCAGAGAGGCTGGTTTCAGAAACTGAAGATCTGGAGATTTTGAAGACAGAAGGATATGAAAATCATCAAGTGAGCAGCAGTTCTGTAGATATATATGCCTTGTTGATAGAAGAGGTCAGAAAATAGAAAATGGCCAGAGCTGAGAGGAAGGCTGCATCAGGTTACACCTTGTCAGCCAAGAACAGGAATCTGAGGCTACAGTGGGCACAGATCCACTGAAACTGGTCAGTTAAAGATTGGAAAAACATTGCATGATCTTTTTCCAATTGTATAATAATTACAATAATATCAATATAACAATTTTATAATAATTTTAAGGTTAAGATTTTAATTAAAGGTTATATTTTACTTGCTAATTGTCAAGTCATGTTAAAATTAAGCAGTGCAACAAATTAAATACAACCAAATGAAATTAACTGACAATAAAACCATCCATGATTTCTCTCTCTCTCTCTCTCTCTCTCTCTCTCTCTCTCTCTCTCTCTCTCTTTCACAAGAAACCATGCATACACACTTGAGGCACTTTGCCATGAAAAACTACTAGGTTCATGGCTGTTTTTATTACTCAGTAATAAACCATGGGGGAATTTTTAAAAGGAGGATGAATGGTTTCTCAAGGTGAAAAGGTTCTGGTACTGAATAGCGCTTCTTGTAGTTCTATCAAGTGTATGATTCTATGAACTCCATAACAAAACATGGTTATTTTAGTCCTGTAAATCTTTAGGTGTTTAAACTAAAAATGTACTTTAATTACTTACAGTGATAATGCAGAATCTGGATGTAGTAGACTTGTGTATTTGAGACTGTTAGTGATGATTTAGTCTCAAATTAAATCAATTAGCTAATACACTGCTGTGAGGAAAAATCGTGAACTGTGAGTTATGTTAAAACTCGGTTTGATGAAGGACAATTTCACTTTGCTGTGTCTTTGTGGAGATGGCCGGGGGTCCAGCGATCAAGGATTAAACAGGAATCTATTTGCTAGTAAAAGCCAAAAACTATCTCCGGTTCTCCTCAGTATACAGTAATCATGACTATTACATCAAGCTGTGGTACTTGATGACAAAGCTGCACTAGCTATAACTGTCTCAACTTCTTCATCCACCCAGAAATCTTAGTTTCATTATTGCAGTTCGGTTGATTCTATGGGTTTTTTAGTTTCAAATTTAATTATAATATGAGATGATTCCAATAAAATCTTGGCTCAAAACTTATAACGGGCTGTTCAATAATGTGTTCTCTATACCAGATTATATAATAAAGATATCATGTCACAGCAAACCAGAAACTACCTTTCCCATCCTGCACTGCGGCCTACAAACATGGTCGCCATGGTCTGTCATGTCACAGCAAACTAGTAGGCCACAGTACAGGATGGGAAAGGTAGTCACTGGTTTGCTGTAACATGACAGAAGATCCTCTAATGATAGCGATAAGAGACAATGACGAGACCGTCTGCAAGGGATTCAATTAAAATAGGGTCTTGGGGTCATTTCCTATTTTACAGGTGCAACTCTGTGACTTTGTTCCTGTGCTTTATTTATGTCAGTGCTTTTCTCTGTCCATCTCTGAGAAAATTACACACCAAATTACTGTTTTTCGCCAAACTCGTCTGATCATTTTTTCCCTCGTCTGGATACACATATCCGCAGATATCACTGACCCACCCCTGATATTAATAATTTCTCGAATCGCAAAATGAAAAATGGATGCTTCTTATATATTTTGTGATTATTGTTTTTCAAATTTTTGTTGGAACTTTGGTTCGCCCCAAACTGAAATACAAGCCACTACTCCAGTGCCTCTTCGACCGCCACATTGTGAATGGAGCGTAATCATGTGACCATGTGACGTAAACATCCAAGTTCATAGAAAATACAACCTGTCTGAAACTCACTCCTCCTGTTGTCATTTTATTGCTGTCCGGATATGAGATTTTTTTAAAGAGATGTTTAAAAACTGTATTACTGATGTCCCTGATCAGAGTAGGGCTACTGTTCTGCTTTATGCCATCAATCAATGATATCCTTTTTTTTTTTTTTTTTTCCCTCCCCAATTTGGTTTTGCCAATTCGCACCCAGGCTTGTGCAGGAAATGTTGTATAAACTGAAACAAATCCCTGGTATAATATCAGCAATGTTATGTCTAGAGTGAATAAGAGGAGTTTGGAGCCATTCATAGCGGGTTAAAAGAGGACACCATGAAATGTCCGTTCGTCAAAGTGATCTTCAGGTAATAAGGATATTTTTTTCTGTCCATTCACACGTGTAGTAGCTGTGTAGCTCATGGAGTTTACCGTAATTTGATGCCATCCTTCTATTGGTGGCTTTTTAAACTAATGACATAGCAGCAGTCACACTCAAAGATTTCTCACACTGCCAAAACTTTTATCAGCTCTATATGGTTGCAGTTTAGTCGACTTTTATTTGCGACAGCATAACCAGGATTAAAACTGTACAGAGTAAACCCAGCTTAACTCACAAAATACAGCTCCCGAACGTCACTTTACCAAATCTTCTCAAATCTTCACCCATTTGTATGTGGACTGCATACAAGGAAAAGCCCCCAAACCCACTTTAGAATTTAGTCTTGGATCCTGGATGCCTTGAGGCTGTTTAGAAGATGGTGGTTTAAGCTCATGAATTCTGCTACATCTCTGCTAGGAGGTTAAGAATTAGACCTTCAGTCCAAGAGATGCATCTTTCAGATTAATGACCTGAAACAAATGTCTAGAAATCACCCAAAATCAGTCTCCTGGTGACACACAAAAAATGTTCTACACAAATAACCTGGATATGCTAGACATTACAGGAAATCTGTAGGCTTTCGAAGCCATTCGAAGGCTTTGCCAAATATCAAGTGTGGGGTGCTAATACTTTTGCAAACAATGTTTTATGGGGAATAACTGTCCTACTTAAGAAAACTTTAGACTTTACAGTGAGGTAGAGGTTCAAATATCACCCATTTCATGTACTGTATTATTAAACGGATACATTCAGTATTATTAGTATAATTAAGCAACCTGGTTAAAAGAATGCAATTTTTTTTAACGTCCAACTGTTAAAATCGCCCAGATTATGGAATGCAGTCTTACCAGAAATGTCAACACTGATTTTACCCACTATTTGTTTTTCACGTTGTATTTACTTTACTTCCAGAGCAACATTCAATTGAGATGCATCTATAAGCAAATTTTGCCCCCGTTGCCATAGAAACAATAATGTATTAGAATGGGTGCATTATTATAAACCTGTTAGGAGTAAGTTTTATGTTTGTTATACAGTAGGTGATGCGTTATGTAACAACAGTAATACACAAATAAATAGAAGTACTTACTATGCTTTCCCTGGCCGTTTCTAAAGTTCTAAATCAATTCAAAGACATAGCAAAAGTTTCTAACATGGGTGAAGGACAATAGCAGGAAGTGAAATGAATTTAAAGATTAAGTCTTTGAGGAGCGAATAATTGAATAATTGGCAGCGACTCATTAAAATGATAATTCTTATTTATGAAGCTCCTTTGAAAAAATTGAAACACTCACTAAATAGCTTCGTACTAATTAACTATTTTTTTTTCACTCGATTTCTTTCTTTTGTGCTTGTCTCGTTTTACCCTCCCCTCCTCTTTACTCAGGCGAACCTGGCACGCTAATAGGTTATGAATAATTCTGTTTCAGCTTAGACGGCAATTAGCTGCAATGCAAGATGACATTCTTCATCGTCTGTATTGGGAAAGGGGATTTAAGGGTCAGTGGAGATCAACTGCATACTCCCCATGGCCTAATGGCACACACACACACACACACTTTCCTGTGGTTTCTAAAAGATTAGACGATAGACTGTGTGAACGCATATTCAGTGATGCAGTGGAGTCTATTAGCATGAATGAAAAATGCACTCACTTTTCCGATATAATTCATTTATGTAAGGGATAGTCCTGTATAATAAGTAGTTAAAAGGCTAGGTGTGGACTTTTTCCTTCTCATTTATGACTCCACTTTAGATAGTAACATCAAACTACAATATTTCCACTTAATAAATGGATCAGTTTATGGTCTAAGACTAGAAAAGGAAGTATTAAGGAACAAACAGATTTCCAGACTTACAGCCTTTATAACACATTCATAAGCATTGCCTACATAAGAATAGCAAGAAAACATTCTAGAGTCTTTTCATGTAGAAATGTCAAGAAGTGTCCAGAAGTGTTTAATTCCTCTTATCCCACAATGATTAAAATTTTTAATTAATTATTGGAGGACATGTTGTGCTTTTGTAACCATTTTATACTTACGTTTATAGTTATGTCGTTGAACATCCACGAGACAAGTTATCACTTGCATTACAGCAGCTATAAACATTGGTTATCGCACAAAAACATTAAAAAATTATATTAGTAGCTATTCTGTCACTAGCTTGAAGTTAACCAGGTTTTGTTTGAAATAATTTGAAAATCAGAAACATTATCCCATTAGTGCTTCATAACAGTGTGTGTACACTGATTAATACAAACTTAATTGCTTTAGTATGAGGAAATAATTCATTAACTTCATACATGGGCTTCTTAAATGAGTTCATTTGTTTTGAAACGATGCTTCATAATGTTTTTTTTTATGCAAATGGACTCAGTGAAGAAGATGTAGTAAATGCACGTCCCAAAAAGAGAAAATGATGGTGGATAATTCTTAAAAGATGTCTTAAAGCTTTTTATACTACAGTGCAGTTGAGCAATAGGTTTACGTTAATGCGCTCATTTTAATACGTTATTGTTTTTATGGGAACAGCTCATACACAGGGACTTGTATAGGACATAATCTAAGACTACTAATAAATGGATATTAAAAAGTCATTTTTTTGCTTTGTTGGTAAATAAGAGAAGCTGTGTTTTTTGAGCGAGAGAGAACAACTGTTTATCGTTGCTATAGAGTAAGTGATAACTTTTTTCGCAGATGTTACATCACAATAATATTTATTCTGACTATAAACTGTTAAAAAGCACATTGTTCATTAATAAATGAAACATTATAATCGTTGGCAAATTGCTATGTGGTATAAGCAGAATAATATCATACGCTTCAGGGTGGTAACAGACCACATACTGTACAACATCACCAGCTAATGTGTATTTACACAGCACAGTCTGTTGTGTGTCATTTATTGCATGAATGTGTTGTTAGTCACAAGACAAACTAATAACATAAAGCAGGATAAGAAACTTTTTATCCTGCAACTACAAATTAATATTTCAATTGCTCTGGAATTACAATTTGTGCCAAAAGTATTGAACATAACTTTTCAAGCAACGAACAAAAACATACAACAAATATACACTAAAAACTAAAAACAATAAACTCAGTGGCAAAAATGTAATGTGACTTACAAATAAACAGCATTCTTTGTTAACAGTTGTCTAAGCTTCCTTTTCACTAGTCATTTGTTTACACTTTCAAACTATTCCTTTACACTCCACAAGTTTATGTTTGCCATTCTGGCACAAACCTCTACTGCGGGTGGGGCTTAACAGCAATTTACTGATTTGAATCGACAGCCCAGAAAATAGAGATGCTCCTGTGAGCTCATCTCGAGAAAATAGTCATATGAGACTACCTAAACCTCAAATAATAATTATGAACTAATGTATGTCTCTACTTTCAGGTCAGGGAGCTGTCAGTCTAAATCTCACTAGCCAGTGAGAGTAAATCACTGTTAAGCCCTGCCCACATGAGAGGGTTATGCCAAAATGGTGAATGTAAACTTGCCGAACGTAAATGAAAAATTTGAAAGCGGAAATGAAAACGCATTCATAAACAATGGTTAATGAAAAGGAAGCTTAGAAAACTGTTAACAAAGAATGCTGTTTATTTGTAAACAATGTTACATTTTCTCCACTGAGTTAACTGTTTTTATTTCCAGAGTGTTTTTCTTCTTTCTCACTGTATATTTTGTTCTTTTCTTGAAAAGTTACGTTCAATACTTTTAGCACAATTTTAATTCCATAAATTGCTGGATGAAAAAAGTCCAAATAGAGAGATAACTCTGAGAGAAATTGTGAGAATAAATTTTACAGTTGTGTGAATATCACTGTCAATTAGGAAATAAAAAGAAAAAGTAGAAGTCGCAATTGAGTGATATTATCTTGCAATTGTGAGAATGCACATTTGCAGCTGTGTGAGTATCACTCATAATTAACAGATTTTAAAAAAGTTAAAGTCACAATGGAGTGATAATTTGAAATAGTGAGAAAAAAAAATCTCAGTTGTGTTACTATAACCCAGAATTAGGAGATAAAAAAGTAAAAGTTGTACCTGATCTGGCCAGAATATCGAGTCAAGCAATATACAACATAAATCAATATCTTGATCAATTATGATACAATTTTCTGAGATATCACAGGTATTGGGTTTACTTTTAAAACAGTTACAATTAAAAAAAGAAAAAAAAAGAAAGCACAACCAGTACGTGACTGGCAATATATTTGTCTATTGTATATTTTATTTTCTGTGAAAACTGTAACTTTTGTAAAAAAAAAAAAAAAACCCAAAAACAGCTAAATGCACCACAGTTGTTTGTGTAGGTAAACTGAAATATGTAGCATGTTTTTTTTCTTCTGAAGTGCCACTACATTTTTTAGTGGGGGGTGGGGGTGGGTGTCTGAGACTGGCTGACATAAATAGGCAGATTGTTTCCCTCACGATCTGGCTTGTCAAACTAGCAGCACAATTCACTTTCTTTCTAGCAGGGGACTGCAATAATCCATGTGCAAATGAGGTCTATTCTGAGGTTAAAAAAAAAAAAAAAAAAAAAAAAAAAAGTTAGGGCAAAGTCAACAACGGTATGGTACTCTAAGCCTCCTGCTGTACTGAGAGCTATAAACAAGCTAGTGCAGGAACAAGTGCTCAAAACAGAAGATGAGCTTTCAATATTTGCCTATCTGGGATATAATATATATATATATAATAAAGAAGTTACTTCTAATCCTTAAATAAATTTTGTAATAAAATATTTTAATAACAGTTCATATGATTTTATTTGAACTATATTTAATTTGCCATTTCATGAATAGTGTATAGCGAAGTTAAGAATGCGATATGAGATATGCTGTACCACTGAGAGTCTCAGTTTCCTCTGGATCATTACAGAGAGCTTAGAAAAACAAACAGTACAGACTTTCTTTCAAAATCCAAAGAATCCCAATGCAAAATAAAAAATTCAGTTTGAGAGAGTTTTTTAAATGAAATAAAAACCAAATAAAAAGTCGTGCCACTGATTACTCCGAAAAATAAGAAAATCTCTATTCACAAATACAGCTCATTCACAAGGACTTGACATTCATCCTTCCATCCATCCATGCTCTCCTATTCTGTACCGCTTATCCTACACAGGGCCATGGGTAGCCTGAAGCCTATCCCAGGGAACTCGGGGCACAAGGCAGGGGACATCCTGGATGAGGTGCCAACCCATAGCAGGGTACAATCTCACACACACACACACACACACACACACACACACACACACCCTATGAACAATTTGGACATGCCAATCAGCATACCATGCATGTCTTTGGACTGGGGACGGAAACTAGAGTACCCGGAGGAAACCCCTGAAACACAGGGGGAACCTGCAAACTCCACACACACATTGTGGAAGTGCGAGTTAAATAAAAAAAAATATCTCGCAATTACAAGATAAAAAAATGCCACAACTGAGTGATATAATCTTGCAATTTCTAGTTAAAAAGTCACACTTATGAAATGTTAATTCGCAATGACAAGATTAAGAAAACATGTCACAATTGACTTGCAATTTCCAGAAGAAAAAAAAGTTTTGCAATTGTAAAATATTTGCGAGATTCAGTTGCAATTGTGTGATATTAACTTTGCAATTACAAGATAAATAAAAGGTCACAGTTGTGAGAAATAAACTCATAATTACCAGATTAAAAGAAACGAGTGATATTTACTCACATTTGAGAGCGATTTGTAGTGATGCAACGGCACCATTTTATGTAGCGATTATGAAATTAAAAATAAAAAAAAGGAAATGTTACAATAGAGCGATAATTTGCAATTGCGGGAAAATAAATACACACAATTGTGAGATGTTCCCATGGCACTGAAGCTGCACTTCTGAATTTGTGCAGTGTGAATTTGTGAGAGTGTGTGTATAAACGCAGGATGACAAACGCTGCTGAGGATTAGCAGAAGTGTAGGCACTCAACTACACACACACGCACACACACACACACACACACTTCGGCATGCTCAAAGGCTGTTATCACAACCAGGCAGCTCCACTAATAGCATTCTTACTGCGCAAATGTCATTACGCACACACACTCTTCCTCTCTCACATCTTCATATTATTAATTATTGCCAGAAGATGAAGCACTTTTGCTAACCACATGATGGAGGCTAGCCGAAAGAGCTTACGTTAGAAAAAAAAAACTGCTAAAAGTTCTAGCTAGCATCATGAACCAAAGCCTGTAATGATCTTATTATGCGTATATCAGGCATCATTTCCTCTCGACATCATTTCCTCATTTCTCTTTTCAAAACAGAGAGTAATAGAGTGCTGATGCTGGATATCCAAAACGCCACAAAACCACCGGACATGGTTAATAGAATGAGATGGAAAAAGAAAAACCTCACCGGAGTCGATCAGCAGGAAAGAAAATCAATAGGTGGAAAAAAAAGATAGAGAGAGAGAGAGAGAGAGAGAGAGAGAGAGAGAGAGAGAAAACCTTTAGCTGTATACTCACACATGACCGTGAGAAAGACATTCCCTGATGCCAGGACCACTTTTTCCCGGGTGGCCCGATCATAGATGCCCACGTGGCATTCGTAAGGCCCATTGTCCGAAATTCTGACTTCTGGGAGCCTAAAGGAAAAGCAGGAGAGGGATCAGATATTAGGATCATGATCATAATCATAGCACAGGATAAAATGACAACATCAAATCACCTCATTGTATATTCTCGATATTTTTCCATAACGTTAACCTAGCAAAAAGCAGCATAATTAAATCAAGGGTGGAGGGGAGGAGTCAGAATGAAAACATTAGAAAGAGGTGTGGTTAGGTGTGTCGCTGCAATTTCCAGTCAAATCTGCTCTTTACGTTTTCTTTAAATCCGTAAAAAGGTCCTGATTTCCACAAAACCTACTGTCATAGAAATGTTATTAAATGTTGAAGAGACATGATCATGAACCACAATAAAACCTGCCAGCCGTGAGCAAGACTAGCTGTTTACCCCACCCCCTTAGTTTGATAGGCAGCCTGAAAATAGCTAGACTTGGTGCACGAACATTAGTTGTAATCCGTTTGTTAAAATAAGTAACCTTTCTAAAACTCCAGCAACATTATTTTTTGTTTTATTCCACCAGAAAAAAAACAAACAGGTTTTTGTAGAGTCTTGTTAGGCTAATATAATGTGTTAGCTAGCTACACGTAAGAAGTAGCCTATAAATCACAGCTTTTATTAAATGCAGTGTAATGAGTGTGCTCACAATGTGCCTGTAAATGTTTTGCGTAAGACAAACCGAACAAAAAATTTCTGCCGGATTTACAAAAGTTTTAGAAATGCTGATTTTCTACATACTCACGAAAGTGCAAAGTGCATTCCCGACACAGCTGATTTGCATTTAGTGACACCCACAAAACTCCACAGAAGTGCACAGACAGCTGGGAACATGAAATGAACAATGAGGGTAAAGGCTGAAAGACAGAAAATGGAGCTATTTAACCCTCTACAGCATGAAATGGACATTCTCGCTGTGGTTGCTGGGACTACAGTTGCTGCGATGGCCCTGGGACTGCAATTACCACATGCAGTTTTGCACTTAAGTATCCTTTAGTGAATAGTGGACTAGCTCAACAAAACAGACTTCATATAAAAACCATAATGAGCTTTCCTTTACTTTCACACTATCCGTTGTTACCCAGATGAGGACAGGTTCCCTTCTGAGTCTGGTTCCTCACAAGGTTTCTTCCTCATATCATCTTAGATAAAATTTATCTTACAATAAAATTGAATTGAATTATTACATTTACATAAAAAAATGGATTGTTTTGGTGTTTTTGTGAATTTTTAATACTTGAATGAGTTCGGGGGCGGGGGGTAGCTTGTAAATTGTTGCTGTATGGCAACAATATGCAATGGTGGAAAGTATCATATAGTCAAAAATAACACAAAATGTATGAGATTGGATTTCCAATTACTGCATTTTCCAGATTATAAATTGCAGAATCTTCCTGACACCTAGTAAGCATGTAAACATTATATCAGTAGGGCAGTGGTGGCTCAGTGGTTAAAGGCTCTGGGTTACTGATCAGATGGTCAGGAGTTCAAGCCCCAGCACTGCCAAGCTACCACTGTTGGGCCCTTAAGCAAGGCCCTTAACCCTCAATTGCTCAGTTGTATAAATGAGATAAATATAAGTCACCCAGGTTAAGGACATCAGCTAAATGCTGTAAATGTAATTAAAAAACAAAAACAAACAAACAAAAAAAACACTTTAAACGCAACAGTATAAACCAGATATAAAAGTGCAGTAATCCAGTAATGCAAATGATGTGATCAAGTCGAGGTTTACGTTAGTTAGTCTTCTTATGCATACATTTCCACACACTCAGGAGCACGAGTCGGATATGAACGTTTTTCCGAATTGACAGGTTTTTCCTGAATACCAAATTTCTTGTATAAATCCTCGTACAAACGATTTACGAACTAATCCACTCATATACAGCTTGATAAATGAGGCCTATTATTGATAAATGTGCCATATTGCTATATCACTAAAATTGCTGTCATGTTTTCGTCAACTAGACCGAGACTAAATACTATTAGTCAGATTTAACAAGAAGAAACAAAGAGCCGGGGTGCTGGAGATCATTACTTGAGAACGTCTTGCTCTCTGCACGTTTGTCTCTCTTTCCACCTCCTCCTTACTGTTGAGAAAAATGAGATGTTTATTAGCCACATTTTGCACCTTCGTGTCTGCGTTCTATTTTCGTCCTCCTTTCACTTGAGCCTCCCTCCCCTTCCCTCTGTCTTCCTCGGTACGTTGCTGACGGCCCTCGCGGGTGTTCTTTCGGCGCGGCTCGACAAAGTCCGTCTGCATTTAACCTTTTAAACAAGTGGAAAAACAGCTTGTCTGATGAAGCTCATCAATGTAGAATGAGTGTGCAATCTCTCTCTCTCTCTCTCTCTCTCTCTCTCTCTCTCTCTCTCTGTCTGGGCGCCGCTTTTATGTTTAAAAAAAAAAAAAAAACCCTCCTGCCGCTTTTCCTCTCACTAACTCACGCTAACTCGCTTTCTCTTGATGCCGAGCAGCGCTGTCAGACTTAATTGCGGTGTATATGCTGCCACGACAGCAGCAACAAAGTGAGGAATAGAAATAGATCCACTCTGAGGGTTTCGCATTGCAGATGTCTACAATTTCAGCCTTGGCTAATGATAGTTTTTTTTCCCCTTTTCTTTTCCAAGGCCGCTTGACATGCCGTGATTATGATGATTTGATGAGGGGCTTGGCACAGGCACGAGCATTAGCATTGCCCTCACTTTGCTCTGATACAGTACTTCTCTGGTTCTCTGATTACCTCTTTCTGTTTTGTGGGAAGTGAATGATGTCCACCTCGCTTTTTTTTTATTTATTTATTTATTTTTTTTTATCTCTCTTTTCTTCTCTTACTCACCGCTTCGATTTTTCCTCAGCCTTGTCCACACTATCACGAGTGTTTTAAACCCGAGACAGAGAGAAGCATCCGGATGGTTGAGGATAAAGTTCAGTCGTGCCAGCTCTCTTAAAAACCTACCTACTGCTACACAACAGATATTTTAATCAGAGACCATTTGCGCAAAGTCATGCTGAGGCCAATGTTGAATCAGCCATTTTGAAGAATAGAGGGGTGGGGGGAGGATTTATATAATTACATGGAGTACAATACCCATCTGAAGCCTTTCCTTATAACAGTGTGATCCATGGACCTGTACCAGAGGCCAAAAAATGGAATTTCTGCCCGTTTTGGGGGTTCACAAATAAATTCAGCATTGAATTTATCCCTGATTTATTTCAGTAGTGGTTAATGGCTCAAATGAAAGTACTGTAGACACTCAGGGCTTTAAGAATTTAGAGTATTTCATAAGTATTACTCTTTTTTACCTAGCGTACTAGGCTTAGATGTTATAATTTGATTGGGGCAGTTATATACAGTATACAGTGTTTGACGAGCAACCAAACTTTAGTTGTGCTGCCCATATTATCTCTGTACCAGTGTTAATGTGGAGATGTGTGACTTGTTTGCCCAGCAGTGGGCTCACACCCCTCCCCTTTCCCATCCCCTTGCTCAACAGCAGTTAAACACAGAGTCACGATACTCGTCACACAGAAACCCAACAGTGTCCTGACTATTCTTATAACAGACTTGCAGCAATAAAATAATTTGTTTGTTTATACTGATTGAAAATGTCTAATAAGTCGATTTAAATTCCCTGGGTCGAATGGAACACCAGTGTACTGCAAGATAGGGTTAAAGGTGTGACCTTTAAATGCAATCTTTAAATAGCTACATTTACATCTATCTTCATATTCCATTAATAATCCGACTGATAGCGCCAGCGGAATAAAATCATTCGTGTACACCTTTATTAGAACGGAGTTCTTGATATTCATCAGACATACAGCCCAAGAAAAGCTTAAATAAAACTTATGCAGTTCTTCCAAGGTGCAGGCTTTAAATATAAAACATAAGAGAACATTAGAAGATGAGTAAAGGCAATATAGCTGATGTACTGATGGACAGTGTGTCCATTTGGTTATTTTTAACAACCTTCGCTGTTGAATGTCGGGCAAATATCAAATGCTGAGCCAAATTTCCTGCGGTCACAAAATATTCCTGTCTTCTTGTATATTTAATAAGGGCATTTGGAGGGTGTTTTGCTTAGACAGACCTCATATTCAAATGGAAAACAACGAACAAGCTGACTGAGTACTCGGCTAACTAACTCTGACAGGACCCATGTGCATAAACGCTGGTCTTTACATGTGCTTGAGAGAAATTGAGAGTTTAAAATCAGAGGTCAAATCAGTTCAATGGGTGCCCAGATTTCATGTCTGGGCTATTAGCTTTTTATTCGTAGCTGCCCTGCAGACAAACAGAGAAAGACAATACATCCTACTCCTTATTGACTTTTGCAAAACCTACAGTGGATATAAAAAGTCTACACACCCCCTTTCCCACATTTAATGTGATATAGCTACTGACAAAAACAAACGGAAATGTTTTAGGGGAGAAAAAACCCCACCGAAATCTTACAATAAGCTGGTTGCAAAAGTGTGCACACACCTTAACCAATACTTTGCTAAATCACCTTTTGCTTGTAATAAATCACTCAGTGTTTTGGGGTAAGATTTGATTTGGCAATTATTATTTCACTTTTCCTTGCAAAAATGCTCCAGATTCCACTGAGTGTTCATTTGCTATGCAACTATAATTAAATATGGCGATGTGACACACCTCAATGCTGTAACTATAGCACCCACCACCTGCTCTACTATATATAGTCCACTCCAAAAGTATTGGAACAGCAAGGCCAATTCTGTTGTTTTCACTATACATTGAAGACATTTGCGTTTGAGATCGAAAGATGACTATGAGACGATAGATCAAAATTTCAGCATTTGTTTCCTCATAATTACATCTAGATGTGTTAAACAACTTAGAACATGGCAGCTTTTGTTTGAACGCAGCCATTTTTTTAAGTGATGAAAAATATTGGAGTTTCTTGCTGCCCAAGTATGCCCTGTTAAATTGATTGTTTAACAAATTAATAGCTCTGAATATCTACTCTTGGTTTGAGCCCTAGGCTTTGCCTGTGAAGACTGCATTTTTTGTTAAAAAGGATAAACCATCATGAAGACCAGAGAGCTGTCTATGGGAGAAAAGCAAGCAATTCTGAAGCTGAGAAAAGAGAGAAAATCAATTAGAGCCATGCACAAACATGTGAAAAAGAAAGAAACCACTAGTGTACAAAGAACCAGACATGGAACAGGTCAGCAAAGGAAAACAGCAGTTTATGACAAACATTGTGAGAGCTGTGTGTGAAGAAACCCCCCAAAACAACAGTCAGTGACATCAACAGCAACCTCCACAGGGTAGGGGGTGAAGGTATCACAATCCATCATTCGAAGAAAACTTTGAGAGCAGAAATATAGAGACCATACCACAAGATGCAAACCACTCATCAGCAGTAAGAATCAAAAAGAAAAATTTGAATTTGGAGAGAAATACAGAGATGAGCCACAAAAGTTCTGGAACCAAGATGAACCTCTACCAAAGTGATGGAAAGGCCAAGGTGTGGAGAAAGAAAGGATCTGATCATGATAATAATAATAATAATAATAATAATAATAATAATAATAAACTTTATTTTATAAAGCGCCTTTAAAAGCAGCTTCT
>JANDJT010000114.1:12966677-12981078 GCA_024331685.1 Stegophilus panzeri | reverse complement strand
ACATGAAAAGATATAATCAAATATTTACAAAAATGTGAGGGGTGTACTCACTTTTGTGAGATACTGTATATATATCTTCTAAAGCAAACTAGTCAAACAGAATAAATAACGTACTAATCAGTCTGAAAGTTTGACTTACACATTACATGCTAGGCTTCGTATTAGCTTTGTTGGCAGATTAGCAGAGCAAGCTACCTACATACACTCACAAGCTATGTCTGATACTTCATTCCAGGCTTAATTTTTGAAACCATGTGTAAGTTTTTGTGCATCAAAAAGTGGAATGAAAAGTTGCCAGTGGGGTAGAAAAGTTGGACCACATACACCATAGGATCCGTCTAAGGAATTGTTTGACGGAACTGTTTGAATGTCGCTTTACTACATCTTATCTAATTTGCGTAGAATTGAGAAAATCTCAAATCAAAGCAACTATTACTAATATCGCTGCTCCATGTTCACGTACGGAGAAAATAAAAAATTGTTTGCCACTTTGTCATTTTCGAGTGTGAATATAGGGTTAATTCACAGTCAGATACTGAAATCCCATTCATGTTGACATATGTCAGTTACCAGCTACTAGCTAGACAGTGCCAAGGAGACAGAGCTAGAAATGCAAAACTCATGCAAAATCACAATTTTATTATACAATTTAATGTTTTAGGTTCATTTTCATTTATTTACACACACTGAAGATTACTGTTGATATTTAGCTTGAATTTACATCAGTGATCCACGTAAAATCTGACATCAAGTTAGACTCTACTTACTGCACTACATGCCCAGTAGTACTACATTTGATATTCAGCCACAGAAAAGGTGCGATTCCTTTTAGGACAAAGTCAGATGGCTTTTTATGGGTTTTTCGCCGCTACTAAAACAAACTTCTTCTGGCTCAGACAATTGAAAACGCCATGTGGATTTTTAAAGTAAAATAAGCTGCATGCCTTTTATTTTTATTTGTGTCACAGGAAATCAGTTTGCAGTATTCTTAGTAAAATAATATTTTATTGACTGTCCAAGACAATTCCAGATGCACACTCTGGAACACACACTCACTCCATTTCCTATCTTTATTGCCAACTTTCCCACTTCGGCTGAAGAAGAAAAAAACCCCACAACAACAACAACTCACGGGCTGTATAGCCTCAGGTAAAGTTTAGGCTGCACTCAGAAAACAAGCTCCCATCACAAAGTCTAAATGTCTATTCAGATATATTTCAGGAAATGCTGAGACAATACTATAGAGAGTACACTGTCATTTTTTTTTACTTGTCTAAGGACATTTGGTTCTTCACGAAACCTAATGATAAACTCTTGCTATCTATTCTGAGTGAAATGTAGGTGATATAGTGTACTAACTCTACTAATACAGGCATCTTACCGAACTGTTGACTGATACACCAGGTCTTCTCTCCTGCGATAGTCCTCCATGTGGGAGTAATTGGTATTAAACATGGCATCATATGTGAAAATCTTCTGTTTAATTGTGCCTCCATCTGTAACCTGGTAAGAGAAAGGACATAAAATGGTGCACGTTGAGTTTTGGGATCAATATGGATGTTAAACATTTGTATAACTTTGTTTATAAAATGGATGTTCTGATTTTAATTTTTTTTTTTTTAAAGAAACTGAAAACAAGTCCAAATAAGAGCTTCAGCAGCTGTAATAATTACAGCTCTGTATTGTAAGTGGTTTTTCTTCATTTTTACAAAATTTATTTGCAATTCTTTCTTCCTTCCTCTTCTTTCGTTTGTTTTCTCCCTTCATTTCTTATTCTCTTCATTACTCTTCCTTCTTTACTTCCTTCCATCCTTCATTAATCTTCCTTCCTTCCGTCATTACTCTTCCTTCTTTACTTCCTTTCTTCCTTCATTATTCTTTCTTCTTTACTTACTTCCTCCATTACTCTTCTTCCCTTCATTACTCTTCCTTCTTTACTTCCTCCATTACTCTTCTTTCCTTCCTTCCTTCCTCTTCCTTCATTTGTTTTCTCCCTTAATTTCTTCTTTTCTTCCTTACTCTTCCTTCTTTATACACTCTTCCTTGCTTCCTTAATCTTCCTTCCTTCCTTTCTTTCTGCATTCATAATATTAAATGATCATTTTTGTGAAGCTTAGTGGCAAAAGCAACATTTATTTGAATCAATAGCATAGCATCTTAACAATAACAATAACAATAATAATAATAATTATTGTTGTTTTTATTCCATGTTTCCTTCCTGGATGAAAATATTGGCCTTAATGCAAGTTAAATTTCAACATGAATGAATGCAGCAATAGAACACACAGGAGAGGCTTGGAGAGGATGGGGTTAATCATACACTGTTGAATGCTGAGATAGCCAGTCATCCTTTTTTATTAGTTGGAGGTACTTTGCGCATATAAAAACTACAAAAAATTCCAACTCATACATGCATGAAACCTCAAATAGGATACAGTAGCACAGTCAGAAATCCGCTACATAAGAATATCTTCTTCTGCAGGCAAGCAATTACCTCATTGATCTATTTAGCTTTATTATCACTAACCAGTGGAGGGAAAAATTCGAACTGCCTCAGCAAAACTTAGTTAGTTACAGTTACACTTATATAGCGCTTTTCTAGACACTCAAAGCGCTTTACATAGTATGGGGGGGATCTCCTCAACCATCACTAGTGTGTAGCATCCACCTGGATGATGTGACAGCAGCCATAGTGCACCAGAATGCCCACCACACACCAGCTATTACTGGAGAGGAGAGAGTGAAGTAGCCAATTCAGAGATGGAGATTATTAGGGGGCCATGATAGAGAACGACCAATGGGGGAATTTCGCCAGGACACCAGGGTTATACCCCTACTCTTTTACGAGAAGTGTCCTGGGATTTTTAATGACCCCAGAGAGTCAGGACCTCGGTGTAACGTCTCATCTGAAAGACCGTGAAAGACCGTTTTTACAGTATAGTGTCCCCCTGGGGCATTAGGCCCTACACAGACCACAGGGTGAGCGCCCCCTGCTGGCCTCACTAATACCACTTCCAGCAGCAACCTTAGTTTTCCCCAGGATGTCTCCCATCCAGGTACTGGCCAGGCTCAACCTTGCTTAGCTTCAGTAGGAAACCAGGCAAGAACTGCAGGGAGATATGGTGATTTCAGCACGGGCCTACTTATGTTGCATTAGGCACGTAACTCACTATAACACAGCACACTAATCATGACTGATGCTTCAGATGGAAATTGTTTGTGGCTAAACAGTCCGTGGCTCTGCGGGAGGTAATGAATTGTGACGAGGTTCTCAGAAGGTGAGGTCTAATTCACAGCTAAGGCACCACTCACTCATTTTGTTTCCTTTTACGTTCCTGACAAGCTCGTGGAACACTATGCTTATCTGCTTATTTCCGCGGGGAAAGAAAGAAAGTCTGTTTAGCATCTGAATGACTGAGTTTCTGGCAGACATATTAAGAGACAGACAGAGGAAATGGGTGAGACTGACAGCATTTTAATGGGAGCGTCAGCACTCAATTTGAAGCGCAAGAAGTAGTTGAATGAGAATGGATTTTCAAAAGGTTTTTCTCTGCTTATCCTATTCACTGCCGCTGTAAATATGTCTTCATAGCTGTGATTACTTTTTCCCTGTGAATGGCCTCTGCATTTTTTTGGACATATTTATAGGCATGCTAGCTAGATGTGACACAAATCTGAGTCAGGTTTTGTTTGTTTTACTGATGCGTCAATGACAGTGTCACATCCGTCCACCCAGGACATTGCACCTCCATGCCAGCAGAGGTCCTGCTCCCATGAATACTAAGTATTCATAACTCCTTCTTCATCACCTATTAACCTCTTCCCTGTTTAGCTAGATCAAGCACTGTCACTGCGAAGTCTTGCCAACTTGAATGGTCATGTAAGATACGAGCCTTGTATTCTGTAATTGCTATTTCCTTGTTTTGACCATTTTTCAAATTTGTCCTTTGTCTAGTGTATTTCTAAATTTTGCCACTGTTGTAAACAAAAAAAACAACGACAACAACAAAATATCTTGCACATGGTTTCTGATACATCTCCAGTCTTGTAATTGGGATTTTTTTTTTCAATTTCATTTACACAATATGTCTAACATTTGAAGGTGCAAAAAATATTTTGGATTTTGACACAAGTGAAGTAAATAAAAATGCAGTTGCATAAGTATTCACCCCTTTGCAGAATCACATTTAGCCACATACGTAGGGGCAAATAACTTTTATGCTTTTTATTGACAAATGATGTTGCAAATCATATACACCACTGGTCAAACGTTTAGAAACACTCATTCTTTATTTTTATTTTAATTTTATTTTAGAATAATAATAAAGTCATAAAAACTCTGCAGTAACACAAATGGAACTATGGGAATTATGTTGTGATAAAAAATCCTAAATAAATCCTAAGAATTTAGTATTTTTGCATCAAACACCCTTTTTGCCTAGAATTTCCAGAAATGTATTCTTGGCATTTTCTCACCCGATTTCTTGAGGTATTTCCCTGAGATGCTTTTTAAACAGTATTAAAGGAGTTCCCATCTACGCTGGACTCTTATCGGCTGCTTTTCGGAATATTTCGCTCAGAGTCATCCATGTAAAAAAATATTTATTTGTAAATAAAATGTTAGTTTTCTTATGAAAGAAATGAATACATTGGCACGACTAAATTTTTTGTCTACGACACCGATTTCAAACATTTAATCATACACCTTCAGATCAAAAGGTTTTTAAGATCATGAGAAACATTTCAGTTGAGTGTCTCAAACTTTTGACCGGTAGTGTAGGTTTTCCCCCACTTCATTATTATGAGCTATTTTGTGTGGATTCAAGATATACAACCCCAAATATGTGTATTTCAGTTTCTCAGATATTCCCCCTTTGAGACTCAGCATGCTTAAGCTACCGGCAGCGCAAGAGTGCATGCCTCCAGGTTTTTGTCTTTATTTACATTTCCATGTGTGTTTTGGTTTCTGTCCTGTCTCCACCCATGGTGTGTGGGTTGTTTTTCCTCAAGTGTCCTAATCATACTCAGATGTATCTGTTTCTCCCTTGATTACTTTGTATATTTACAGTGGGGGAAATAAGTATTGGACGCGTCAACATTTTTTTCAGTAAGTATATTTCCAATGAGGCTATTCACATGAAATTTTCACCAGAGCTTGGTATTAACTCAAGAAATTCACACATATAAAGAAATCCAAGCATAAGTCCATAAATGAAGTTATGTGTAATAAAGAAGAATGACACAGGAAAAAAGTATTGAACACGCTAAGTGAAATTTATTTAATGCTTAGTGGAGGAGCCTTTGTTTGTAACGACAGCTTCAAGATGCTTCGTGTATGAAGAAATTAATCTGCCGCAGTATTCAGGTGTGATTTTGGCCCATTCTTCTAAACATATTGTCTTTAAATCTTGAAGATTCTGGGGGGCCCTCTTGTGAACCTTTATCTTTAGCACTTTCCACAAATGTTCAATTGGATTCAAGTGAGGTGATTGACTGGTCCATTTTAACACCTGGATTTAACACCAGGATTCAGAAGTTTTGAAACACGTCTGTATCCGATTCCATCAATATGTTTCACAACAATAAGGTTGCGAAGGTCTTGGGAGAGCTCTTTGCTTTTACCCATCATGAGATGTTTCTTGTGTGACATCTTGGTAACGAAAAGCCTTTTTACAGACCATCAATTTACTAACCCAGCTGATATTAATTTGCACAGATAGGAGGTATAATTACTTTCTATCTACTTATGGATTTCAACTGGTTCCTTGCCTTACCTTGACTTGGAGAACTGCTTTTTCTTAGCGTGTTCAATACTTTTTTTCCTGTGTCTTTCCACTTTATTAGACATAATTTTATTTACGGACTTTAATGTTGAGAATCTTTATATTTCCAGAATTCTTGAGTTAACACTGATGTCTGGTGAAAATGTCATGCGAATAACCTCATTGGAAATATTTACTGAAAAAAATGTTGACGCGTCCAATACTTATTTCCCTCACTGTATACCCCCGTGGGTTTTTTTGTCTCCTCGTGAAATATATGCTCAGTTGCCTTTTCGTCTCTGTCGTTACCAAACCTTGTTCCTTTGTTCTTTGATCCGGTTTTTGTCTCATTGCCCATTTTTCGATCCACGTGTTTTTGCCTCGCCTTGTTAAGTCTGTTTGCCATTTGCCTGACCATTGCCTATTTTTTGACTCTGAACTTGCCTCTTGTTTTTTTGGATTTGTCCGCCTGTCTCTTTAATAAAGCTTTTTACTGCAATTGCATCTGTCTCAACCCGTCTTCGCCCTGTTTACATGACACAGTTCAAGGTTGTAATGTGAAAATGTCCAAAGGGGTGAATACTTATGCAAGGCATTGTAAGTATATTATATAAGTAGCGTGACCGAAAGAAAACCACACTGGACAAGAAATGAGTCACATCAACGATGTAACATATAGCATAGAGGTGGATAATTCATTGTCCATCAGTGAGTCATTGGTGAGAGTGAGTTTTTTTTTTTTTTTCCAATGTGCAACATTTTGTGTTTTATGGAACTCTGAATCACAACCCAGTTAGTTGAGGAGCGAGCTAAATTTGACAGGAACTCTCAAGACACTGCTGGCATTTTTACCTGACTGGATTGACACCATTATTAAAGTGAAGGCATGTTTTATATATATATATATATATATATATATATAAAAGCTCCTGTGAGTTTATATGCTGTGCTTATATTCAAGAGTATAGTACATACAGTTTTTACAAGAGTTTGTACATACCTTTATTACAATGTAACATAATGGAATTAGTCATCTTCTTTTTCTAAATCATCTTCTCAAATGTAAGAAATGAGAAAATAAACTCTTTACACAGTAGCCTTACTGACCATACTGTTAGGCAATGCATCATCATCTGACTTTTTGTACACTTTGCTAACAAAGAAGAAGCGTTAAATTCCAAGCGTTGATTCCCACACACAATTCATTCTGGCCTCGCAATCCTATGTGGAACGGCCTGAGTAACCCCTCGGCCTCTGAGAAACCGCATGCCTGGTTCCATGCCTACAGCTAGCTCCAGAAAACTAGTAGCTCATCGACTTATAATTGCTCGATCACTGCACACAGAGGAATTAGGTATAAAACGAATGCACAGGCTAAATTATTCGAGGGCACGGGGCAATATTTACTCACCGAGCACAGATGTTAAGTAGCTAGAGACCTGTGTTGTTTAATTAATTTTGCTTTGGTAGCTCTCGCTAGTGCAACCCTTCTTTCAAGTGTGAAATTAAGTGCACTTTACCCTCTTGAGGGGTTCCATCTGTCCATAAAGGTTATAAAATACACAAACTCGCTTAGACAAAAGCTGGATGTAAAACACAGGCACATACTTGGTCTTCTGGAACAAGTAGGCATTTAGGTTATTGTTGCTAAGGCTCATTACTCTGTATGTAAATAAACCAGTTGGTCTTGTTTTGTTTAAGAAGGCTGCCCTAAAATTAGGATTAAACATTGTAATTTAGTCCCTGACCATGTAACGCGACTATCTCCAGCACTAACTTCATGCACAATGTATAGAAATGTTGACCCAACGCATTAGAGCCATTACTGCACTCTATGCAGCTGACACACTTGTTGCATCTCTTCAGAAATATAGCTCTTGAAGTACGTTTTTGAAGAGCGAGCAAAGAAAAAGCAGTCCTTCATGTAGAAGCATGTACCCTAGGCCCTCAGAAAGGCTCATTTGGCTGTAGGGTTGTTATACAGCTCACACCACTTTGCCCACTTTGCTCTGGCATCGCTGTGTTCAGACACAACGTTTATTACGGCCATCTGCTCAGCTTCATAAGCGTGAAACTTTGGAACGCAGGCTCGCCAGGATTTTCGCACAATCTCGGTGTGAGTTTACAAGCAGGCGAAGCCACAAAGGTCAAGAACTAAAAGCGAGTCGATATGTGGAATGTCGTTTACGCAGCTAGATGCTGGATGCTATTGCCTGTATTAAAGGCTTAAAAACAACCATTAAGATCCAAGCGGTGAGAAAAACAAAGGAAAAATGGCAAGTTAATACTTATATTAGTATTTATTTATTTATTTATTTATTTATTTATTTATTTAATAAAAATAAACACATCACTGCCCATCTCTATGGAGGACCATGACGTTGTTAAATGTAGGACTTATAAGGTTCTTACAAGGACTTACAAGCACTTCAAAGGTTGGGGGTTCGAATCCCACCTCCAACCTGTGTATGTGGATCTTGCATGTTTTCCTCATGCTTCAAGGGCTTAATCAGGGTACTCCGGTTTCCTCCCTCAGTCCAAAGACTTGCATTGTAGGCTGATTGTCATTTCCAAAATGTCTGTAGTGTGTGAATATATAAGTGTAATTGTGCTCTGTCATGAGTTGGCACCTTGTTGTACCCCGACTTCCCTGGAATAGGTTCCAGGCTCCTCTGCGACCACGTGTAAGATAAACAGTATGGAAAATGGATGGATGGATAAAAGATGTAAGTAGTAAGAAGATGCTACAGAAGGTAATAGATAATAACTGATGTCAAAGCAAAGTGTGGAGATCTCAAAGAGGAAAAATGCTTAAACTTGAATGGGTCTCACATCAAACCCTGAGGGATTCAACAGAAAATATTGTCTGAACTAATCATGCATCAACACTATTTTTTATCAGACTGAGCACAAGTGGGAGTACGTGTTTTTTGGTACTCGTTGATAGCAATACAGAGATGAGTAACCTACTTTGGATAAATCTATCAGGGATATCATGGAACATTTTATTTGTGTCTGTTTATGTTGATTTCTGGATAATGTGTGATGCTAGCCATGAAATACGGTTTAAGATGTTATCAATTCTGTTTAAGAGGATGGCCAACCTGCGTGTTCAGAGCCATATCAGTGGGCATGGTCATTAAAAATGAGCATACAATGACGAGAAGTCAGTCCGTACAGGATTTCACCGAGTTTTTTTTATGGTTCTTGCGGCTAAAAATGCTTGATTTTGCTGCGGCTTTTTTCAAAATTTGCAGTATAACTTGTGGAGTTTTTTTGTGCTTTTTTGTGTAAAACTACTTGAATTAGTGAAATTGCAATTGCACGAAATTGTTTTGCATGGTCTTTCACAGCGATTGTTTGTTTTGTTTAAATGAGACCTTTTAGCTGTACTCATGATCAACGCACGTGAATCGAAGAGGGCTATGGCTGAATGAGCGTTGTGATGACGTCACACAACGCGTCTCGGCCCAAATCTGCAGAAAATCTGCGGTAATTCTGAAAAACTGCAAGTTCCTCCGAATATTGCGGAGTTTGCTTGATTTTGTGTTCATTTCTGAGGGGACTGAGGAGTGTGCATGTCTCAGTGCTTAGTGCTTGCTGAACTGAAGTGTTACAATTTCTCAGCACTCTTGTTTCTCTGCTCGACGCTTACAAATACCTTTATGTGTACTCAATTTTCGGCACCTTGCAGTCTTTTTTAATTCTAATACCGCTATGCGTGCACATGTTGGCCACCCTCATGCTCACGATTAAAGATACTGTGCAAACAGTATAAGATGTTATATCACATGATTTGGATTGTAAGAAGATACAGTAGCACATATATGTGGTATCAGACATTTGAATCTTTTTTACAAGTACAAGCACCATATCGTACTGACATGTTCAGAAAAACAGTTGATGTACATCAGTTTTGACTGGGAAAAAAAAAACTACGGAACTGGTTGGAATACATGAGTGTTTACAAACATCCTGCATGAAAAGAATCTACAAGAACTGAAGACAATTGGGAACCAACGCCCGCTTGTATACACTCTGAAATGAGAATGTGTTCATGTGTATTCGAGTGCATACGAAAATATTAGATAAACAGTGGGCTCTCATCAATCAGCAATCACATCCTGAGTGGCAGAAGGGCTGCACAGCAAAGGTTATTACATTCCCTCTGATAAACAAAACTGAATGACATAGTGACCGAGAAAAAAAGCTCCACTTTTTTTAATATTGTGCCAGGAGAGGAGGACGATAAAGAGAATGGGCACCAGGAAACAAAAGACACCTCGCTGATGAGGTTATTACCAAACAAAATAATAGTGTGGAAGGTAAACAAGTGAGAAAATGAAGGTAATTGTGATTTTTAGCATGTTAGCGAGGTCAATAGTGGCTTACTTTATCCGGGAGTGCTGTAACAATGAGAGCTAAAAAAAAAAAAAGATACTCAGGTGTCTCTGCGCATTTTATGAGCTATTCGTTCAAATGGATTAGATCTCTACAAGAAATGGCATGTGTCCCTGTGGACTGTGTCTCTTTAACTACAGCAGCTGGAGAAAAAAAAAAAACTGGAGAAAGTAAAAGACTCTATTGCAGCAAAATGAGTGAAGGAAAGACAGGGTGCTTCTCATTTCTTTCATTGCACTTCTTTTAGTTCCTTTCTGTGACAATTCTGTGATTTAGATTCTCCTATTGAAAATGGAAGAAAGATAACCAACCAACCAAGCAATCAAACAAAAAAAAAAAACCCAAAAACCCTGCAAGGACAGAGAAATGTGGTAAATATAGTATATTTGCTGGATATTTATTTGTATTTTCCAAAACCTAGTTTCTTAAATGGTTCAAACTCAACAGACTGTATGTAAGTAAGAACTAGTAAGAATTCTAACACAAGAGGTGGACTTGTTGGAACTGTGTATGAGTATGCAGTATGCCGTCACCTAGTGTACATGTCTGTCAGTCATTGAATCAGTAACTGAATCAGTCAGTGAATCAGCCAGTTAATAAATCACATAGTGAGTGATTACGTTTAAATGTGCATCAAATTCCGTGCAGCCATATTCCGATTATGATGTTTATATGCGTACAGGCATTGTAATATATTCCTGCATACATGGTTGTAGTAAGTATGCCTGAGTTGCCATTCCTAAATACCTAGCCTACAACTAAGCATCTGTTAGCACCCACAATTCCTTGCGGACTGAATGTGCACACATATCTCCTTTCAGTGGATTTTCTGAATAAGGTGTTTACATGCAACAAACTTCCATTTAAAACAGGCATATTCCAGTGGTGGGAATCAGAATATGGTCTTAATCTGAAACGGGCAATCGGATTACAGCACTAACATGACTCCCATTATTATCGGAATATCAAAGTGCATGTAAACATAGTCAGTCAGACAGTCAGTCAATCAAACAATCAGTCAAACAGTTAATTAACCAGTCAATCAGTTAGTCAGACAAAAAAGGCAGGCTGGAGTGGGAAAGCCTGGGTCAGTTATAAAACATTTTCTTTTCCTCTCATAACCTGAAATGTGCAGAATCATCACAACCTGGTTGTAATATTTTATTATTTTATTTTCACTTAAGACATGGCAAATGACTTAAGTGATTTGAGTTAAAAAAAATAAAAAATAAAAGAAAAAGAAAAAGAAAAAGCCTGTCAGCAGTTTGTCACTTTGAAAATAATTTTGTCCTGCTTGCCACTACATTTAGAAACTAAGACACAATATTGATGTAGAAACGCTATGAAAAGCACATGTATGCAGGTACAGGAATGAGGAGGAGGTAGGAACAAGTCCTCTAAGAACCATGGGCTGCAGACGCAAATTCCCAGGGCTGTCCTGCTGGATTTATTTATACAGCAGCTGCGAATCATCCTCACATCCCTCATGATATACACACAGACCAGAGGACACTGTTTTAATCTGGACATGACCTGAGATCAAGTTCAATGCCAAACAGAATGCAGGTGGAGCAAAGTCCTGTTTCTGATACACAGCCTCATATTTACAGGGAAAAAAAAGCCTCAGATCCTGAGATGCTAGAAATGTATTTTTTTCACAATATAGCCTCATAAACATGAAAATATATGCAACAAACACATATTATTACCAGTGCTGAGCAATAGCGCCACTGTGTTGTCCCGAAACTTCATGAAAAATAAATCAGGCTCTTAAGCTAACCATGTAAGAATGTAACGTCGACCAATAACACTCTGTACACACCGAGTGCATGAAGGTACACCAGTGCTTCAGTAAACAACCTTTGTTTGCCATTGGCCTGGTTTCATCTTTCAAGTGATGGCTTCGACTGCATAAACGCAGAGCCTAAAAACCGAGGCATCGAGCCAGGAAGAAGAAATGTAATCAAAACGATGCCTCTCCACATCACAGGGGGAGCAAGGCCACCTCCTGCTCCTCTCTACAGAATGAACAATGCTGGATTATGGGTTTAATAAGATTTATTGCTAGTCTTTGAGTGATTTGCGCAAATTATTGAAAGTCTAAAAAAAAAAAAAAAAAAAAAGGAAAGAAAGAAAAAAAAAAAAGAGAGAAGAGATGATCAGCGCTTTGTCCTCATCCTCATATTACACAATGGCTCATCTGCATGGTAATTTGCATAATATTGAGCCCTTACAATAGAGAAAATCATATTTCCTAAGGGAACAGGGGGTTTGTTCAATGAGATATGTACACCTCAAAGCATGGGTGCATTAAGTATAAGTACAACAGCATGAGCGCTGCGTATAAGTGAGTCTATTTAAAGAAACACAGTAATATCTGTAGTTAAAGCATCTCGATGCTGCCTTTTGATAGCAAACCGCCAGTTCTGAAATCCTCCACATATCCTCTGGATATTTCGTACTACTGAGAATTTTCAAACATGAAGGATCTCAAGGCTTTCTCATAGCAGTTTGTATTAAATGGAAATTAGACATGGATGCATTTGAGTTTCAATATATATTTCCATGTGAATCACATGGAACAAGTTCCTGTTTTGGGTACATACATTGATTTCAGCTATTAATACAGTGGCCAGTATTTGTAAAAGCGACGTCCACAAACGTAAATTATTATTATTATTTTTATAGCAAATTAGAAAACACAATGAATTCGGAAACGTCAAATCAGAAAACGTGACACCAAATTTGGAAACGCAGCAGCATTTTATACAGACACCTGTATGTCTGCTCTTTCATGCAGTTATCCAGTCAGCCAATCGTGTTGTGGCAGGACAATTCATAAATTCATGCAGATCCAGGTCAAGAGTTTCATTTAATGTTCAAACATCAGAATGGGGAAAAATATGATCTCAGTGAATTTAACTATGGCACTGTTGGTTCCAGATGGGCTGGTTTGAGTATTTAGGAAGCTGCTGATCTTCAGGATTTCCATACACAACAGTCTCTAGAGTTTACCTAGAAGGTGAGAAAACACATCCAGTAAGTGCCAGTTCTGCAGGAGAAAATGCCTTATTGATAAGAGAGATCAGAGGAGAATAAGCAGACTGGTTTTATCTGGCAGGAAGGCTGCAGTAACTGAAATCACCACTCTTTACAACAGGACTAAGCAAAAAAGCATTTCAGAAAAGCATAACACATTGAATTTTAAGCTGGATGTGCTAAAACAGTACAAGACAACACTGAGCCCCACTCCTGTCAGTCATCAACAGGAATCTGAGGCTACACTGGACACAAACTGGACAGTTAAAGATGTTTTTCCAATCTTTAAATGAGTAGTTTGAAACTCACATCATTTCCCCCCCATTCTAATGTTTGATGTGAATATGTATCTGCATGATTTTATGCATTGCACTGCCGCAGCATGAAGGGCCGATCGGATAATTGCATGAATAAGCTAATAAAGAGGTTGGTGGGTGTCCAGAACTTCCAGGTGAAGGAACAGGTGAAGGAAATGCACTAATTTAAAACAAAATTTGAAAATGTTTTGTGGCCATCACTTCACACACACACACACACACCCCACACACCTACAGTACATGTACACACACTGATTCACCTCAGTCCTGTTTGCCTCTCTGCCTCCAAGTGAGTGCTGTTCCCAGGCAATCTCCCTTCCTATATAAGTACATAAATGTCAAACCGCAAACTTTTTGTAGGCGTACTTACATAATAATGCAGTAATGAGGCATGTAAGCACAGCGAGACACTGAATTCTCATATTTATATCCATATGACTTTGCTTCCTCACGCTCGCTGCCTGAAAGTGATGCCGCAACTGTCCACAAGAAAAGCCAAAAAAACAAAAACAACGCAGTAATGAGGGTGTACACTGTAGAGCCAGAAACACCACATGATGGCTATCAGGGGTGACATTTGTGTGTCACTCCAACTGCGAGGCCAGAGCTGTGATTGGCCGAGGGAGTGGTGGACAGATTAGGACTCGCCTCAACCTCCCAAGTGCGCTCAATTTCCTTCCTAATGGGCACAAAATCAAGATGGAAAAAGGAACGATTGCGCGACAGGCCGTGATTTGAGTCACACAAGCCTGAGGTGCAATTTAAATGCATTTTTTAAAGGGCTGATTTTGCAAATGGGGTGGAAAAAAGTTCCCTCCTAGTAAATGATCCAGGCACTGCAATTCATCCCAAATCCTGTTCAAAAACGAATATCACGAATAT
>JANDJT010000114.1:12900031-12914406 GCA_024331685.1 Stegophilus panzeri | reverse complement strand
TATTTATTTATTTATTTATATTTTTAACAATTATTTTTGTGCTATTATGCACAGCAGATATTATGCGCAGCGGTGGACCTCTTCATTGTATCCCACAACATTCCCGTGTCACTCATGATACAGTGCACGTGTGTCATGGAAACAGATGAAGTCGTCATCGGCTAAAACACATGAGCAGGTTACTTTACTTCCTGAACAAGTGCGAACCCGAGTACGAGCTGCGTTCACGTTCAGCACAGCACATTTTCAGAGCAACCTCCTCCTCCTCTTGGGATTGGTACTGCGGTGTGCTTCCCGGTCCACATGACAGCTTTCACATGACCAATTTTTCACGCGAACCGTGCTCTGTTTTGGACTAACCTGCCAGTCCCTGTGTATGAGTGGTTACTATAGAAATAATAACATATTAGAATATTCATGTTATTCGTGTCCTTCATGTTACAGCTGGAACTACCTGCAGTTACAAAAATACAAAAATAACAAACACCTTCCGACCAATCAGATTTGAGCATTCAAGCATGTGGTATAAATAAAAATTATTACACGGCATATATAGCATATATATCTGAAAAAGTCAGGAACCAATGGGAATATGTTGAGCAAAATCAAAATAAAAACATGACACAGTGGCTGAGAAAATGTGAAGAGTGTAAGAGTGAACATGTAGAGCATTCAATATGGTGTACATAATAAATACAAAATGTAGTTTACGCTCATTGGTACCTGACTTCTCGGACACCCTGTTGAACACGAATATGAGTGTGGAAAAAACTGTTATGCATTATTACGGATGCAACAATGTCCTCAGTTTGAAGAAAGAAGAAAGCAATTCCATACAACTAATGAACTAGGTGTGATAAGGAACAAATCTAACATAATAGTAATATACTGTATCTACTGTACACCAGATCTGCATAGTAAAGCTAACCTGGTGCCTTTATACTGTATATCAGCACCAAAACCGATTCAGAACTGGCCCAGGAATAACAGAGAATATATCTGAAACAGCGCAAATCAGAATGTTATGTTTAATATCTGGCTCAAATGTACTGTAGCACAGTTCGTCTTTGTTTAAAGCCTCACTGTGACAATCGTACAAGGAGGAACAAAAACGCTCATATTATATTCAATTTCCATCCAAAAGTTCAGTCAACCTGCACAGCATGAGGTATGAGATTGTTGCTAATATGCAAAGTGCTATTAATCTCTTCTTTTGGGTCATGTCTTGAAAAAGTCAGAATGAGCAAAGGCAATGGAGTTGAAAAAAAAAAGGGAAAAAAAAGGCCTAACAGCAGAAGCAGGAGCTGCCGTGGAAAGTAGAAATCGGCTAATCAGTAAACTGATTACGAGGTCATCCATATAACATCATCCATTATGGTTCTTGGGAAGGGTCTGAGACTAGTAATTAATCACTAATATTGTACAAAAACAAATAAATAAATAAGCAAAACAAACAAACCAAAACAAATCAATATGCCAACACATGAGTAAAGTCGTCTTTTTTAAATATACAAGACAACACTCGTGAAACAAAAAAATAATGTCAGAGGAAAAAAAAATCATAGAAGCACGTTTTATTGTATTTTTTTTTCTGTGAGGATAATTATAAATATTTTTAATGTTATAATTATAGGTTTGATTATACTAAGAAGAATAAAAATAGCAATTGTTTGTAGCTATAACTAATTTAATTTGATATTTTTATCAAGAAGCAATAAATATAGAAAGAAAGAAAGAAAGAAGTTATGAAGTTTGATTTTTTTTTGCTGTTGAAAAATCTAAAAGAGTATATTTTTTTCGACACACAGCAGTATGAGTGTCCTGAGAGCAGCGTAATCATTGACGTTCATTTTGTGTTTATGTCCGTGTTTGTAGCCAATTAGTGAGTCTATGTGCTAATTTGGTTTCCGCTGGTTAAAAGCGTTACTGTTTCGCTCGGCACATAACACAGCACAGATGTTGCACTGGTTGTCACATGGCACTAAAGACCAGTTTAACATCTGCGCTGTGCTGCATGATGACACAGTTACATGCCATTACAGACCGGTTTACCATCCACTTTTATCACATTTAGCTCTTAGAATGATGAGGACGGCTGTGCTTTCAGCTTTTCAAGCCTTTAAATATGAGCTGGCATTATTGTGCCTGCTGCCGTGCCACACTTTTACCATCATGAGTTTAATGCTGCGATCCAGTGGACTCTGAAAGTTCCAAGTCAGTTTTGTCCTGATCTAAAAGCATTCCGCTGCTTCGGTTGGGAAAAACATGGATGCCAAGAGAAAGGTGATTTACAGTGCCCTCCACTAATATTGGCACCCTTGAGCAAAGAAATATGAGCAAAGAAGGCTGTGAAAAATTGTCTTTATTGTTTAACCTTTTGATCTTTTGTTAAAAAAATTCACAAAAATACTCTGCTCTCATGGATGTCAAACAATTGCAAACACAACACAGGTTTATCAAAAAAAAAATGTGTGCACCATTTTAGTCAATACTTTGTGCTACCTCCCTTTGCCAAGATAACAGAGTATTTTTGTCAAATATTTGAACAAAAGATCAAAAGGCCATATTTACCAAGGGTGCCAATATTAGCGGAATGCTTTTAGATCAGGACAAAAACGACTCGGAACTTTCCGAGCATTAAACTTGTGATGGTATAACTGTGTCGTAGCAGCAGGCACAATAAAATACTTTAATGCATAGTATACTGCAGCATTATTTTCACCCAGCCTGCCTATATTGTGTTAGTGTGTATCTTTTACCTTAAAAGGTGTATTTAGTACTCTAAAAAAGCTAATTATGTACCTTAAATAATTTTAAAGGTACCCTCATACACAAAGGTACCATCAAGGGTTAGGTACAGTTTAGTACCATTTTTTGAAGATCGCTACGGGTTACGCCGGTTTATATCAGAAAGCGTTTTAGGTATTGTTAAAACCATGTCATGCAAAATAAACAAATCATACGCTGCCATGAGTTGCCATGACAACATGTGCCCAGTTACCAACAGATACCCAGTACCATGTTACTTTTTAATTTTTTTTATTCTCCGTGTTACACAGTATACATAACACGTAATATAAAATACATGGATCTGATTGGCTGTCACATGTCGGTCATTTCGTTTTACAGTACACCATGTCGTGCTTGAATTCTCAAATCAGAAGGTGCGTATGGAGTTCATTTTGTGACAAAAGTTTCAAATAAAAGAAATAATAAAATCCACGAACAAAATATTAACGATCAAAAATGTAAAAATAAATAAATAACTTTTTGAGAATAATGAGAATCGAATCAAAATGACTTTTTCAAAAAGATTCACACTCTCATTTTGCTTTAATTTTTTTCCCATTTTGATTTTTCTTCTGCTATTTTAATTTTATTAAGTAATTAATAATTTTTTTGCTTCTGACTTTTGGCACTTTTTAATTAATTAATTAATTTTTTGCTTCCGACTTTTGGCACTTTTTTTTATTAATTTATTTATTTTACAGGGGGTAGGTCTTAGAAGAAGGCATTCAACTTACATCTCTGTTGGTCAAATTTCTATTATCCAGCTGGCATGCCAATAAATAAATAAATAAATTAAAAAAATCTCTATCATCCGTAAATGTGGCCTGATTCTGTTAATTCTGTTAATCACCAGTCTTCTTTGCCTATTAAAGAGTTCTGCACGTATTCCAGATTTTCACTGCCTGCATTTTCCTAGTCGAGTCTGGAGCGTAGCCGGCCAACACTAGTGGCTCGATGTTCATTAATGCAGACACACATGGCTGTAATAAGCAATGGCACGGAGGCAGCAGCGCTCATCGCAAACACAAAAGAAACCCTCTGTTGTGAAAGACATAATCGAGCTGAATGTTAACTGTGCAATATTCCAAGCCTAATAAGTGTGAAGTGTCCAGCTGTGATCCATTAAAGCGTGGCGCTGACCACCTCGACGTCACGTCAAGATTCCCAGCCGAGACGGTACGGCTGGATTGCTTTTCACAGCTTTGAGTTAACGATAATTAAATACATTGCATCCAAGCTTAAAGCAACAGCTTGCCTTTTCTATGTGATCCAGTTTAGCCTTAATTAACACAATAACAACAATTAAACCTTGACCATAGTGCAGTAGTATGCATGAAAACAGTGAAAGCTTCAGCGGTACTCACCCTGTACCAAACTATCTCTCGCAATCTGCCATCGGTCTTGAAGTTGCACTTCAGTGTCACCGTCTCTCCCACAACAACAGGTGGTAAGGGGTCTATTGTGACTGTTAAATACCCTGCAGAGCAGAAAGAGGTGCGGTTAAAACAGTATTCAGCTACATACGCAGACTTGTACTGGTGGCCAGATGGCAGCGGCGTGATTCTGAGTTCAGTGTATTTAACAGACCGTGTGTGCAACCTGTTCAAAGCAACACAATCACAAAGCTTTTGGATGTAACAAGTCCCCCCCAAAATAAAGAAAAAAAATAAAATAATAATACCCTAGCGTGATGAACTAATAAAGTTGAACTAATTCATTTAATATACATGATTTACCCTGTTAGTAAACATGAACAATCCATTAACTTGCATTAATACACCATCAGTAACATTAACAAAGTGACAAACACTTGAGGGAATCGATGTCTATTTTTTAATGATCAAGTCAAGTCAAGTTTATTCATAGAGCACATTTCAAACATCAGAAGTTGACCCAAAGTGCTTTACAAATCAACCAACCGAATACGCCATCACAGTTATGTTTAAAAATATAGTGACAATAATAATAATAACAACAATACTAATAATGATTAATACATACCTTTTGAATACAGCATCAATTATTTACATATTTCCACCTATTACAAGACCTAATCAAAAGCTAGAGAATAAAAATATGTTTTCAGTGAAGATTTAAAAGTGGCTATTGAAGAAGCTGACCTCAAATGGAAGATTGTGAGGAGACTGTTCGAGAGTTTAGGACCTACAGGACCAGAGAAAAGGCACGCTTGAATTTTTATAGCGACCACGAGGAAGTCTCAAAAGTAATTGCACTCTCGTGGGAGAGTAAGGATGAAGATCACTAAATTATGAATCAAAACAAAGCCACAAAAAACACGAATAGTATGAAGAAGCACGAAGCCACGATGACCAACATGAACAATGTCATTCATTTCATTCTGAATTTTGAACATATTGGGACCAGATTTCTGTAATTTATTGATGTCGCCGCTTGTGGGTGGCTGTGGCTCAGGTTGGAAATTAATCGTAGGGTTGGGGGTTCGATTCCTGGCCCATGTGACTCCACATGCCGAAGTGTCCTTGGGCAAGACACTGAACCTCAAATTGCTCCCAATGGCAAGCTAGGGTCTTGCGTGGCAGCTCTGCTACCATTGGTGTGTGAGTGTGTGTGTGTGAATGGTTGAATGAGAACCAGTGTAAAATGCTTTGTAGAACCACTAAGGTTAAAAAAAATGCTATATTAGTGCAGACCATTTACATAACTTTTGCTAATTTGTGGATTTCTATTTAGTCGTGAATTAAATAAACAATGTGTCGGTGCAGTTCATTAACGTTTACACAACCGTCAGTTAATACAAGTGTTGACTTCTTTGTTACTCTAAGAACCAGACTCATCGGAAGAATCGTGAGGTGTGAGTTTGGTTTTTTATTAAGAATGAGCAACAGCTCAAAACACAGGGAACAGAAAGCCAACTGGAATAATGCAAAAAAAATTAAATGATCAAAGACGGAGTAGCAATAAGTCAAACACAACATGGCTCAGAATTTAGAAACAGGCAAGACTTCGTGCTGACATTTGTACAAAAAAAATAAATAAAATAAAAATGCAGTAATGCCTTGTTCTTGAGAAAGGACAAACTGGTTCAATTCCCGTAACCACTCTTTACAACCGTGGTGAGCAGAAAAGCATCTCAGAACAGACATATGTGAAAATGTGAGGCTTCAACAGCTAAAGACCTCATTAATTTCGACTCCTGTCAGTCAAGAACAGAAATCTGAGGCTACGTTTTCTACAGCGTTTTCACTTAAACTGGACGGGAAAAAAAGCAGGTAATGTTATTTTTCCCCCCTTTTCCCCCTACAGATCTTGGATTCCTGTTGAGTATAACGGACAGCACAACTGTTTCAGCCAGTGATTTCACCTGTTCATGATTCATACCCATAAATCAACCCATTATTTTGTTATAGAGAATTGCATAATGAGATGAACCCTGAGAGAAAAAAAAAATTACATTACTATTGAATAGATGCTAAATTGCATTCACAGGCATCTGTCTTACTATAAATGCTGTCAAGGCTTGCATGCATACATACCAGGGGAAATGTTTAGCTCGCATTAAAGTAAATCAATCGTAAGGTATAGCTGAGAACATGCTAAATATATCTTTGTGATTTTTATATTTAGCCTACATGGCCTGAAAACTATTGAACATCATTATGTATTTCATGTTTTTTTTTGTTTGTTTGTTGTTGTTTTTTTTTAAATGAGTGCATTTTAAATCTTCTTGTGATTTGCTTCTAGTTCTTTCAATATTCAATAGCCAAGTCTTCAGTTGCGAAAGTAAACCAACAGGAAACATGGACAGGAAGGTGCATCCTGGAACGTTCTGAACACATTAAAGACATCCTTGAACAAATTTTCTCCTTGGTTCATATTCTGTCACTAAGGGAGAAAAAAAACAATTGGACAGAAGCTACTCTGCTTCATTAATTACAATAAACATTGGACAGTTTGCCATCTGTTTAATTAGGCTTCGAAGTCAGTCAGGCTCCAGCATGCACACCCCATGAATTATGGAGGGTGGGGATGAAAAGTACACTCTTTAGACGTGTTTAACTGTTTATCCAGGCAACAGAAAAGTGTTCTTCATGAACCAAAGGAGCAAAATTGTCCACGCTTTCTAGGGGGAAGGAGAGAAGGAATGACATACAGTACTGTGCAATAGTCTTGAAATGCTGTAGAGCAAAGATGCCTTCAAACATAATGAAATTAAATGTTTCTACATTAAAAAATTACTATAAAGAGCAGTAAACAGAAATAAATGAAACCGATATGAAGTGATATTTGGTGTGACGACAATTTGCTTTAAAAAAAATAAAATAAATAATAGTAGTCTCCGGTAGAATTTATGAAGTTTTATAAGGAAATGAGCTGAAAGTTTTATTTAGCAACTCGCAGAACCAGACACGGTTCTTCTGGAGACTTTGACTGTCGCACTCGCTTCTTATTTTTGCAGCAAAACCCAGCAGCCTTCATTGTGTTGTTTTGTCCGAAAAGTGGTCTCTTACATAATATGCTTCTTTCTTTATTGACATACAAACATTTTTCTGTAACATATCATTTTGTGCTGGAAAACTAATGTTTAGACAAGTTTTGTACTGACTTGATAATGTAGAAGTTATAAAATAAAAATCTAAAACAAAATGAAAGCACTATCTGCCGTCTTCCACATACAACAAATGGCCAAAAGTTTATGGACGCTGACCATCACACCCCTATGTGGTTCTTTTACTGTTCTTTCTGCGTATTTTTGAGTGATAACTCAACCGAGCTCCTTCACAAAATGCGTAAATGTTGGCAGGTCTGGAAATATAATATAATGTAATATCCATAAATGTCACTGGATATCACAGGAGTGTAATATTGTGTAGGGAAGATATAAATCTAGTCCTGGACATTTGTGAGATTTAGCAGCAGGCAACATTAGGAAAACAGTGAGGCGAATAATTAAATGTGAACACCACATAATAATTAGCATAATAATTAAGAATAATAATAATACATAAATGTTCACGACAAAATAGACACCACAGTCCTACAGCCCCTTGATCTTATTTTCTATTGTCTTCCAAATCAGAAGGTTATGAATTCAAAGGGAATGGCTCATGCTTTTTTTTATTTTTATTATTGACTTTTATATTGACTTTTTTGATTCATGTTTGATCTGACTGCTGGTTGAGATTAAGTTTAGGGGCCAGGGTTAGACAAGGGTTTGTGTTTGTATTCCAAGCGAATCCCACTTTATTACCCTTGCTTTTGAATTTCTCATGAGATTAACTTGGGAAATCTGTCTTTTCTCTGATTTTCTTCTGGTTTGTTCTGTGAAAAAATTTTCACACCTTAACTATGAATAAAGATTTTCCATCGCAGTGCAACATCAGAATATGATTATTACACTCACTCACTGTAAAACCAGATACATTCATTTAACAAAAAAAAAATTGAGGAAACTAACCTCAATTTTTAGGTTGATGAATCAATTTCTTTAAGCCAAATACACTTAAATATAACAAAAATTTTACTCATTTTATACTCATGTTACTTATATACTCATACTCATGTTATATTTAAGTGTATTTGGCTTAAAGAAATTGATTTATGAACTTAAAATTTTTTAGGTAATTAGTTTCCTCAAATTTTTTGAGTTAAATGAACTTATCAAGTTTTACAGTGTGTAAGGAACAAAACATTCAGTTATAGGAAATAAATCCCACATTATCCAATTATAAATCCCCAAATCCCAAAGTATATGTACAAGAGTATTTTAATAGAAGCTTTACATGAAATATTGTGTTAATCGTTTTAGTACTTGCGTTCAACCAGCTATAAATAGTTTTTTTGATGATTTTCCACATATTGAATTTTCCTTTGATAAACGTTCAAAATATAGCCGTTTATCAATGATTATACCATTTTTTTTCTTTTAAAGAGCATATTTCAACTTTGAGAATCTAAGAAAACCAAAATCCATGTGAAAAACAGTTGTTACTATAGAAACAGAATAAATGTATTGGTATTGAGTGTTTCTGTGATTTTATTATTTTTCAGAGCTGCTGTTATATAAAATCAATTAACAGCTTCTGACCAATCCGAATCGAGAGCTGAGCTGCACCATAGCATAACCCATAATAATGGTACACTCCGACATCTGTGATTTCAAACACACAGCATTTCTGTTGCAGGCTAAATGGCTAATTTGTGTCTGTTAAAATGTGGCTGATTGTTGTTTAGGAAAGCACAATCCCATTGCTTTCCTGCAGAGTAAATTACTATCATTACAAAAGTGATCATCTGTTTCCGGCATGCTGAATGACACATTTGTCAAACAAAGAGACAGGGATGGATCTGAACAAGTCAAATATGTCCGGGTAGAGATGTACATCAGGCTGATAATTATTTCCTTACTCTACTGAGTAGGTGGCTACGATTCCACCTATTACACAATCTGGCCATCTTCAAAGTGTTGAAAGAGTTGGCTATGAGAAGTTTTGAATATTAAAGTCACGGACCGGTTTAGATGAGTTTCCTAAAGATCAACATTAGATGGTAGAGCAAGCATCAAATTTCACACTCTTTCTCTATGAGTTAAGATGATCTTTCAGAGAAACTGGAATATTTATTTGATTATTAGTCAGCCATATTGTTTTGTTTTTTTTTCAGGAATAAGCAGTTTTCTGCATATTTAGGTTTTGCAATTATTAATTCTATTGATTCTATGCTCAATACAAAGTCCAAAACGTTTTTTTAGGCTATATATGTACTGTAGTTGGGTTTTTTGGTTTGGGTAGAATTAAGAACTGTGAATTGTCATAAAAATGAAAATGATAAACTGTCAAAAATTTGGTCAAAATATATTTAGTATACTTGTTGTAAGTCAACAGGTTGTTTCATTTTATACAACATGGTGTAGAAATCTACCTACAACCCCAACACCACATTTGAATAGACATGTTAAAAGCCATTTTTCTCAATTTCAATCTCAGTGTTCAGAATATTTACTGCCTTTATAGAGCAAAATAGACCATGCATATTCATCACTGCTTTTACCACACAGACACTCCACGCAGAAATAAAAATATAAATATAATATTATCTTCTTCATAGCTAATTTCCAATATATCTTTTTTATCCTCTGTGATTCCATTCATTTGTCTTAAGGGATGAGAGATTTTAATTGCCAACTACAGGCAGATACTCAGCAATTAATTTGTATCTGAAGTCAGAACAAATGTAGCTTAAATCCCTCTGAAGGAGCGCACCATTAACCTAAGCATTCGCTTCTGCAATTATTACATAATTATACTTAATACGCATGGATTAACAGGAAGGCTCAAATTAAGCATTTTCAGAATGTGGTTAAATAAAGCTTTTAAAAAGTTTTGAAACCAAATAAAGCCATTTCCTTTTATGTGGCTTTAAATTGTGAGACGTGTTGTGGAAAATAACAAAGCACATCATTTTAGAGCTCCACAATCCAACACATAGAAAAGCATAATGGAAATAATTTTAGTGCCATAGCACCATTGGCAATATTATTTAAGTAAAGTAATCAACTTTATAACTTTATGGAGAGTTGCATATGGGTTATATTATAGCGTGTATAAGTTCAGCACCAGAGACAGTTACATATACTTGCATATATGCAGTTTCCAATGTTTCTAGCTATTCTGCTAATTGGACTAATATTTCAGTAACATAAACTTGGGCATAAAAAAAGTATCTTGGAGAGGCAGAGTCTTTCAGAAGTAAAGATAGGCAGAGGTTCACCAATCTGCAAAAAACTGTGTCTACAATTTATGGAACAATTTGTTCCTCAATGTCGAATTGCGAAGACTATGAATATTTCATCATCTACTGTACATATCATCATCAAAAGATTCCGAGAATCTGGAGAAATCTCTGTGCGCAAGGGAAAAGGGTGAAAATCAATACTGCATGCCCGTGATCTTCGGGACCTCAGGCAGCACTGCATTAAAAACAGGCATGATTCTGTAATGGAAATCACTGCATGGGCTCAAACACCACCAGAACTCATTGCATGTGAACACAGTTCTCCGTGCCATCCACAAAAGCTGGTTAAAGCTCTATCATGCAAAAAAGGAGCCATATGTGAACATGATCCAGATATGCCACCGTCTTCTCTGGCCAAAGCTCATTTAAAATGGACTGAGGCAAAATGGAAAACTGTTCTGTGGTCAGACGAATTGAAATTTGAAATTCTTTTTGGAAACCATGGATGCCACACCCTCTAAACTAAAGAGGATTAAGAAGAGAGGGACCATCCGGCTTTTTATCAGCCTGCATCTCTGATGGTATGGGGGTGCATTAGTGCCTATGGGATGGGCAAATTGCACCTCTGGAAAGGCACCATCAATGTTGAAAGGTATATACAGGTTTTAGAGCAACATATGCTTCCATCCAGATTCCATCCCATCTTTACTTCTGAGAGAATCTCTAAGATACTCTTTTTATACCCATTCATGTTACTGACCTGTTGTCAATTAACCTAATTAGTTGCAAAATGTTCCTCCAGCTGTTTCTATTTAGTAACACTTACTTTTCCAGCCTTGTCTTGCCACATCCTAACTTTTTTGATATGTGTTGCGGTCATGAAATTCAAAATTGCCTTATTTCCATATATTTACTCAGGTAAACATTTGATATGTTTTCTATGTTCTATTGTGAATAACATATGGGTTTATGAGATTTGCAAATCATTGCATTCTATTTTTATTTACATTTATTTACATTTTACACAACGTCCTTTTTTGGAATTTGGGTTGTATTTACATCAACATACAATGGTTGCCAAAATTAGAATTCAAATGCAAAGTTCATTTGGCATTTCATTTTCAGTATTTATCAAGGTATGATTCTCCAATATAGACTTTGCATTTGCATTCTAATTTTGGCAGCCATTGTATGTTGTTTTTCATAAAAATGTAATTCTATGTATGTCATACTATGTCTTAAATTAAGCACACTCACAGGGGAAATGCAACTGCAAATCCACGTTCTAATAAATATTTTCTAATTAGAACTTGAATCTGAATAAATTCTGGAATATTCTTCCATATAATTTCAGCACCACGAACAGTTACATAAACGCTATTAAAACGTTCAGGACTTCAGCACCATGGACAGATCCACATATGTAATATTGTTTTATAGTAACATACATTATACACCCCTTCGCTTCTCATTTGCATTATAAAGTATATACATACAACATTACAGTAGTGGAACAATATAAAATGGAGATTGGTAGTGACAGTATATGGCAGGAGAGCTCCATCACCTCTGTCTCAAGTTTATCAGCCAACACTTTGAGCTCTATACTTCCTTTCCATGTGTGACCCATGACCACCACTCATCCCACATCTTATTCTATAACATTTAGATTTTTTTCTTTTTCTTTTATTATTCAGGTCAGTTTGTGTTTTGGGTTGATCAACATACATGGATCTAAGGGCCTTGTGGTTCCTATATTTCAACATTTTATGCTGGATTATGTTATGAAATGTTAGATATTAGTAATATTGTACAGTGCTGATACCAGATTATTTCAATAACGGTTTCTGTCTGGAATCCATGGGGATGGATGAAATTTTTCTCCTGGTTTTGGTTCATAGGCCTTACTCTATGGCCTAACAATTGATCACTAAGATTTGACCTCACTAGCACTGAAACTTAACCGATGTGCTTCCTTTGTCCATTTCACATAATTTCCAACATGGGGTTAAAACCCACCACCCTGAAATAAAGAGTATCCTGGTCTACTGAGCAGGTCAGTCAAGTCCAAACCTATGGAGATACATATAATGGAATATGTTCAAACAAGACTCTTGATAATACAGCGATAGTACAGACATGTATACAAATACTTCTCAGAGGCATAATTACTTTGTTTATATTCATTCTTGTAATGCAATCCAGCCATTGATTAACTGTCAAGTTGAGATTTTTTTTTTTTATTCTGTAATTGACTAAAGCATAAACTTGGATCTATTATCTGTATCATTTTGTTTGATAATGGAACACTGGACTACACTTAAAATGTCATTTTGTCAGACAAGTGCTCATTATCCAATTAGCATCTAACAAGTTATATGTACTTTCATTTCATTTCATTTTTTTCTTTTTCTAATGACTTTTCCTCATGATTAAAATTTATATACAATTTATATATAAAATTTACATATAATTTTATATACAGTAAACAAGATGTTTGACTTTGCCTCAGTTGTATTTTATGTCAAAATCTGCTTCAAGGTATATAATAGTACACTTCCACAACGTCTCTGTTTCCGTGTCTGGAAGAATTGGAGTGGAGATGAAATTAGCAATGGACACAACTACTACAACTGCTAAGTATGTGACAGTGTGAGTTTCTGCTAATGGCAAACAAACAAAACCAATGGTGCCAATACTTTAACTATAGTGAAGGGAGGACATTAAGCGCAGACTTTAATCCAAGCGGATAATAACGGATTTTACATGAATCAAGGATAAGGTTAGACATTGAGCTAAATGTCAGGAAGAAGGAAACATTACTGTGTCAGTCTACCGAGAAACATTATCCTAGAGGGCACTTCATCTCATTTTCTTGGATGCAGGTGAGCCTACATGGCACTGCAACTTATTTTCTCCACTGGAAGGGCACCCATTAGGGCACTTCATCGTGTTTCCTTGCATGAAGCGGCACCCTAAAGGGCACTCCATCATGTATTCTCCAGTAGAACGGAACCCATAATAGTACTTCATGTTTCACCATGTGTAGGGGCACCATAGAGGGCATTTTATCACACATTTTTTTCCATTTGAAGTGCACTTCCTCACATTTTCTCCATTGTAAAGGCACCCTAGGTAGACATTTTATCTACCATTTGTGCACCCTAGAGGGCCCTTTCACAGCATTTTTTTATTTTTACTTTTTTTTTTTACCATGGGGCACCGTGACACTGTTGCACACTGCCAACTCCCTTGAGTCTGCCAGTAATCTGAACTATTTCTAGCTCCACCCACATGCCCAATTTCAGGATACAATATTTAGCATGGATACTTAGTTACAGTACAGTTCACTTGAATCTGCAATGGAAACAACAATAACATAATCCAAATAACTGTTACTTTTACCACTTGTTTAAACTTTCTGTAATTTAATAATATGAGCCCACTTTCATAGAAGAACAAGTATTATGTATAGTGAAACATCTGGATTTCTGTAAAGCTGCTTTGTGACTTTGTGACTAATGTCTATAGTTAAAATTCCTATATAGATCAAATTGAACTGAACTGAATTGAATTAAATAGCATACTATATATTGTGTTTTATTCAAAACTACATGATTTCATGGGAAAATACTACAGTTTTCCTCAAACTACAGTGCTCATAAATTTATATACCCCTTACAGAATCTGCAAAATTTTAATAATTAAAAAAGAGAGATCATTAAAATTGCATTTTGTTCTTTATTTAGCATGTAGTCCAAAAGACACCATAATAACTGAATTCACACAAATGAACCAGTTCAAACATTTACATACGCTTGACTCTTAATACTGTGTGTCATTACCTGGAGGATCAACAACTGTGTTTATGT
>JANDJT010000114.1:12881319-12899931 GCA_024331685.1 Stegophilus panzeri | reverse complement strand
TATAACGGGAGATCAACCAGATTATCAAATTGGTGAAAGTCATCCATGACTAGATCGAGGTGATGGAAAACCCTGAATGGGATCCCTTCAAATGCCTAACTGCACCTCTGCATGCTTTTTAAGGAATCTTAATAGAATCATCACACTTCAGGGATCTCCATGTGACTTAAATGGATAAGCTTCACCCAGAGAAGCAGGTCATTAACATGACTCAGAGCTCTTACACAAATCCCTTCTACTTAGCACTCTCAGTCACAATCCTGAAAATTAGCAAAATTTGACAAAATCTTGAGCGCCACCGTGAAGTCCACAAGCATTTTGCTCTCATGCTGATTTCATTTGCTCTGGTAGAAACATACATGCAGAGGAAGTAATATTTATATAAGCTTTCTAGCTTGTTCTATTTGTTATTGATTGCTTTAGTCAGTTTTTATCTCAAAGAGACTCCCAGAATAGATGGTTGTCCAGTATAGCAGGGTCAGACTTGAACACTGGGATGTTCTGACTCAATCGTTGGGCAGCGGATAAGAAGATAGTGAGTTTAAATCCCACTACCACCAAGCTGCCATGGATGTGTCCTTGAGAAAGGCACTCAATCTTCAACTGCCCAGCTGTATCCTGTCTCAGTTGTAAGTCACTTTGAATAAAAGCATCAAGCTTTCAAAGTAAGTTTAAAAAAAAAACAACTCTGAAATATTTGCACAGTTAAGACAAATCTGCTCTCTCGATCTACTTATTATCCTTCACTGCAGTCTCTTTTTCCCACCACTATGATGTGGGGAAAAAGCATGAATCATATTGCAGTGAACAGAGGCATAGCTACAGGGCAGGCAAGGCAAGCAATTATTCTGGGACCTGAGTTTTGAGGGACTCCCCTTACGGCCAACACTAAGACCATGAAAATGACAAATCTCAAAGTGCTCAAAGAACTCCCCCAAAACCCCCAATGACTAATGTACAACACTATACCAGGAACCCACCCAAGGCGCAGTCTCACTTGGGCAAATTTACTTTGACTTGTCAGAATTGACCTGTCTGGAAGCCAGAAAAATGAGTAAACAATAAGAAGGGGAAAAGATGAAGCATAACTGTGGTAAGTGGTGTTGATAATCGAATCACAAAATAAGCAAGGATTAAATAATTTAAATAAGAATGTAATATAACACGAGCCAAAGATCATTTTGATAAGCAAGCTAGAAAGGACTTGACACTCATTGTGGAGCATGTAGAACAGACATGTAGAATTTGTGTTTTTGCTCAAGTATTCTTGGCAGCTTGGTCTTTTAAAGTATATGATGAATAGTTTATCAAATTTCAACTCTATCCTATAGTTGGCTCATTGTGTTAATTTCTTAATAAAGGCATCTGTGTAACATGAATGCAATAAAGAGGGAAAAAATGCAAGGAGGAGCCCTGTGCTGTTTCATAGAATATTCTGTGTCCATGAAAACCCTTGAACTAAAAACATATGCACTATAATTTGCAGCTATATGACCATGTTGCTATTCCACAATGGGAGACTAATAAACCATTCCAGGCCAAATCGTTACACACAATAGTTGGCGTGCATAGATATAATGACCCTACATTCCTTACTCCTTATTACCCAAGGAATGAATGAAGGTGCATATTAACAATTTCACTAGTTAAAATCCATAACCATTTTTGTTTATTGTTTGAGCATTTTTACCAGTTGCACTGAAGATTTGAGGGCCAAAAAATGGATAAAGTATAAATAAAGGTTCACAAGCAAGCAAAAATTTCAATGCATGTGCATACTTCTTGAACATGAAAGCATGAACATTTTGGGTGCTAGCAAAGCAAATCCATGTGCATGCAGAATACAGATTTAGCTATTGTGCTGTAAACTCGTTAAAGTTAAAATAACGCTGCTTTAAAAACTGGATTTGTGTGCAGCTCTCTGTGGTGGTAATAGTATGAAATATAAAGTTCTGAAGCATCAGGGTCAACACACATGCACATGTGTAACAAGCTCCCTCCACTCGTGGCTTTTTCTGGATAAGTAATTCATGCAACAGTGCAGCATCCGATTCATAGCACCACATTCCTCAGTCACATTTATCAAAAGTGCAGTGAAGATATTTGAATTTGTCATGAATATGGAAACACACAGCTGGTCAACATAGATTTAGAGACTATTTAATAAATGAGATTCCCAGAACCACTCCTTTCTTATGGTGCTTTCACATATTTAGTATTTAGTCCATTTTTAATCAAACCTGGGTTGTGTTTACCTTCTCAACACACTAATTTGTTTTAAGCAGGAATGAATACAGCAACTACAGTCAAGTGTGGAATCTGAGAACAATCCGAAATTGCCTAAGAGACAATGATTTTTTTTTGGAAGGAGTCTCCAGTGTCAGTGCTGTCTAACGAGTTTCATCGGATATTTGTTGAGTTGCTGTTCCTTGCACAGAAAGAGACGGGCGAGAAGACACAGTAAATATGGCAGCACCTTGGTGCGATTAAGGAGAGCTCTTCGCAATCATGCTGGGCCATTGGAATTTATCTCTGCTCACTCTCTTGCCTACGTCTCTAACAATGGATTATTCTTCTATTTTAATACATCTGAGTCAAGACCTTCGTACATTGTCGTCTTTGTACCCGATCGAGCTTTTCTCCAATCAAGCTCCCAGGCTGGGGTAAACCTCAGCAACCTCAGAGTTTTAGATCATGCTCCTTCACAGAGGATGAGTTGCTGCACTGCAGCATCACTGACTCAATCTACGGAACTAACCATTGTAAAGATGGCCTTATTGAACGTAAGATCGATTTAAATAAGACTTTTTTTAATTGATGACTTCTTTTCTTCTTACGATGTGGATTTTATGTTTATAACTGAGACTTGGCTAAATCGTGGTGAACCTGGCCCTCTCTCTGAAGCGTCTCCTGATGACTGTAGTTTTGTTGGTTCTCTGTGGTCAGCTGGTTGTGGTGGGGGGTAGATACTATTTTTAAGAACAGTTTTAAGTCTTGTTTATTATCGATGGATAATTTCAGCAGTTTTGACGTTCAATTGATTAAGATAAGTACAGAGAGTGCCATTCTGTGCACCTTGATTTATCGACCACCCCATTATAATAAGATGTTCATAAGATTTTAATAAGAGTTTTTATCTTCTCTGGTATCTTCTTCGTATGACAAGCTTTTGATTCTTGGTGATTTTAATATACACGTGTGTTGTCCCTCTCATCCTTTTCTGCTAACGAGTTTCTGCAAATTATTGACTCTTTTAATCTCACTTTGTCTCTCACAGGGTCTACCCATAAACAAGGTCATAATCTTGATTTGGCCATTTCATTAGGTCTCTCTGTCAGTAATATTGAGATTGAAGAATTTTGTTTATCAGATCATAAGCCAGTACTGTTTAATACTGTGCTTAATACTTCAATGATAAATGTCAAGTCCTGTGGTCATCGAATGTGGTCTGTTAATTCTGCTACTTCTAAACAGTTCGAAAGATGCTTTGGTTAGGTCTTGATTCTTGCCCTATTGTTTTTCTTTTTCAGAGCTGTCTGTTGAAAAGCAACTTTCTTATTTTAACAGTCTGTGTGGCAATGTTTTGGACGCTGTTGCTCCATTTAAAATTAAGAAACCCAAGCTACAAACGCAGCCTTGGCTTAACAAGGATACTCATGCCTCTAGACAGGAATGGATGAAGGCTGAAAGAAAGTGGAAGAAAAATAAGCTCCAGGTATCCTATGAAATCATGATAGACTGCATGCTGAGCTACCAGTACTGTTAAGGCTGCTATGGAAAAATATTTTCCTAACTTGATAGCAAAGGATGCACACAAAGACGTTGTTTAGTATGATACATAATGTACTTAATCCCACTATGCTTTCTTTTCCTGATGTTACACCTACAATCTGTGATAACTTTTTGAAGTTTTTTGTCGGTTAAATCAATACTATTCGATCTTGTATCCCGAAATCTGATATGAGTGCTTCTGTTATTGACCCATGTTCAGCTTGTTTAACTGCATTTGAGCCTATTTCTTCATCTTTTCTTGTGGATGTTTTCCATAAAACGGAGCTTTCCTCGTGCTCCTTGGATTTGGTGCCTTCTCGTCTCCTTATGGAAGTGCTGGGTATCATTGATCCTTTTGTTTTAACAATAATAAATAGTAGCCTATCCGAAGGCACAGTTCCATCAATCCTGAAACATGCCGTGGTGAATCCACTTCGAAAAAAAGTCCATTTAGATCCTTTTATTTTGGATCACTATCGTCCCATCTTAAAACTACCATTTTTATCCAAAGTATTGGAAAAGGTTGTCTTCCATCAATTGTCTGCATTTGTAAGTGAAAATAACTTTTTAGATAAGTTTCAGTCTGGTTTTAGACAACATCACAGTTCAGAGTCAGCTTTGCTCAGGTAACAGTGCAATTCTGGTCCTTCTGGACCTCAGTGCGGCTTTTGACACTTCTGACCATGCTATCTTGCTTGAATGGTTGAGTAAGTGTGTAGGAATTCAAGGTATCGCATTGAATTGGTTTAATTCTTATCTCTCTGACAGAACATTCTCGGTGGAGGTCGGGAATTCTTTTCTTCCTCTACAGTACCATTAACTTGTGGTGTACCTCAGGGATCGATTTTGGGCCCGCAGTTGTTTTCATTGTATTTGTTCCCTTTAGGTTTGATTTTTCAAAAGCACAACATTTCTTATAATTTTTATGCGCATTATACTCAAGTTCACCTCCCTTTGAAATATGGGGAAAATTTTGACGTTCTCTTTGTTGAACTGTCTTGCGGAGGTAAGATGCTGGCTGTCGGACAATTTTCCAACATTGAATGAATTTAAAACTGAAATTGTAGTTTTTTGTGCCATCAACTTCTATTACACAGATAAATAACCAACTGGGTCCTTTATCTGTGAATTCTTATGCTCATGTAAAAAGTTGTTAATGATTTTTGATAACGGCCTTAAATTCGATAAACAAATCAATTCAGTGGTGAAGAGTGGCTTTTATCATCTCAGATCCATTGAGAAATTGAAAGCGTTTTTATCGGTAAAGGACTTGGAGAAAGTAATTCATGCTTTTATTTCCTCTAGGATGGATTATTCTAACTCACTTTACCTTGGTGTGGCTCAGTCCTCTTTATCCCGCCTTCAATTGGGATGGGAACTAGAAAGAGGGAACATATTTCGCCTGTTCTGGCTTCACTTCACTGGTTGCCGGTCGAATATTGTGTTAAGTTTAAGATTTTATTATATGTGTATTAGGGGTTAAATGGCCAGGTGCCACAATACATAACAGATCTTCTTCTCCACCGGAAGAACCTTAAGGTCTTTAAATAGGTTGATGCTGACTGTGCCAAGGTCTCGTTTGAAGTTAAAAGGTGATCGTGCCTTTTCTGTTGCTACTCCACATATGTGGAATGATTTGCCATTACACATTAAGTTGTCTTCCATTGTTGATAGTTTTAAAACCTCACTGAAAACATATCTTTATTCTCTGGCTTTTGGATCAATGTAATCTTATTAATTTGTGTGTTTTTCTTGTCAGTTTATGTATTTTATTGTCTAATTTTGTTAGATTGTACAGCACTTTTGTCAACAGTGGCTGTTTTAAATGTACTTTAGAAATATAAGTGCCTTGCCTTGCCAGTTCTCAATCCGATCTGTGGGATGTGCTGGACAAACAAGTCCGATCCATGGAGGCCCCACCTCACAACTTACAGGATCTGCTGCTAACGTCTTGGTACCAGATACCACGGCACACCTTCAGAGGTCTTGTGAAGTCACTGATACCCCAATCAACCTACAGCAGATGGGTTTTGCTGTTGCCTCAGATATTACACCTCTACTGTATATCGATGCAGAGATTCTTACTTTAGGAGAGTCTGGTGTTGGATCAGCCAATTACCAGCTTTGCTGATAAGATCGTAAGACTTGTGCTTCAGTTTCATTTCTTCATTACTGCTAACCGCACCCACAGTTTGATTTCGGCCCTGTGTGTGTGTTACATCATGCGCGGCTCTATGACAGGGTGGTAATTTAATCACCCTAATGGAGAGCTGGTGCATCACTCATTCCTGCCCTGCTGCTGTAATACTGCGCTCTCATAGAGTGGAAAAGTAATGAGCACATGGCTGGTGAGCAGGGTTTTATAAGTTTAAGGCATCTACAGTACTGACTGTGCAGTAGGTATAATAAGTAAGTACACCTGCTCTGACTTTTCCACTGTTGGACTGAATATTGAATATTTACAGACACACACCAGGAGAGATGCAATGGACTAAAAAATGGAGTGAAAAATCTCATACAGAGAGCATGTCAGAGCAGAACTGCTTGCACACTCTAATTTACAATGCTATAAATGGATTTTTGCAATACCTGTGATCTCAGAAGTAAAACTTAGCACTTGCTGTGCAATAAAACATGATGAAAATTTATGACATCATCATAGGGCAGGACAAACATCCCACTGATCGTTCAGCATGCAGTAAGATGAAAAATGTGCGATTTCACTTTGGGTAATATGAGTTATGTGTCAGTGTTTCACAATAAATAAATAAATAAAATACAATACAATACAATACAATACAATACAATAAAACTGCAAGTAATAATCATGTATACACTTTATTTTCTAATATATTTTTTCATTTTTAATATTTTGTTATTCTAATGAATAAAAAAAAAAGCTAAATGTGTTAGAGGAAGAAAAAAATGATGGGGATAAAATATGGAGAGAAAGGAAAAATAAATGGAGAATAAAAGTAATGAAGAAGAGAAATAAGGAAGGGAAGAAGGGGAGAGAGAGGGAATCTAAACAAAAATTCCAAACATTGTGTGAAACATTCACTGCCTCAGGAGCATTAGAAGTAGGTTAGACATACACGCATCTACAAATACCATCTACACAATTCACATAGGTGTGAAAGATAATCTTTTAGACTAGAAAAGGTCTGTCAGCAAATGAATCATTTACTAAAGTGATTCACTGAATGAACAAACATGAATGAACCATGTAGGGTGTCAGTGGTAGCTCAGTGGTTAAGGCATTGGACTACTGATCAGAAGGTTATGAGGTCAAATCCCAGTTCTGCCACTTCTGGGCCCTTGAGCAAGGCCCTTAACCCCCAACTGCTCAGTTATATAAATGAGATAAATGTAAGCCACCCTGGTTAAGGGCATCTGCCAAATGCTCTAAATGTAGTAGATATTTTACGGCACTTTTCCACCACATGGTATGGCTTGACTCGACTCGACTCTGCTCGCTTTTTTCCACTGTGGATAGTACCTGGTACTTTTTTTAGTACCACCTCGGTCAAGGTTCCAAGCGAGCCAAGCCGATATTAAACGTGAGCCACGCACTGAGGCAGTAGGGAATTCTCCTTAACGCGTGGTTCTGTATTGTGCCTGAATAAATGTATGTCATTTAATCCATACTTTGCGTATGGTAAAATTCTGTTAATTGAAAATTTTGTATTGTTTATCGCATTACAGATAAAATTACAACAAAGGTTTCTGTTTTGGAATTTTACATCTCGCTTGTTACCGATTTCCAAACAGGCGTTTATCGAAGTCGTTTTCCGGTCAGTGAACAGGAAAGGTGTTTGGAATAAGGCCTGACCATGTACTTGTACAGGGCTTTGATAATACAACATTATTTCTGCGTGAAGGCGAGTGGAAAGTGGAACCCATTAAACTGCAGTGGACAAGCAAGCTCAGAAAAGTAAAGTGAGCTGAGTCGAGTCGAGCCGTACCGTGCAGTGGAAAAGTGACTTTACATACTGTATGAGCAATGTTATCAATAACAAGAAGTCCATTAAGCTAATGGCCTTTCGGTGTGAAGGAAAATATGACATAAAATATATCAACGGTGGCATAAAAATATATATTTTAGAAGAATAAATATATACAAAACATAGACGCCTACTGATAGACTGTTCCATAACCTTGGCACAGCAACCACAAAATCATAATCATGTTCCTGTTTTATCTGTGGTAATAATATAAGCCACGTGATGTCAAAATATTTATAGCATTGTGTTTATGTGCTACAATGTACTGTCGTGGCAAATGCATGTGTAAAAGAAAGACAGAACGAGTGGAGATATCAAGCTGCTGGCTTATGTGTGTGTGTTGGTTATCCAGCTTGTTGAACAGGAAGCAGCTAGCTGGCCAATGGTAATTGTGAATGAATTAGGTCATTAGTGTTTGATCTTGAATGGTGCGAATGAGGATTCAAATCATGATGCTTTGTATTCCTTTAGACTTGAAGGTAAAGTCTTAATTTACCTTTCCAGGAATATAAGAAATCATATCACATGTTGTACTGTTGTATTAGAATGATAAAGGCAGAATTAAGTTAGTTACTTAAAAGGATCTGTGCAAACTGTTACCTATTTAAAAAAAAAAAAAAAAGTAAATACAATGAATGATTTGGGCTGAAATAAAGAATCTATACATATATACACTGGAATAATGAACTTTGTTTGATCATATACAATAAATGAAAAGCATCATTTCAGCCTGGTACCAGACATCCCAGGGATTGGGAACGTCTGGGCTTCGGGCAACACCTTCATAGGTCTTAAATCACACGTAAAACTGTAAAATGTCGCAAGTGTACTTGAAATATGGTTTCAAATAAAAAATGTTCTTGGGTTATCACTCAAAGTGCAGGAGAATTTTGAAACGACAGTGACGTGATGTCATTTTCATAGTGTATGATTTTGGTAATGGGCCGCTTCCGTTACATTGCTAACCTATACAGGATCAAGCCTGATGTCAGTGCAGTAAACTGGAATAAATAAATCAACCAGAACCTTTTCAGACTTTACAGCCAGCCTCTCAGGTCTCTGGCTGTCTGGTGAAGCCATTCGTATATTACGCATTCAAAACAACTGGTGTTGGAGATACAGTTTTTAATGTTGTTCAACCAATGGGAATAAGGAGACCGCATGACACACTCGCTTGACAGCCCATAAGCCTATAGGGTAAAAAGGAAAAATTCTTATTTTCTTTCTTTCTTTCTATTTTATTTTGGCAAATTGAGTCCTCCATATACTATGACTTGGTAATATGTAACCTATGTGCATTTGGGAATATAAAAAAAATAGAATTTTGTATGGTGACTCAGTATTTTATATCAACTCCAAATCACACCAAGCCAAAAATAAGTACTGGCTCAGTTTACAACACTATAAAGTAAATAATTGATGTTTTATATTCGTCACGTGTGAGATTTGCTAGGTGCGTTGCATTGCCGCACATTTTATAAGTTGCTTATATATATATTTTAAATATAATACCATCATTTCATACCATATAGCCCACACAAGAGTCACAAGATGTTGAATTACATGTGGAGGTTTAGATTTATCAGAGAGAAAAAACAGATATCAGGGTGCTTTAGCATTTACAGCTTCGCTCTCCTTTGAAGTCTGAGATGCATTTTTATTCCAGTTTTCTAGCAGCTGAGAGCTAATTCACAATGTCTAATGTGTAAAGACAGGATATTATGAATCTCTGAATAATCCCAGAGAAATTGGAGACTACTGATATAAGGTGAATAAGCAACTCTAACGTAGATCATAACTATCCAATTCCCGTGGATGTACCGGTCTGAGGATCTCCGCATCTCACTATCCTGCCAGGCACTTAAACAGGTGTCAGATGCATTGTGGGACTCTGCACCTCCGAGTGCACGCCACTGCAGAGAGAGCACCTGGCCCTCTGGTGTCAACCTGCTGTTCACAGCACACATCAACAAGGCTGCCGTAAGGTCTGCTGCCAATCAGAGACTGCGCTATTATGGTCTGTGGGCTTCTGCTATCATGAGAGTCAGGTGGAAGACAGATGCAATGTCTGAACACCAAATGGCCCGAGTAAATCTGTTCAGGAGCGACTGATTAAACAGCGATTCTTATGACATGCATTGTACAGACCTGCATATTTACCTACGCTTCCTGGAAAAAGTCTTCACGTGGCGAAATGATGAAATTTTGACTACATAGTATGAGGTAGTTCTGACAACTACACACTTTCCTGGACAGAAATATGCTTCTCCTTTGCATGCATCATTTGTGATTTCTAATTACAAACTGAACCGGTTAGGCGTGCACTGTGTGAAGAAAGTCCGCATAGCTAGCAAGTTTTTGAACATCTTTACGCAGACTCCATTGGACTCCAACGGCATGTTAAACTGGCTTTTTCCATGTCATTTTGATGAAATACATTTATAGTTTCTTAAAGTTGAGTTGTCATAGGCAGAAATACTCAGACCTGGCCATAAACAGATTTATGTATTTTTTGGGCATTTTTGACTATTTGCAGGAATTCAGCCTCAGACCACCACATATTTGTGAGTGAAAACTCATGCCAGGGTTGCTCGAACAACTCAATGCATTCACCCTATTCATGTGCCAACTATATTGCTTGTGAGGTCATGCTCAAGCTCAATAGAAGGCAAGTAGTCCGTCAGAGGCTGAAAAACTGGCTCATAAACTTTGAAAAAACATTGAAAAATGGCCATTGAAAAAACACATCTAAAGCAATGACAAGTCTAAAGCAACTTTCAGACTAGGTGCTTTTTTTTTCTTTCACTGCCAGGGAACAGAGTGCTTGCACAGAATGCAGATGCTTTTAACAAAACAGCTGCTGTTGGCATGTTTTCCCCCTTCTTTCTCACAGCACAGTACTTCCAAAATGTAAAAATAGGTCAACTGCTTTTTTATAACCTGTCCAATGAGGTCACAGCTTAGGGACCAAATGAGAAAAAAAACCAAAAAAAAAAACAAGGATAACAGAGGGTGGGTATAAATAAAAAATGGTCTTGTTAGTGAGCAAATATAAGGAGATTTATAATGTTCGAACACAAAGAAGCAGTTTCAGAACAAACTGGATGATTACTAAGCTTTACTGCTTAGTTTACTTGTTTACTATTACTGAGCTTTACTTTATATTACACTTACTCCAGAGAAGACAGAGACCCTACACTACAACCAATTCTATTTGAAAATATACTCTTTAAAACGGTCCTTAAAGGTAATGTTTAGGAAGTATGCTTTAATATTTAAGGGGATTAAAGGGACAGCCTAAAAAGTGTGTTAAATGGATAATTTTGGCTTACATTTGACTACGAAAAAGAGGTTAAAATGGGGATAGAGTTTTCATTAGTATAATATATTTGTGTTTTAACCCAATCAGTAGGAAGTACATTTTACAATGTCATCCACTTTGTGACCTGTCTAGACAGTCATTTAATAATAATAATAATAATAATAATAATAATAATAATAATAATAATGTGTTTATGAAACACTGTAAATTTGGTGGCTGTTTGTTCTCTGTCTTCTATGGAGAGAGAACATTTCTCATTTTTCGGACAAATCAAAGAGGCAGAGTCAAATGTCAAATATAAAGCAGTCTTCTGAGTGTCCAAGGTTTTATGTCACAGGTATAAATACAAGTAGAATCTGGTTACTGTATTTCCTTCTGTGTCCTTTGAGGCATCACTGCAGTGTCTGTTTGCCCATTTGTGAGCTCGTTTTTTTTTTTTTTTTCCCATATCTGATGATTAATTCTCTCTTCTCACCTTGAGTGTGATTTCCCAAGCAAAACAGCCAATGGAAGAAAAGAAGAAAAAAAAAACAGCACAATCCTGCGCTCTATAATGGAGAATGGGTCAGAAATGTCCGGTCCAGTCAGACCACCATGGCAGCTGTTATCCACTGAGGAGAGAGAGAGGCTTACACTACATTCTGTTTCTCACGATTGTTGCTGCAGAGTATTGATCCTCTCTGTAGCATAAGCCGATGAGAGGAGAAAACCGGTCAGACTCATTTACAGCCTGGATTTTCCATCTACTGCTCACACAGCTTCACCTGTTACAGGGATCAGGACCCACTACAGTAATCAACAGAGCCTGGATTCCTGCAGAATATTGGCCCAGCTTCACCTCCAACTTCATATTGATTATTATATTCCTTTAACTGACACTTGTGTTGATGCTGCCTCTCACTTGCATTATCTGTGGAGGCATTGTTTACTCAAAGTGCTGCAACTACAGTTGTAGAGAAACTGCAAAAATGGAATGGAATGGAAACCCAACCTTGTACAGTATAGTTATACAAAATTAATATTATTAACATTTTGAGAGAAGTACACACTCTATTGCCAAACTAATGTCCAAACAATCAAATCAGGAAGTTAAACCCCTTTAGGTTAGTAAATTATGTAGAAATCAGGGTTGTTAAATTGGACTCCCAATCCATCATGTCATTCATCTTCATCTACAGTAATCACTTTTATCCTGGTCGTATATCTAAAGAAGATTGCAAAGGATACCTACTGCACCTACTGGAATGTTTTACAAGATGAAAAAACTCTCATACATGTAGTGAGAACATGCAAAACTCAGCACACAAACCAGAGCTCAGGATCGAGTTCAGCAAACATCAGGGCCGCTCTATTTGCATATTTTTGAGTGATAATTCATAACAGCATACTCTAATGTTAAAAAGTCAAGCTCCGATGTGAAATATGTGAAGGTTGTCTGGGTTCCAAGTTATATCTATGTACCAATGGAGACCCCTTACAGATTAACGGATGAGGATGGTGGGCAGGATGGTAAGGATGTGAAGTGTATCAGTGTGACTGGCTCATATTAGACAGTTGCAGAATTATGCAAGGCCTTTTGACTCACCGTCATCAGAGTCGATATTAAAGCCACTAATAATGAAGGTGTGCAAAGCCACCATTAATACCAGACCTGCTATAATCACAAAAGGAAACCAGAGCACGGTGTATGCTGGACTGAGTGCTTTTAAAATTCCATGCTACAATTAATGCTAATGGTACCCTCAGCCCGTGTTTATGGTCAAGTCTGTGTGTCAGAAAGAAAAAAATGGCCGACTTCATCGAGCATGAGTACGTCTTGCTACAGTAAATCATGTATAAGCAGCACAAACACGGAGCTGATTTGTGCTGCCAGAGACATGCTTAAGCACTTTAGCACTCGCCAGAGAAAACATGGTGGAACAAAGAAGGGCTATTGTTCCTCGGGAACAGAAGGAAAGCGGGTGTTTTTGTGCTGAGAAATCGTCTCCGGAACAAAGCCGCGCTCGCAACACGAGAGTACTACAGGTCCACGGAGTAAAGCCATGTTGTTGTCGGAGTGATGTAGGGCCGTAACCACTCAAAAGCCTGATTTAGGCCTGGATGCATTTGTGAAGTGCTGTGTAATACCCCTCTGAACAAACAGATCAAATACAAATAAACTTACTCATAATTAAAGTGACGAGACAAAAGCTTTTAAGATAAATGCATTTGGTTCAGAATGGGATCCATGCTGGCAGATCAGGAGCTAAAATATCATTCGAATAAATGAACTTGATATCTTATTGTCCAAACATGTTAGCCTCATTTTGTCATAATATCCTGTCTTTACACATCGGATATGGAGAAAAAAGCGAGGCTATAATTCCAAAGGCACCAGCGTACCTGTTTTTGTTTTTGTAAACATCTTTGGATCATAGATCATGTGGGATAAAAGCCTGGTTTGAAAACATTATATAATAGTCTTGAATCTAATTAGGCAGAAGATGTTGATTAATTTTCAATAACAGCAACTCTGATACTAGTGAAGCTGTGATTTAAATCACAGGTTTGCATACATTAATGCATTCAATGTTTCTAAAGTAACAGCTAATTCACAGGACCTTGTACAGTCAACGTGCTACATAAATGTAACCTTAATAATAATTTTAAAAAAAAACCCATTACAATACATTTGTCATTTAACAAAGAAAAACATATACATGTCGCTATGGTGTTTTGTTTGCTATGGTAATTTTTCTTTAAGGAGATGTTTATTTAACATTTTTGGAAGGAGTCTCCAGTGTCAGTGCTTTGTAATCGTCAATAAGTTTTCTACCACATGAAAGTCTATGGCATAGAAGCTGTTGCAGTTTCTTGTCAACTGAAAAGCTTCAGATTTTAACTTCAAACAAGAGAAAAAATTAATCTAGTGAGGGAATGACTGTTTAAAGCAGATATAACTTAAGTGATAACAAGAACTAACTTGTTTCAATTACATTCCACAATATGTATATATAATGCGTATAATGGCAACTAATTTGCTACTGATTAACACAATATAATGCTAGCTAGCTTGATGGTTTTAATTACAGAATGTAAATGCTAACATTGTTACAAACTTGGCTAGCTGTTAAAGTTAAATAGCTACTACTAGAGTTAGAACATTAGGTATGCTTATATAACTTATATATCAAGATTAGCACAGTGCATGCAAGGCAAATCATTTGTTTAAAATGTTACATGCTTATGTTCGGTAATTATGTAAGCTGAAATGTTCTTGCATTAATTAAACTGCATATAACTGCTGTAATCATGGTGACTTGAAAACACCATTAGTGTTAAATTTTCTTCTACGTAAGTGCAGTTTAGGAGAGCGTCTAGGTCTAGGACTTAATTTATATGCTTTGTCAAGAACTCCTTAAAATAAAGCAAACAATATTCATGTTTACCTGCTAAATCACTCAACCAAAAAAAGAGAAAAGAAAATAAAGTAAATTGAGACATTTTTAATCCTGAATGCCCTTCAGCTGGATGCCATAACTCAAGAATGGGAGATAATTTTCCTGACTGTCGGCAATTAAAATGGATGAGCAGCTGATACTGTAAATATGTCCTGATTGCCTCTTGTTCCAGCACAATTTCTGGTAAACAGGAGAGGGAAGATAAAAAGTAAACTCCTACTCTAAAGCCACACATCCTCCAACCGCAGCAAGAAGGCAGACAAATGAGATGTTAATTACTTTAGGAGTAACTTCAGCTGGGGGGAAAAAAAAGTTTTTAAAGTCAAGCAGTTTCACACAGGTTCTGCAGAAAACAGTCAGCGTTGTGGTAAGCAGCTCACTGCACTTCTTGACAAGAGCTAAACGGAATTGCAATCATGTTCATTTGCAAGGCATTTCTAACTGAATTAAGCAATTATTTAATCAATAAAAACACTTACGCCGAGGGTGGGAGGTGATTATAGGACTGCACCCATAATAGTGTTGCAAAGGACTTTTTCCTAGAGAATAAAATGGAAGCTGGTTTGTTTGTTCTCAACAATTTTCATTACACACAGTTTAGTATACACAGTTTACACAAATATTTGTGTATACACTGTGGATTGCTGATTTGTTCCATGATGGACCCACAATTCATTTTTAACATCCTGGAATTGTACAAAGATTTTAAAATCCTATTTTCAACATTTCCATTAAAAAAAAAAATCAAATAAAATGAATGGAGGAAGGGTACAGACTTTTGCACCCATCGGTGCAAATATGCCAATGAACAGTTGGATTACACATTACACAGCTGTGGCTCAAACTTTAAAACTTATAGCTTAAAAGTTTTCACTGTATAGGGTTTCAGATGTTAGCCCAGCTGGTAAGATTCTTTGCAGGTAAACAGGTGGTTGTGGGTTTTAATTTTTTTCAAAGTTTTTCATCTCCTTTAAATTCAAATGAAAGTAAAAAGGTTGGTCATAGCAACCTTTCATACAAATTGATTGACCAGAATTGTTATGAATTCATAAATTGTGGTTAAAAGCAGGACTCAAAGTGTATATACTGAGCGTTTTTTTATGAATCATAATTAAATCACAACCAAAGGTTATAGCGTGGGTCAATAAACAGGAAGATAACATCAAAGAAGGAGCATCCATAGTCTAAATAATGATAAAAGGGAGTAAATAGGCATACTAAATAAAGTTTAAACACAGAAAAGGTGAATACAATAGGGAAATAAACCAATGGCAAGACAGGGGTGAAAACAGGACCAAAACCAAAAGAAAATTATGTCAAAACATAAACAAAAACGCATAAAGAACTGGGAGGAATACCAGGCAATACTGGATACACTGAGACTGGTGACAGATGGGGAATTTGTGATAGAATTTGGAATTATGAGTCCAAGTTTACACTCAATTTTACACTGGGTGTGTGGATCTCCAAATTGCTTTATACCAAAAAAACACATGTATTTCTGAAAACAATAAATTATTTGAAACAAAATGAATTGTTCCATCTGTTCTTGTTTTGCCTACATTAATTACAAATTTAATAGGTTTCAAGTCACATTATTCCAGTAATGAAAAATGTATTATCCAGAACAGTCATGACAAAAGATAACCAACAGAATAGGAAATAATCATCTCTTTTCAGCAAGGAGAAAGGGGGGATTTTTAAAGGATCTTCCCCTGCCTTGCCCTCAGATATCACATTTATTACTGCACTTCAGTCTGAACAGTCTTGTTGACAACCAATTAGGACAAGATCAGAAGTATGCAATCAATGCAATCATGCCAAGCATCAATTCAGAGCTAGGTAGACAATGACTGTATCCTCAGGAAGGAGTGAGAGCTTGATGGAGAGTGTAGCTCTTGAATAAATGTTTCATGGAAATGCTTTTTCATACAATATGTGCAAAATAATAAATGGCAAATCCTTACTGTATGTAACATACAGTATAAATATAGTATAAATATAACATCATTTTATACTTGTGGACACATATCTGCGTGCAAACATTGAGAATTGTTGAAATTTACACATCCATCCTAAAAAAAAGTATCTAGTGGCCAATGAAGGATGGTCAATTACTGCAGAAAATCATCATCGCAAGTGTCTATAAGTAGCTAAAGCAACACTAATAATTTCTATTTGATACAGTGCAATCTACTAGCTTCCAGGGTGTATTCCTGCCTCATGACCAGTGTTCCCGGGATAGGCTCCAGATCCACTGTGACCCTGACCAGGATAAAACAATCACTGAATATAAGTAAGTGAGTGAGTGAGTGAGTGAGTGAGTAAAATAAAATTCCTAACAAATTCATTTTCAGTACCTTCAGTGCTTGGACAAACAGCTTTTTTGTGGTATTGCTGTGTTTATGAATGCACTGAAATTTCTGCCCAAGAACTTTTCCACTACAAATCTGACAGACCACATAAAGGGCTCTGTGCAGGCCACTCAAGTTCTTTCACTCCAACCATCTCAAACCATGTCTTCATGGTGCTTGCTTTGTGTACACGGGCACTGACATGCTTGACATGCTGGAACAGCTTTGGGCCTCTTGGCTCCAATGAAGGGAAATTGTAATGCAACAGCATACAGAGACATTCTAGACCAGTGAACCAACCCTGAACCTGGAGATCTACCTTCCTGAAGACTTTAGCTCCAACCATATTGGTGCCCAGCTGAGCATCTAATCATTGCCTTAAGAATTTCTTGAGCAACAAAAACAGGTGTGTTAGCTTTTGGTTGGAGGTGAAACCTGCAGGAAGGAAGATCACCAGGAACAGGGTTGGTGACCACTGTTCTAGATCATTGTCTGCTTCCAGCTTTGTGGCAACCATACACGGGTGTAATGTTCAGGTGTCTACAAACCTTTGGCCATATACTCCATCTTCTATTGACCCAAACCTGCATGTAAACACTGCAATTTATTCAAACCAAACATCCTGATACTGACGTGTCCAGTGGGCAGCTTTACAAAGTAGGAAGACCAAATAATGGAGAAAGTACGCATGTAGATTCATGCGCTTAAAAAAAAAGAAAAGAAAAAAAAAGACAGTGCCCATGTATGGCTGTTGATTTATGTCGCTTAAAAAGACAATCTGCCTCCCGGGGGTCGCTTCATCAACAGGATGCCGCGAGCCACAAGCCCATGTGCACACAATCAACATGATTTGCTGCTTAATAATGACATGCTCGAGTTTCCATAGCACACGGCTTAATCTACCTCCTCCAACGCCACACTGATGGCAGTGAAAAAGCTGGCAGGAAGGCTGAGTGCCTGGCTGAAGGAGTTTTAATTGCTGAGTGTGAGTGACATTATCTCTGACAGGCAGAGCAATGCTACATTGAGGTGGAACGACAAATTGGTAAATTACTTGATAAATGTCATGGAAATTGCAGTCAAGTTGCCATCAGCCAGTGGTGTGGGCAAGTGGGGAGTGCCAAAAGATGTGCCCTTTTTTACACATGTGAATTATAAATGTGACAAGGTTTCTATTTTAACATGAAATCAATACTAATCATTTCAATGAAATAATAGAGCTTTACTGGCATGGCTGCATCATCAAAGCTTTAAAATTAAGAACAGGCGTCGACAGGAACAAGATCTTTACACTAAGTACGTTCATCATTAATGAGAGGTTCAGACATCTACAGTAGACTCATTCGGGTAAGGCAAAGTTCTGATGATACAGTAACTTGTATAAAGTTGTACTTGTACTTTTTCACATTTTGTAGTGTTACAGCCTGGAACTGGAATTAATTTACCTGAGATTTATAGTGTCATACACAAAATAGCCCATAATGTTAAAGTGCAGGGAAAAATCAATTGTTAGCTAAACTGTTTACAAATGTGATTTGGGATGCTCTCCTTTCCCAGTCATTAACTTTTGGTGAACAGTCTTCTCTATTCTTATTCCATATTCACCGTATTCTTTCCATTTGGTAATAATGGTGGATTTAATGGTGAACCATGTGATGTTTAAGGTTTGGCTTATTATTATTATTATTATTATTATTATTATTATTATTATTATTATTATT
>JANDJT010000114.1:12841914-12872258 GCA_024331685.1 Stegophilus panzeri | reverse complement strand
AAAACCCCCCCCCCCCCCCCCCCCTTTCTGTGATCTCACCATGGAAAAAAGAAAAAAAAGAAAACTGGACAAAGCAGCAAAGCTGAGCTCTCACTCTTGCTGTGTGTGATTCTGTAGCACTGGCTGCTAAAGAGGAAACATAATTCATCAAAACCTGAGCAGCAGCAGCAGCAGGACCTGTATTAGACAGCAGAGGAAGAGAAGACAGCTGTCCCTGCCCACGTTCCTCACAGAGGGAGAGGACTCACAGTTCCCCAAGCCTGATCTGAAAACAAATTAAAGAGGATTATTGCAGCTTTCCTGCACTCGGATATGAGTTCCTCCACCAGAACGCTGACCTCTGGTTCATTTTTAGCTGATTTCTGAGAAAAAGAGAGTGAGAGATGTGCGTGTGGCAATGTGCAGACAGGATTAGAAATAATCCTACTCAAGATTATTTGCAATAAATACGATGCATAGGGTGGAGTGCAAACGTCTTGAGTCGAGTACCATCAGTTAAGAAAAAATAAAGGATTATAATTTGCATACATTGAAATCCTTATAGGTAATTATACCGTTAAATATTTTCAGATTAATTCCCCTACTTTGCACTAGGGGTTGCACAGCTACTAACTGTAGTTGACCAGTAATGCAGTTAAATACTGTTCAATTATAAGCCATACACGAGCTTCATTGTTTTTTTTTTGTTTTTTTTAAGGCTATACTGTTAATGATGTAAACAATGTGCAAAAACGAATAAATCTGTGTACATAGTAAACCATTTAAGGACATTGCAATTTTTAAAGTGCACTTGTTTGGACGATGTATCCCCTCAGATAAAATTGTTGAGTCTGGAACTGAGAGCGCTCAGCATGGAAGCTCAATAAGTGACCTTATAGCTCAATAAGTGACCTCAGTTAATTGAAGGATGTAACACTATATGACCAAAAGTTTGCAGACACCTGACCATCTATGGGCCTTCCTCAAACAGTTGCCACAAACTTGGAAGCACATAATTACAAAGGATGTATTTGTATGCTGCAGCATTACAATTTCTCTTCACTGGAACTACGAGGTCTCAAACATGTTCTAGCATGACAATGCCCTTGTGCACAAAGCCAGCTCCTTGAAAAGCTCCGTGGTTTTCCAAGGTTGGAGTGGAAGAACTCGAGTGTTCATTTGAGGAGAAGTTCAGAATGTTCATACTCCTTTTATAAGACATTCATGGCACTATTCGTCACATAAAGCTGAACAGGACTGTATGAATTATAGCATTTAGTGTTGTGTTCATGTGCTGTTTTAAGGATACATCACAGTAGTTCACAGGTGCTTGCATCTGCATTACACGAGCTAGTTAATGTGGGCAAACTGGAAAAAATTGAACCCCTGACCACCCCCCCTGCCTTTACCTCCCCCCCAAAAAGTCAATGCATAATTTGCACAGTGATGTACAGTATTAGTCAATGATTCTATGCAATCACTACAGCAGATAGCAAGATTACAAAATGACCCTGTTGAAGATTATGCTGTGAAAGTATTCATCACAAAAAAATATAGTCCACTACCATTATTCAGAAAAATGTACATCATTTGGAGAGACTACAAGTTATTTGGGATGGTAGTAAATCAGGGACACTACATGGTGAAATGTGTATAAGGGCTTACACGTGTTTTGAATGTGAATGAAATATATGGTGCCAGAACAATTTAAAATATGAGACAAGTAGTGCACATTGCATACGGTCCAATTTTATCTGAGGATGACAAAAGAAAGAAAAGATATTGCTCCTGTATGATGCATATAATATATTGCGTTTCAAATTCGAAAAAATGCATCCATGTATAATGTAAAAACTATTTGGCTATATTTTATATATGCATGACTTGCGTCTGAAATATTTCCTGCCCTTCAATCTGCCCTTTTGTCTCTTTTTTTTTCGGACTAAAATAAGTTGCATGGATTTGCAAAGAACGGGCAAATATGTCTCCCGTACAAAACAAAATGGGTTGTGGGCAGCGGTGCACATTTGTCATTGGTACAGGTAGTTTTTGAATCACTGTGATGTTGTTGTTGGTTTTTTTTTTAACATAGTGTTTTCTGCAGTTTCATTAGCAGCACAGACTCTGACATTTATGTATGATTTTCACTGACAAGATGATGAAAGCACATCCGTAAAGAGGACACCATTTTCACAGGTCAACATTTTTCACACAATTAATTTCAGATGGTTTTTTTTTTTTTTTTTTTTGTAACGATGCAAGCTGAATGACAATTTTGTCTGACCTCCACCTTTGCCTCCCTCCTCCAAGAATAAACTGACGGAACAATTTTTCTAGTGGCCACTTGCTGGAAGTCATTATCCACTGAGACCCAGAGAGTAGCACACACACCATCAGGCAAAGTAAACAGCGGCATAAATCTCGCCATTAACCCCCGAACGCTCGCTGCAAGTGTGAGGTGATTGCAACATTTCTCACTTCTGTGACTTTCATTCTACACAGTCTATGGGTGGACATCAACGCCACCTTCTTTCCTTACAGCTGTCAACACACACACACACACACACACACACACACACACACACACACACACAGTGGATCAAGGGCATCCATCTTGATTAACAGTAGAATCATCTTCCTGAAAATCACTGATGCTCCTTAATCATTTTACTTATCATTTTTTCTGCTATTACAAGCCAGATTTATCATTATTATTATTATTAATTACGACATAATTTATTGATTATTTAAAACTACCCATTTCCGACAATACCTTGCATAAGTTTTAACAATACAACATGTAGAATAAATCTAGCCAATGGGCAAAATAAATAAATAAATAAATAAATAAAAATTCAACATAAAATATACACAGACCAGCCATAAAATTAAAACCACCTGCCTTATATTGTGTAGGTCCTCCTTGTGCCACCAAAACAGCTCTCACCGTCAAGGCATGGACTCCACAAGACCTCTGAAGGTGTACTGTGGTATCTGGCACCAAGACGTTAGCAGCAGATCATTTAAGTCCTGTAAGTTGTAAGGTGGGGCCTCCATGGATCGGACTTGTTTGTCTAGAACATCCCACACACGCTCTGTTGGATTGAGATCTGGGAAATCTGGAGGCCGCGTCAACACCTTGAACTCTTTGTAATGATCCTCAAACCATTTGTGAACATTTTTTTGCAGTATGTCAGTGTGCATTATCCTGCTGAAAGAGGCCACTGACATTAGGGAATACTGTTGCCATGAAGGGGTGTACTCGGTCTGCAACAATGTTTAGGTAGGTGATACGTGTCAAAGTAACATCCACATGAATGCCAGGGCCCAAGTATTCCCAGCAGAACATTGCCCAGGGCATCACACTGCCCCACCGGCTTGCCTTCTTCCCATAGTGCATCGTAGTGCCATTTCTTCCCCAGGTAAAAGATGTGCATGCACCCCGCCTTCCACATGATGTAAAAGGAAACGTGATTCATCAGACTATGCTACCTTCTTCATTTGCTCCATAGTCCAGATCCGATGCTTTTAGGTGCTTTCGATGATGGACAGGGATCAGCATGGGCACTCTGACTAGTCTGTAGCTATGTAGCCCCATACACAGCAAGCTACAATGTACTGATGACACTGAGGGCACCTTTCTATCATAGCCTTTACTCATCACGCACATCATTAAGCATTGGGCATCCATGACCGTGTTGCTAGTCCATCGGTTGTCCTTCCTTGGACCTCTGACTCAGTCGTCTAGCCATCACAATTTGGCACTTTTCAAAGTTGCTCAGATCCTTACGCTTGCCAAGTTTTCCTACTTCCAACACATCAACTTCGGGAACTGACTGTTCACTTGCTGCCTAATATATCCCACCCCTTGACAGGTGCCATTGTAATGAGATAATCAATGTTATTCACGTCACCTATCAGTGGTTTTAATGTTATGTCTGATCTGTGTACGAGACCTTTAAAAACATGGCTTTCAAAAATCAAATAGTTTTGCACACAATCGTTCATAAATCACTCTTCACTATCATTGTGAAGGGAGCTAAGCTGTGCTTTCCCTCACTTTTATTTTCCTCCATGCTTTTACTGCATGAAGTCAAAGAGCTGTCCACTGAGACGGTGGATATAAAGTGAAATATAGAAAAAGAGACTGGAGGATCACACTTCACAAGTTTCCATCAAAAAGAAGAACAAAAGAAAAAAAAACTATCTGACAAGGATGGAGACTCTATTGCTGCCTTCGTATTGCCTTTAGTGTATTTCATTAAGACAGAGAAGAAAAGCTTAGTGGCTGACAGCTTCTATTTATTGTTTCCACTAATAGCACTGCAGGCGCTGAAGTGGTGACTGGACCCCCATATCTTGCTCGAACACTCCCATACACTGTCCTGTCGCTATTATTCTTGTCCAATATCCCCTTAACTGAGAGCACACTTCACAATACACATGTAGTTTCTTGGCTCAGTTGTCACCTCCATAAAAAATAAGGAGTGAGAAAAGAGATAGGAAAGAGGGCTAAAGAAATCAAACATTGGTATTCATGGAGCTTTATCTAGTTTGGATCTCCTTCAGCACTTGAACACAGGAGGCTACCAGTCTGACATGAAGCAAGTTCCTGTTCTACCAGTCAGGAAGTAAGGGCATCAAAGTTAATGTGGTGTAAACTGCATTAGGGGAATGAGGGAAAATTACTGAATGGTATTAAGTGGTGGGGAAATTGCATATGTCAGGTCTATGAGATCAAAGAAGGCAAACATTCCAGCAAGTCAGCCATTTTATTTTCCACTTTGGTATATTCTAGGCTTGAGCAATGATACATTATTTGGCTAAATGTCTGCACACACCTGGATGTACAGTGATGTGTTTATGTGATGCAATCATGTCAACATGGACCAGAATCTCAAAATCATGTTTCCAGCATCTTGTGGAATCCATGCCAAAAAGAATTGAGGCTGTTCTGAAAGAAAAAGGGGATCCTACACAGTATTCGTATCATTTTCTTCATCAGTATAGTCACTACTGCCATAATAAGATTATGTTTATTCTGGCCTATATAACACCAGTGTGGAACTCCATCTCATTTGAGTCTTTCTGTATTATAACCCTGAATAAAATACATGTTATTTGCCTCTGGCATTTCTAAGGTGTGGATAATATCATGTTGCATCCTATTCAACCATGATTACATTCACTCACCTGTCATAAGGCTCTGGATAAAGAAAAACAAAAAAAACAACAGGAGGCAAAAATGGCACATGTTCAATTTCAAATTCCCAGAAAATCTGTGTACCCAATCCAAGAACCATTCACAATACTTCATATGACCAAGTCTTATCTACAAGATATCTACAAGATATTAATATTTTATTCACCGCCTTTCACTGCTAGTTTTGCATACTCAATCAAGTCTTTAATTATCATAGTAATTATGATTATATAATCCACTGACACCTAGAGAACAATTGCCAGCATGAGTACAGGTTGCTCTAATTGAATTAATTAATTGGGATATGTGGATTTAAATAGATTAATATGTTAAATTAAAGTCTGTTCCTCCAGGGGACTTGAGGAAAAATAGCCCCAGTGGGGATTCTGCATCAAGCGCATGATTCTTATGTAGAGCTCTTGTATTTTCATTTCTTAGCATGCTAGACAAAATATTCTAACAAGTAAATTTACAGTGGGAATCCATCCATTTTCTGTACTGCTTATCCTACACAGGGGCACGGGGAGCCTGGAGCCTATCCAGGGGACTTGGGGCATGAGGCGTGGGGCACCCTGGATGGAGTGCCAACCCATTGCAGGGCACAATCACACACACACACACACAAACACATGGAAGAAACCCCTGAAGCCCACAGAGAACATGCAAACTCCACACACACAGGGTGGATGCGGGAATCGAACCACTAACCCTGGAGGTGTGAGGCAAAAATGAGCTTTGATAATATATCATTTGATCTTTGGTATCAGTATTTTGGCCTTTGCTATTATAAGACTAGGCAATATGCACATGAGCAATTAAACCAACCTGATTTTTAACAGAATGTAGCTATTTCAATATTTAACTCAATCTCAGTGGTACAAGATATGCTTCTTTGGGTACTTTAGTCGATCGTGACATTGCTGTGTACTATGGATGGGGAGAGATATCTATACTGATAAAACACTCCATAATATCTCATTAAGGGTGCCAATTCTTTAAGGCAGAAAGAATGTTTGTCAGCCAACATTAAAATCTTGTTTAACATTAAAATCTCAACATTAAAATACATATACAGTATATTGCATATGAAGTCATTAGGGAGTCAGCTCTAACATCAACTAAGATGGCAGGTTTTAAGAAATGCCTAAAAAAAAGACTAATAAATGTCAAACTGATCTGAATACAGAAAAAGCCATTCTACCGAGAGACAATTTCACAGTGATTCTGTGACAATTGTGTTTATCCAATCAGTGAACAGCATTATGTCTAATCCCACAATTTGGCAATAAGCGTTATTGTAAACTGAGATTGAATGAACTGATGCATTATTTAATTTCTTCTTAAAGTGAGGCCAGTGGAAACTGAAATAAAAAAGGTATCATACTGCCAACAGATGGCCTTCATTCTGCGGTGTCTGTTGAGTTCTCACCTTTGTTTTGCTCTCACTATTTTTGGATTTTGGAAGTCACCACAGTAGGACATTGAAAAATGACACAGTGGAAACTTGTTGAGAAGATGGAGATGTTTCAGAATCATGGACATTTAATGTTTACTTTCCCAACAATTATTCTTTTATCTATTATTAAGTTCTTAGGTGTCACTTGAATTGAATAATTTACAAAATGCAGAATATTAGCTCATTTTACTGAGAACAAACAATCCGGCTGATTAAAGAATATTCGAAAACCATTTTTAAATAACACCTGAAACACTTAGCATGTGCTTATTTTTTAGAGGAATTATATATTCGTACCGCAAAAATAAAAGATTTTTTCCAATTAGAACTTGCAGAAATGAGCTTCCACAAATATATTACTTGCCCATCAGTAGTATCAATTGACTCATAGTATTGAAGTGACTATTAGGCCACGGCAGTACACGGCTGGTACTAAATTAGTCTGTTTGCATTGACTCCACATTGTGTTTAACAGTTTTAGGTCGAAAGACTGCAACACGATCCGCACTGCCTCTTCCGACATTCATAATGGACAAAAACAGCGATTTTTCAGTACCGGTCCTGGTTACTTTCTTCTGACAGGCTCGAGAGTGAGCAATCAGGTGATGCCTGAGCACTGGCAGTCATTCACGTCATTATCTCAGCGAGGCCCGTTCCATTTAGACCAGTGTGCCTGGCACCTGTTATTGACGACGGAGCGGCTCGCAAAACTTTCATTGGCAGTCTCAGAGACAACTTGAATATAATAAATACATAATAAATATATAATAAATAAATACATAAAGTGCCAGAGATTCAACTCCAGCTCTGTCAAACGCAATGGCTCATGATTCGATCACCTTCAAGAGCTGAAGTGGAATGACTGGTGTGCGTCACTGTGCTCACCATACCGTTCCCTCGATACAGCATTAATTTGTCACTAATGTGTAGAGGGGAAAAGAAACCTCACATTCAGCCTCTACTTCACACAAGATGAATGACTCTGGGAAGCAACACTGTCAGGATTCCACCGCACTTCACTAAACTCCTTTATGCAAAGTCCCCCCAAGGGCCGGCAAGCCCCCTAGAGCCTATAATTACACGATTAAACTAATTATACATATTGTCATGATCATAGAAAGCTATTCAGAGCTTGACTCCACCAGGTCAAAAGGAAGCAAGGATTCAGATGCAAACAGTCAATAACTGGGGGAGGAAAGTTACAGAGATAAGAAATGTATGAGGCTATAGCTGGAACCAAAGTATACTTCATTTTGTTCAAGTTTGCTCAATTATTTTCTTTTCTTTTTAGCACCCTTCTCTCACATAATATGATTTAAAATATATCATTTCCCCCTCATTTATTAAACGTTAATTAATCACTTATTATGCAAGGAGGAATTATTTTAGACTCATGCGGTTTTGCCCAGAAGTTGATTTGAAATTGATTCGAACTGACACCATCACTGGTCTGAAACCTTCTTCTTTTCATGGTCTTTAAAAATAAAAGTGCGTGTGGGTTGGCTGGACGACAAGACTAATTTGTTGGAGCTGACCTTTTAGCCGATGCAGCTAAACCACAGAAACTTAGAAAGTCTCCGAAGAGCAGGGCATTAATTATGAATACGGTTTCTGTAGCCGGAGTTTTAGATGGTCTGTAAATCATATTCATCTCAATGCAGCCTACAATGTAGATGAGTAAACACACACACACACACACACACACACACCAAAATAAACACAGTGCTGAGCAAAGTCAAAAGAAATACGACTGGTTTTTATTCTATATAAAGAAAGTTTTCTAGAAATGCTGTCTCGGCCTCACGACTAAAATACATTATTATAGATTGTATCTTTATTTTTATGTTTTTCTAGTGTAAGAAAATGTTTGGGGAGATGTTCCTAATAATCTTTTTTTAGAAAATAGAATGCAATAAAAAGCTTTTATACAGTACATTTTAAACACACGACCTCACATAGCAGTGAAATCAAACAAATTCCCTGTAATAAATAAATAAATACATAAATAAATAGATAGATAGAGAGATAAATAAATAAATAAATAAATAAAAGGCACTTAAATGCATATGATTACATAAAATAAAATATAAAATTCAAATATATCAACCAAGACAAGATGAGGTACTTGACAAGTTTATTTTACCCTAAATAATTCATTTATTTTAAAACTGTACTGAGAACCACAGCCTAATAAATAAAAAAATATTTAAAAAGTGGTTTCAAGTTATACACTTTAGAAGCATGATAACGATGATGGAATAAAAACAAGAATATATCTCACTAGTCATTATCGATCATAATGCTTAGTCAATAATTACATTATTATTTTTGCAGAAGTAAAACTCGAAAACTTGACTGAGTTGCTACAAAAATCTGCAATAAAATGTGTCTTTTTTTTAAAATGGAACTTCAGTCTTTAAAAAAAACATATTTGCATTTGTATTCCTTCCTATGCAATTGTAATACCTTCTTTCACTGCTGTGTTTGTATCACATCATCTCTTTTGTCCCTACATCTGTTAGCAGTTTACGTAACTGTAATTTCATGCCTGTATTGTGTTGAACAATGCTGCATTTTCTGTTTTTGTTATATATTTTTTAAAATATAATTGAGCCGCCACATCTTTTCTATACCAGAAAACAGAAACACACATTACTGTAATCATCAGAATGTGGGAAAACATTCAGGACATGACACACGAGTGTAATTAGAGGCACATTCATGAGCCAGAGCATCTCAACCACCATTATGACCTCTACTCTACTCTCTAATTACACCGACCTCTTCGATTGCCAACCTCTGTACGGTACTGTTAATGTCTTTTTTTTTCTCCTCACAACCTTCGTGGTCAAAACATTTTGCATTAATATCGAGGTATTATTCCAGATGATGAGCGTATTCATCTTTACAGTTTGTGCAAACTCTTTTTAGCATATTTACATGCAGAATTATACGGTTTGAAAGGGATACAACTTCACACTCAGTTCAATCCATCTGGACAATGATCTGAAGATTATTCTGGTGATCGATTACTATGAAATGGACAGATGGATATAATGAAAAAATGACAGATCGAGGGAAACGCTTGATCCTTGGGCCGTCATTGAAAGACATTTTTACAAAGGTCTTAAACATTACCCATAGACTATATATATATATATAATTGCTGATGAACAGATGGCAACATGGAAAACCTTAATATACAGAACTAAACCTAGATAAGTGCTGTAAATGTGAAGCGTGAATGGAAAGCAAACTGCTCATTATCAGTCGATCTGCAGGCAGGATGCATATCAAGCAGCAAAATGAGATACAGATTGAAAAAGCAGCAGTGAAGTCATCTTCTATAATGCTTCAATTTGGCTGTGGAAATCTATTAACTGGCTCATTCTACATTTCTGTTCAGTCGCAAAAAGCACGACTGGACCAACGCAGCTTCATGAAACTCCATCAAGTTTGCATCTTTACTGATATCATTGGAGATATAATTTGTCATAGACATGCTTCTCAGCCTGCACACTTAACATTATGCAAGCCACACCTTTTTTTTTTCAATAAAAAGAGCCAATCACCTTGTCGGTTAAGGCGTACATGGGAAAACGGCCACAAATCATATTCTTCCATTAATGCAGGTGCAGATACATGACAATGTTACACCAATAGCTAAGAATAAAGCAAGTAAGTATGAACAAAAACACTTGTGTGAAAGAATGTCATATTTTTTCTGTATATCGTTAAGCTGAATGTTTTTTGCACCTGCATTAATGGAAGAATCTGATTTGTGGGTGTTTTCCCACGTATGCCTTAACCGACAAGGTGATTGGCTCTTTTTATTGAAAAAAAAAAAAGGTGTGGCTTGCATAATGTTAAGTGTTAAGAGAATGTATATGAAACAAATTTCTAGTACTACTCATGTTATAGTAGCTATAAAACATTGTTTCTTCATCAGCTTCTCTTTTTTTCATGAGACTTTCATGTGGTGGAAAAACAGCTTGGACCAAACACAGGCAAGGTTGTTCATTGTTTCCCCACAGTCTCTACAGTCACAACTTCACAACTTCTGATTAGCCTCAATTAAAAAATGTGTTCATGTGCACATTTTAATAAAATAATAAACTGTGGAAAAAGTATCATATTCATATTATCCATATGTTCTTTTTTTTAGTTAAAAAAAATTAATAAAATAGGGAGCCAAACAGTAAACCATTTGTGAGCTCAAATCCTGACAATGCCATAGCCATCCATGGGCAGAAGTCCAAGAGAGCAAAATTGGCCATGCTCTCTGGGTGGGAGGGATGTTATACTCTCATGTGCCTGTCAATCACAGCAACACTAGCCAATCGTGGGTGTCTTTGAGTCCATGTATGTGGAAGAGGGTAGATAGTGCTTTCCTCTGAGTGGCAGCATGAGAAGAGGTTTGAAAAGATATGGCTGGCTTCACATCTCTCAGGAAGCATGTGTTAGCCTTCACCTGTCCCATTTGGTAGCTGCAGTATGATTTCATGCCGTCGCTGATGCGTGGGAATTGGCCAAGACGAAATTAGGTAGAAAATTAGGGAAAAGTAAAATAATAATAATACTAATAATTCTATTAAAATATTCATCTAAAATGTTTTTTCACTCCTTAAAAAAAACAGAATCACTCTGTACTTTTCTCTGCTCTCTATCCTGATAAAAAACACAAAGAAAATTCCAGGAGTTACAGTCATGAACGCAGCCTTTGACACGTCCGGCCCAGCCTGACAGCCACCAGCTACAATCTGTGTAGCCGTGAGATAATCTCATTTTTCTCACCTGCTCTTCACACCTCAAAATGGGAAAACGATGACAGTTCCACAATCACCTGAAGTTCCACACACAGACAAGAGCATGAACTCCGACAGCAACTCCATGAACAAGGCAAACCACACCTTTTTTTCAATAAAAAGTGCAAGTCGACTTGTTTAAGGCGTAAGTGGGAAACCGCCTGCAAATCAGATTCTTCCATTAACGCAGGTGCAGATATAGAACTCTGTTATATCAGTTGCTAAGAATAAAGTAATTAAGTAAGTAAGGACAAAACGTTTGCCATATAAAAGAACATCATACTCTTTCTGTATAGTTACTCAGTATATAACCGTATAGTTACTCTTAGTGTCCTGGAACGTCCGTGAAACAAGTTTCTATTATATTATACACACATACACATAAAACATTGTTTCTTCACCAGCTTCTCTTTCTTTCTCTCTCTTTATGTTAATATGAGCCAAAAATTGCAGATTGTCATGTACTGTAACAGAGAAACTAGAACGTTTTCTGTCATGAAGACTTTCACGGGGCGGAAGAACGACGGAAAGAGGATGGAAAGCTGTCCTCTTAGCAATAAAATTATGCTTAAGTTTCCCAATTGCAGTGGCGTTTGTTTTTTTGTGAATCAGTCATCCACAGTTTTACCATCTGAGTCCTGTAATATGCTATACAATAATTACAATCATAAATTCACTCTGGTACAACACTGACTATTTTCCAATTCCACTTTACTTGCTTAAATGAACTTCATCAAATTAATAGTCTAATCTCACACAGACGTTTTGGTTAGTAAATTGTTTTCACAGAGCAAAGCAAAAAGAAATGAATTAATTAATTTAAAAAAAATCCAGTGATCATCTAGAGTATTTATTGCTATCTAGAATAAATGGGCTACCTAACATAAGTTAAAGATTTGTGCCATATTAGTCAAGCTAAATACTCCTAAACTAGGTGTTGTTGTGGAATAAAATGATGCCATCATCATTTTTCTACATGACTTAATGACAAAGCATAATGCTATGCTTAGAATGACTTTTTTTTTTCAGCTATGTCCATGCACCGTTGTTTCCTCTACCTTTTTTTATCCACTAAAGCACAGCGCTGCTGCTTGGTATGCACTTCCAAACCAAGTTAATATTGCATTGTGTGAAAAGTATCGATCAGGTGTGTTGCAGTCAGAAATTAGATTTTTGGAAGGGGGAACATTTGCCAGACACAAAATTAATAGATTGCTTCCAAATAGAGCACAAAGAAATCAATTTCCATATCATTTTCACTATGAGCATGGTGTGTGTGTGTGTGTGTGTGTGTAGGGGGGGTTGGAGAAGCCAAGGAGACGTTCTTTGTGATAAAATGCGGCTCTAATATGAAAACCCTTTTTCAAATGCATTTCAATACGAATATTTCAGCCAACGATTGTGCAATGCGAAGAAAGAGGCCAAGGCCTAGGTTTCAGCCGTTTTGTGTAGGGACATTCACATGTATTGGATAAATGGGTGTAAATATTTTATTTGAATTATTATGTTAGTGTTGGAACCGTGCACGTGGGAAATTATTCAATTCTTTCACAACGTTGCTAGATCAGACGTCCTTTACTGAACAAAATGTTGCCATGAGAACTGAAAATCTCTATTATTTAATATAAGCTGTTGTTTTTGTTTATTAGTTTGTTTTGTTGAGTTTTTTTTGTGTGTGGAAATTTAACTCAAAGTGTAGCATCTCGTGTCTTTTCTTTGTATTAGCTACAGATGTTAAGAAACCACTAATCATGACTTGCAATGTTAATGATGACAGATTCTTTGATTAATTGACTTCCTGGGGCAACCGGATGTCAAAGCAAACACACTTTCCAGGTTTACTGTAAATTATTCTCCAAACTGATAACACGGCAATCAGCTTTATTACTCCTACATTCATATAATGGTTCCATTAGGATCTTTTTTTTTTTTTACAAAACAAAAACAGGGTGTGCTGAATGTAGGTCAAGGGCTTTTGTGCTCTGTTTTAGCACACATCCTTTGGCAAAATGGGCTCTGTTAATGATCTATCAATTTTAGCATTAAATTAAACCCAAATTACAGATAGAGCACTGCGTTCAGCACTTCACACTTCGTTCGGATGAGTTGACTTTAAGGATATTTGGGAAGGAATGCAAATTGATCTGCTTTAAATTTCTTCAATTTTGCATAATGTTTTGGAAACATGTCTTTCCATAAGATGGATTTAAATCAGCAGGATAATTACTTGTAATATTAAAAGTACCGCAATTAAAATGTATGAAATTTATTCAGAAGTCAAGGCAAAAATTAGACACAGCCTTTAGAAAAGTTGTTTTTATTATTATTATTATTACTACTACTACTTTCAGACAGACCCTTTTAACTCCTTCATGTACAGACAATTCTATGAAGACATTTTGGGCCATTGACTCTAATAATATTTTGCCTTTCCATTACTCAAATTTCCTTTCACAAATCACTTATATTATTAAAAAAGTCATCATATTCAAGTTGATTTAAATTGAATTACTTATACGCTTAAACCAATTCAATTCTTACAACTAAAATCAAACTATATTCTCAGTTTACATCACCTGCTGGGTGACCTTCACGGGTTCTGCCATATTGAGAATACACAGTGAACATATACGACTCCACTTGAACACACCATTTGAACTTTCTACAGTACCAGGTTCTCAGTGGTACTATTTCACCATTTATTCATCAGAATATTGAGCAGAGAACCATGCTGCTATGCTGTTTGTTGGCCTTGACCCCTTCTAGTAGAGTGGGGGGTGGGGGGGGGGGGATCTACTCTTGGGAAAATGCATTTCCCAGCATGGCTGTGAACGGCATGATACTTTGGAGTGCTTCTTCTAATCCATCCTGAGAAGCTCTCATTCAAAATGGGGACAAATCACAACGTGTGCTGAACAAGCTGGAAGTATTTCCATGGATTCATTTGGTAAATGCTTTTAGATTTGTAAATCGAAAAGCAAGATGAGCTAAGAGTTCTGAGATATAAACACAACTTTCTGGCAATTAGAAGAGAACCTAGAAGTGTTTCCTTTTTAGTTGGTAACCTCTTTTTGAATGGCAGATTCTGATTATTGAGTCAAGATTGTTAATATACACTTTCTCAGTAGTTCGATATAAAACAGGTTCAGGGATGGGGCTAAGTATGAGTTCAGGTAGTAGGTAAATAGTCTCCATGGCTTTGGACAAATCATTCCAAAATGAAAGGATGACAATGACGAGGTTACTGGAACCCTCTAACGTGCAAGCTAAGCTAGCTAGCAAGACAGCTTATCAAATATTACTGATGTACAGATCATGTCTTGAGTTTATAGCCTACTACAGTGCTGTTGAATGCTTGATTCTGATTGGTGGGAAGATGTTGATTAATTTTCAAGAACAACGGTATCTATAGTAACAAATTACACATGATCTTGTAAGGTGGAAGCACTACATTAACAGATTTTTTTTTTTTTTTAAGTATGTAATTGTTGGTAAGATGAAGTTTTCTGTCACGAACCATTTATTTAGAATTTTTGGAAGGAGTCTTCAGTGTCAGCACAAAGTCAGCACTTTGTAACAGTCAGAACTAAAACTGAAAGGTTACATTTAATAAAAAAGAAGTCTAAAGGACAGAGAACTTTGCAGTGTCTCTATAAAAAAGATGCATTTTTTTTTTCTTAGTAGCTTTAAGAGAGAGAAAAACAGGGGCTGGTGAAGCTAACCATAATTAGTTGTTATAACATAAGTAATAACAGGAAATAACTTGTTTCATGGAAGTTCCACAACATTAAACATAACTCTTGGTTATGATTAGCATCATATATAACGTAATATTGGAAAATAATCATCTTAGCAGTGTTGAGAGTAATTTCATTTCACATCACACCACAACATTGTTGATTATTTTCCTATAATGTTTTATTCCTTACATATTGTATTGTATTAAATTGCATCATTGTATGTTACTACTATTATCAATTAAATATATGAATAATTGCTTTTAACTGCATATAATGTGTTCTTCCTACAGTTTGAATGATTACTGTCCATCCTGACTGATCACTAAAAGCATTAGTTATCCAAACATTAAGAAGCATTATAAAATGTCCAATTCATCTTTGGTCCAGCGGCTGACTGCAATAATGACTCATTAAGCATTGTGTTTAAGTGATATTGGCCTCCATCATTTGCCAGGAACAAATGGACGCAGCTCCCCCCTTAACCACCCGAGTGGAACATAAAATCCAATCTAAAAAACATTTGCGTGAGGGAAAATTGACTCAGATAGATAGATCAAATAAATGAATGTTATGAATCCCATCAGAGGGAAGCCATTAGGGCCTATTTGCTTGTCATAACATTCCTTTTTGGTGATGACTTATTACTCTCATGGTTGCAGAGAAGGCCATAAAAAAGCAACCTTTTCTCACTCTATTTCCCTAAAAATGCAGGTACAGGAAAAGATTGAGAAATGGAAAGCTGAATAAATCTAACTGACTTGATTCTTGCTAACTGTTAATGTTCTGGAAGGTTGTGAGTTCAAATCCCTTCACCTTCAACTGCTTAGGTTGTCCTCTGCCTCACTCGTAAACTGCATTAGAAACAAAACAATAAATGTTAATGTAATCACAGTGCAGGCATTTTTAATATGCCCTTGCACAGTCAAGATCAACGTCAAGCCCTGTAAACCTGACTTGCTGGATTTGTACGTGTTTATTTGAGTAACAAACAAGATTATCTTAATTCACTGGTTTCATTAATACTGCAGTTTTCCCTTTTGCGCAACCTTAAGACAAAAAAAAACTAAACAATTAATAAATCAAGGTGGATTTCTGTTGAAAACTCAGCTGCATTGAGTAATGAGTGACTTCTGCGAGGGGCTTTAATTGCTCCCTTTGCAGAAGAATCACACTTTCAAATTGAAAAATGGGCCATTGAAGTTTCCTCTACAGTCCCAGACAAACCAATGAGTGAGCAAACGAAAGAACAAATGAACAACATCCTCTTTTTTCAGGAAACAAAAAGCTTTTCAGCAAATTAAAGCTTATCATTTTGTCAATATTGTGTATTAGCGTGACTCTAATGGCGCTTAATTGGCTCCTCCAAGAAAGTGAAGTCATCATAATATGAGATTCTGAAATGCACGCAGTGCACATCGATACTCAATTAAAGGAAAGAAACAGTGAAAGACTGCAGGAAGGAAAATGGGGAAAATGAGAATGATAATGCAGTTACAGACTTAAAAAAAATACCAAATTGCTTTAAAGTATACAGTGTATTTAATCGAAACACAATAGTTGTACCACAGTCCCTTAGGTTAGAGGTATGTGCTGGACTGTCGTCTGTAATGCCACTCCCACCCACTCCTGAAAAAACTCTGACCAATCCCGCCTGCTCCATCAGAATGTTAGACCAATCCCTCCTGTTCCCCAAAGGAATTCTAACCAATCCTGCTCACTCCTGCAGAAAGTTAGACCAATCTAGCCAGCTCCAGAAGGAATTGTGACTAATCCTGCTTGCACCTGAAGGGATTCTGACCAACCCTGTCCACTCTTGAAGGAATTCTGACCAATCCCTCCTGTATCCCAAAGGAATTCTGACCAATCCTGCTCACTCCCACAAAAAGTTAGACCAATCTAGCCATGTCCAGAAGGAATTTTGACTATTCCTGCTTGCATCTGAAGGAATTCTGACCAATATTCATGCTCCTACAGAATGGTACACCAATCCTGCCCACTCCAGAAAGAATTTGGGCTCATCCTGCCCACCCCTGAAGAAATTCTGACTCTGAAAGAATGGGAGTGCTTGGTCCTCCCAGAAAGGTGGACTAAGGCCCCCCACTCCTGCTGATATATTTTTTTCATGTTCCCATACTGTGTATTTTCAAATGAACCTACTTACTTGGTTATATTTTCCCAAAATATAAACCAATTAGCAATTTAAACCCTAGCAATCCTGACCAGGATAAAGCATTTCCTGAATACATGTGAAGGAATGTGGAATGAATATAAGCTCAGGATAAACTCTCTTCCAGGTGCCCCTACCACATTCCAAGTCAAACCTGTACCCACGACTGCAAATTTAATCACAATATAAGACAAGCAACATTGTCAACCCCCTTGTTTGAGCTGAAGCTAAGTATGGCTGTAATTTAAAATGGTTTATCTTAACATATATTTCATCCAGTGCAAACATATCATGGTATAAACCCACCATCTGTCTTGTAAATATTTAACAATTCAACCACTGCAAATATACGCTCAATAAAATGACACTGTAGATCACTTGGGCATTTAAAGCTTTCAGAAATGTGTAACACACAGCATCAGTTTACACAGAAAAAGTGTTCCTATGTGCATAAATGCATTCAAGACATTTTACTATTTCAGTGGACCGAATGCTTTCATCTGTGGATAGAAATAAAATGTGAAAATTACTCTAAACACAAATAAATCCCATTGGCTTGCCTTCCTGAATGAAAAAAAACATAGCTATTTTACCTCTGCACGGTGATTAACTTCTCATAATTACAGGAACAGAGCAAAATTTTCTTAGTGATCTCTGTTGAGCCTGTTCGGCAGAATCTGGGGGTGAATTATTGTAGATCAATTAGGAATTCATTCTAATCATCAAAACCGATGATTAGACCGATGGCTGCTGTACAAAACTGATGAAATGTTTGGTTTAATTAGCCTTGTTAATGTGCTGCTCGAACAGCTTCATGCAGCCCGGTGAATAATGTTGATTATGTATCAGCCTTAATGATGACTGTATTTATACATCAGCTATATAAACTTGTGTAAAGCAGAAAGGTGCTGTGAATATTGACAACCTGTAAAGCTTCCTGCCCCTAAAGAGCACAGCCTGTCAAAATGCTACATGGTCACCATCAGTGGGCGTGTCTGTGATGTTTTTTTGGACCATTAAAATGTTAGATAAATGTCAGTGACTGTGATAAATGTCAGTGACATCTTAGGGCAGTGGTAGCTCAGTGGTTAAGATGTTGGTCTACTGATCAGAAGATCTTAATTTCAAATCCCAGCACTGCCAAGCTGCCACTGTTGGGCCCTTGAGCAAGGCCCTTAACCCTCAACTACTCAGTTATATAAATGAGATCAACGTAAGTCGCTCTGGATAAGGACGTCTGCCAAATGCCTTAGGATATCTGTTATTGATAACCTTGAAATGGCAGAAAATGACGCTACAACATCCCTAAGGTTGCTCTTGTCAACAAATCCTATCCACTTTTTAAGGAATTCTGAAAAATCCTACCCACTCCTGCATCATACCAATGCCACACACTCCTGAAGAAAATCTAACCAATAATACCTGCCCTCAAAGGAATTCTGACCAATCCTGCCTGCTCTTGCGGAAAGTTAAACCAATCCCTCGCGCTTCCTAAGTAAATTTGGCCAATCCCACCAGCAGATAGTTAGACTAATTTCACCTGCTCCTGAAAAAGATTTGATCAATCTGCCCCAAAGAAATTCTAACCAGTACCTCTCAAAGAAATTTAGACTAATCATGCCCAGTCCTATTCCAATCCTATCTGCTCCTGAAGAACATCAGACTAATGCCACCCACTCCTCAAGGAAATCCGACCTTTCATACCTTCCCTCAAAGAAATTCTGACCAATCCTGTGCACTCTCTCAGAAAGTTAGACCAATCCTGTCTGACCAATCCCTCCAGCTCCAGCTCCAGCTCGACCAATCCCTCCTGCTTCTAAAGGAATTCTGACCATTTCCACCTGCTCTCGAACAAATTATTACCAATCCTGCCTGCTCCCACAGAAGGTTAGACAAATCTCACCCACTCCCAAAGAAATTCTGACCAATCCTGCCTGCTCCAAATTGTCTGTGCTGTAAAATTAACAAACAAACAAAAAAATCATGTAATGTACTGTATCTTAGGACTTCTATTACATATAACCTTGAAAAGAAAGAAATGGCAAAACAACACTGCAACATTGTTCCCATATGTAGTTAATTACCATAATTTTATTCATCATTAATCTTTAATTAGTAAATGATGTATCCCTTGCTTATAATAGCATATTTTTATAATTAAATTCAAGGTTTTGAAAATATTTTAGGCATACAATTAACCTAAAAATAACACCTAAGGAAAAGTAAATAGGTAAATTATCAGATTTGATACAACATCATTTCAGTTATTATTTTGGTCAATAATAATGTCATGTTATAAGACCAAAAATAGGATTTTTAATGAATCTGTCACGTCGAATAAGCATATATTTTGCAACATCTACAGTATTGTTCTTGTTGCGTGTCTGTGTGGCTTGTTCTTTTTTTTGTATTGCAATATGCTGGTATTAACCACTCTACTATAAAATTCATACACACAACTGTGTTACCTTTGATAAAAATTTTATGTTGTACTTAAACCCTGTAGGTAGAGCATGGCTTTTTATCTGTATTTCAGCACTAAAATAAAAAAATAAAATAAAAAACAAAAATAAAAATAAACATGAAAAGAAACTAAAGTTGTCAGAATAAGAGTTTCTGGAAACAATGGACAGCTGGATTGATCGAGGAATTCACTCAAACCAGACATTTGGATTTGTCACTTTACAGCATCATACCTCATTTGCATGGAACATTTGTTGGCATAATAGCAACTAGATCTTGTGCACTAAAAACAATTATCATACAGCATGCTAAATATTCTCTAATAAACTTTATGTCCATTCTTTGCCTTTATAACTGTCTAAAACCATTTTCATATCTTCTGAAAGCAGGTCATAATTGACTATAGTAAAAACCCTGCAGCCTTTTGAAATCATCTTCGTTTGCCCTAAATGCTACCAAGTTCGTAAATCTAATGGAATCTGTGCTAATGCACTCAGAACTATTGCTTCAATTTCACCATTTTCTCAGATTCTTTTTTTTTTTTTTTTTTGCAAAGATTCAAAGAGCTTTAAACTGAGGCATGGACTGGGTTTTTAATTGATTCATTAATATGGATTCATTTGAGGGGGAAAAAAAGAACATATAAAATATCCCTAAAATAAACTGTAGTTCTTGTTTGATTGTGTAATTATCTACATAGAAGTCGTACAGAGCACAACATTCTCTTTTAAAACACCTACAATGGGCAACTTTCGGGATTAAACTTTAGAAACTTAACTCTAAAGAGATTATCTAACAGTAACAGTTTCATTCCCTTGATTTGGAATGTTTTCCAAAGAAAATAAAATAATCAGATGTATTTGAAAAAAAGACCTTTGAAGGCGATGCAGAACATGAGAATAGTCCCATGAAAACACTCCAAAGGACCATCAGAATTTTTCACTCAAGCTGCACTTGATGTCAAATCAATATGGCTGCCCACAGCATCAACAGTAAACAAAGAGTAACACTTGTTGCTAACAAAAGACAAACAAGAAGGAATCCAAGGAGGAATTTTTTTCTTACTTTGTAGCTGAAATGAACAGGTCGAAAAGGATAATTCCAAGCTCCAAATTCAAACTTCTGAGGTAAGTCAAATGCAGCATTCATTTTAAACACAGGTAGAAACAAAACTAACACAAACCACGTTCTCAACCACATGACTCTGATGGGGTTTTCAGCCCAATCCACAGTTGCTTATTTTCTATTACAATTTTTTCCACAGCATTTTTTCAATTATTAAAGCATGTAATTATTAATGGATATATATATTTTTTTATCTATTTATAGTTACATTTAATGATGTGGAACAATTTAGACAATCTCACTATCCTCTTTTTTCTCTCTGTCTTGAAGTTAGCAAGTTCACGTAAACACCTCCGAAGACATCCGTTTACAGCTTTACCTCTGACACTGGAGACTCCTTCCAACATCTCCTCATAGACAACTTTATCACACCTTGCCTTGTAGTCAGGACTAATGTCATATCGAAAATGAATCAGCTTCTGATCAGTCAGAATGGAGCATTCAACAGTGCTGTGGTTACGATTGCTTATAATTAAGTAAAGAAAGTATGTACTGCTTAATTACCTAATTAATACAGAAATAATCATTACTGAAAAATTAACATAATAACATTATACTATATTACCATTCCCACTATAATTATTTAGTAAAAAAAAAAAAATCAGGAACACGAACATTAATTTATGGATTTATTGATGGACGTACAACTTGTTACCATGGTATTAGCCCAGATTTAATTTAAAAACCAACAGACACTTAAACAAGTTTCGTTTTCTGCTGGATAATTACACAGCAGTTGCATCTGTCAGAGCTGTAAACTCAGTGACTGCAGCGCTTAAAGCATGCAAGATGAAGACCAGCGAAAGTCTTGGGCCACTGCTTTACTCTAAATTATGGACATGATGCAATGATGCATAAGAACTTCACTTTGCCATAATGAACTTTAATGGCTGATGTTTTATTGAGGTCTGTCTGTCTTACTGGAGGAATTGCTATAATTATAGCACTCCAACTTAAGAGGCCCATAAATCCCAGGACCCACGTAGCAATATTTTATTACCCCTTTTTTTTCTGGCACAGACTACTGAACTCTAGACCGTGCCATATGAATTATATATTGTCTCAAGCATTATTTCACCAAGTAGTGCAACGCGACATGTGTTTTAAAAACCGAGATTTGATTGCACTCTGATGTTATAGTGTGTCTGTAGATTAAATCCACTACAGATGAGCTTCTTAAAGACATTCTGAAATCATTATCGTCATTTCGGCACTTGGGATTGAGCATGATTCATCTGCCCTAATAACTTAAAAAAACTAAATTCTTCTTCTACTAAAGTAACTTTTTTCATTGGGTGGGACTAATGGAAGTGGAATAGCCAGTCATGTCATGTTGGGTTTCTCTTCACCCTCTCCTAGGCCTCGTTCACACCTGGCATTATGAATGCATATCCTTTGACTGGATTTTATATTTTAATTCCACATTGTTTCCAGTGATCGGATTTTATTCGTTGTTTCCGCTGAAGGAAATATATGTTGTGCACATTTGTTGCGACAGTCTTCTGCTGAATTTCTTTATTAGGTTAGGTAGGAATGTCCTGTGAATCCTATTTCATGTACCTTTATACTGGCTGTTTCAAACATTTTAATCATGTGGTCTGTGAACAAAACTTGACCCATGAAACTATGAAAAGCAGCTGCTTTTGTGTCTGCTGTGTTATTGCATATAGACTTCTAGTCACATTATATGAAATAATGTGTGGTAAAAGCAGAATAAAATACTTTATTACATGCTGTTTTAGGAAAATATTCAACTTTAGGATGGTAACAGTGACAGTGCTTTACACTGGGCCACAATACACCATCCTGTCATTCACTTTTAATAATTTTTTTTTGGCATGATTCCACTTTTCCAATATCAAGACTGAAACATTTGCAGTGAAAATGAGGACTTAGTTAAGAAAAATAAAGAACTCTTGCCCTGCGTCCCAACTGATATACTATCCATACTAAATAGTAGCCAAGATGAGAATTAGTGTGTCCCAAATTGTAGTATGTTGAAATGAGGATCCCAAAAGTACCCGAATGGTCTACTATTTCAGTAAAATTTTCGAAATATGGCTCCACGGACACTTTTTCAGCTAATATTGTCAAGTTTTCTTGAGAATTCATTGTTGTCACCTTTAAATGATGCTGACGACGATAGGATAAAGAGCATGTAGTTAACACTTTTTATTGCATGAGACTGCATTACCCATCAAGGATAGACCCAAATACCCTGAAGCAATCTAATGTATGGATAGACTTGGACATGCACCCATCATAGCATACAAGTGGTGAGAAAAATACATACCAAAACAAAAACAAACAAAAAAAGAAGAATTTAAAAAAGTAATTTAAAAAATAAATAATAAAAAAGGTAACACTGTTTTTTTTGTAATTAATTTTATTGACTGACTTTAGGATTTTTTTAATATTACTGAGACATTAGGAAATATATTTAAACAATTATTGAGTCTTTAGAAAATATATCTTTTTTAAATTATTGACTATATATAATATTTTGACTATTTCAGGGAAAATTTTAGAGATGGAACACTTTTAATAGTATTAAAATGAATATTAAATATTTGAAATATTTGAAAAACTTTTTACATTAAAAAAAAATAGTTTCTTTTCTCTTGTGCTTGGTTTTTTTTTTTTTTTTTAATATATATATATATTCAGATTCATAGGTTATCCAAAAGCGTTTTACTCGAATAGAGATCTACAGTATTCAATAGTTGGAAAGGGCTAACAAATAAAAGTTAGTTTTCGGGGAAAGAAAAAACACCACCTCTATACAAATGCACTGCAGCATATGATTGACTATTGAGTCAATAGCCAGCGCAAATGGGCACTACATCATTTAGCCTTATAGCTGGCGTCTGCTCTAAATAACACGGTCTGAAAACAATCTCTCGGCTGACAGCTCTCGTGCTCGGTACCGTGTATATGATCGAGCGAGTGTATCGGCTTCTCTGTCGCGCCTCTTTGTTGTTTCAGAGCAAATGGATCGTTCTCTGTGATGAGATCTATCATCGCATGACTGAGTCCATGGCTAAGTGGGTCAGTGTAAAGAGCACCCGCTTACAGTACATACGAATCTTGGTAACAACTGGTGGAAATACAGACTGGTGACAAATTAATGGAAAAACACATGTCTCTTTTATACTCCAAATCAGTCAGAGTTGGCCTGTTGGGAGAGGTCTCTTCCAGCATAATCCCGCCCCTGTTGGATATTATTACTAATGTGCAATGTGAAAAACACCAATTTGAGGAAATATCTTTTGAGAGATTGTTCTTTTTTTCTCTTAACATTGCCATTTTGTTAAAACACCAATGTTGACATTTCTGGGAGTTCTTCCAATGTCTCTTGGAACTTCCTTAGAGTGGAGCTTTTCCAAAAGTTAGGACACTAGAGAGAAAAATAATCACAGAGGTCATGTCACGGCAAACTATTGACTCCATTTCCCAGAATGCACTGCAAACTACAAACATGGCCAACTATTACAACTCCCAAACAACACTCAGACACATTCACCTTCTCCTGCACACTAATCACATACACCTGTTCCCAATTGCACTCTCAATTACACCACACTACTTAAGAGACTCACACACAATGTCTTTGTGAAGTAATATGTTCAGTTGCCATAGTCTCTGTATATTACCAAGCCGGTCCATTGTTTAGTCTATTCTGGTTTTGTTTCTGCCTTACCTGCTCTAGCCTGATCGCCTGGCCACTGCCTGTCTTTGTTTATGCCTTGCCCTCTGGATATTATACTCTTCATTAAAGCTCTTTACAGCAATTGCATCCTGCCTCAACTCTCATTATGTGACAACAGAGGACGGAGTAAACTCCACTTCCCAGAATTCACCATGACATCACAACACTCATGATACCAACTTCATTTCCCATCAGCATCAAGGACTACAAACCATGTCACAAGATTCAATCACCTTCATTTTCTTTACCACTTATCCTACAAACGGTCATGGGAAGCCTGGAGCCTATCCCAGGAGACTCAAGGCACAAAGCGAGGGACACCCTGGACACGCTAAGGACAATTTAGAAATGCCAATCAGCCTACAACGCATATCTTTGGACTGGGGGAGGAGACCGGAGTACCCGGAGGAAATTCCCAAAGCACAGGGAGAACATGCAAACTCCATGCACTCAGGGTGGAGGCAGGAATCAAACCCCCAACCCTGGAGGTGCAAGGAAAACGTGCTAACCACTAAGCCACCATGCCCATCCACATTGGAATTATTATTATTATTAGTTTTTCCCCCAATTTTCTCCCCATCTTTGCCAATTACCAACAGCCAGGTCTCCCCAATCATACGACAGCTACCAGTTCAGAAGGGTAAAGGTTGTCACGCGTTTCCTCCGAGACACGTGAAGCCAACGAACCACATCTTTTCAAAGTATGAGCTCCCACGTCCACTATAGGGCAAGGTAACACACTATGAGGAACGTGCTATATGCCCACGTCAGCATACACGAGCTCACAGGTGCCCATGATTGGCTAGTGTCACTGTGATTGACAGGAGAGAAATATAGCCATCTCTCCCACCCAAAGGATATGGCCAATTTTGCCCTCTTGGATCTCAGTACAATAAGGTGAACGCTTTTCTATTGCGCCACTTGGAAGGCTCTAGGTTCACAGGACATCTGATTGCACACACCTATTTCCAATCACATACTCCCTTTAAATAAACTCAGACTTCCTAAAACACTCTTCGCAGTGTCTCACTCCTAGCATTTCAGTAGTGACAGTTCCAGGCTTTTCTGTACTGAATTTTGACTTTTATTCCTTGTTAATTGGCTTTTCATGTTTGCTGATTGCCTGACCTATGCCTTTTCAAAGTTATTTGACTTTGTTTCTGGATTTGTGTTTTCGATTGTTTTCGATTTTTAATAAAGCCTGCACTTGCTTCCGACTTCACTACCTTCAGGACTCAAAAGCCAAAAGGGCTGCAGTGTATTACAAATATAGGTAGAAGCTAGAATCTTCAGTGCACTCTGCAAATAATAACCAACAAGACTACATTATTTGCATATGCCATCAAATTAGGCTGCTTGGTCTAACGTTTAATCAAGGTAATCAATTCATCTTGTACAACTGTGGAGTATGGGGGTTGTTTAGGTCCATCCCTAGACGTGTCTCATTTCCTCCATCCAAACAGATGCTTGCAAGATTCAATATCCGCTACCCAACACAGTCCTAAGCCTTTATGCTTTTAGCACTGGGTTCCTCCTTCTTACTCGGCAAATGGATGTCTTGGTTCAGGTCTCTTGCAGCTCCAGAAGTCCAGGAGTAGATACTGAATTTCCATAAAAAAAGCTATTTCATGGCAGAAATGATTCTGCAGGAACCTGTAAAACCCACAGCAATGGAAGTGCTTACAAACGGAAATGCATATAAGATCCATTTGTGGCTGTTTGCCCGAGCTTGGAAGATCTTATCAGTGATAGTATTCAGGCCAAAAACTGTGAAGTCGAGAAGGAAGAGGAAGGAGGAGAAAGGAAGGAGCGAGGCAGCGAAATGAGTGTGTCAGGTGTGCTTTGGGGGATACACAGGCGAAGAACTCCCTGCTCACCACTTTCAAGTGCTTTTGACCCCACTTTCAGAGAAATGACCTTATAAACCGAATCAGTCCAAGCAGTCCAATGCTGCACTTACACAAACCACAAGAAAAACTGGAGATGCACCAATTCTACAGGTAGTATGCAATTATTAAATGATTTAGGCATGTAACATTTCCATAGTAAAGTATATTTTTTGAAACACATCAGGTTTAAATCTATCAAAACTAATTTCACTCTTCCAGATCTATTCAATGCTGGATTCTGATTGGTCAACTTCCAGGCCTGGGGGTTCGATTCTTGCCTCCGTCCTGTGTGCATTGAGTTTGTATGTTCTTCCCATGCTTCAGAGTTTCCTCCCACAGTCCAAAGACATGTTGTGTAGGCTGATTGGCATTCTTAAATTGTCCATGGTGTGTGATTGTGCCCTTTGATGGGTTGGCACCCCGTCAATTGGATAAAAACATCAGCTTTGTGGCTTAACAGCCTCGACAAATAAACACTCAAGAACAATAAGAGCTTGAAGAGCTGAGCAGCAGAAACCTATTAACTGAATCATACACAGAACAAGAGACATGTCTGAACATCACATGTTCTCGTTAAGGAGCAGTTGCGAACTCACGTTAAACCTTCTCTCGGAAGACGTTTTTGATTGGACAGATTTTACACTGTCCAGCAAACTGGTAGGAGGCCAATTTTGTTTGGGAATCTTGTAGATAGGCGATTTGCTGGAATCTTCTGAGTCCGGCTGACATTTCAAACCAATAAGGAGTGTAAACACGCAGTGGGGAACTTGGCAATCCCATGTCTCTGCTGTGTGCTGCTGTGTACTCCACACACACACACACACACACACACACACACACACACATACATACACAGGGCTAAAACAAGCTCAGGACTCAGGGGACATGTCCATAAAACAATTTCCATCTTCTGGGAGTTCCTTCCCTGGCTGACTCTATAGGGAACCACAGAGGTAGAGTAAACACAAGCCCTGATTCGCCGAATGTCAGCTGAATTCATCCTATGCTCACGAGCCAAAAATAAGTGGTTTATGACTTGGAACCGAACTGAGACAAAGAGCAGTGTGAAGAAGTGTAGCATTGGGGGGAAGTAGTTGAAAACGTGTCAAGGTTTTAGAAAATAGAGATTTATCTCTTTTCTTTAAATATGTTCTCCTTTCAAAAAAAAAAATCCGTCTGACATTTTTTGTCCCTTTATGTAGCACCCTTAAGCAAATTTTTTAACACCCTTAAAAACCCTTTTCTTGACCCCCTGGATTTTTTTGTTCCTTTGCGGGAACCCTTAAAAATGTTCCATCTAGGATTTTTTTTCCCTTTTATTGGAGACTTATAAAAGGTACCTTAGGTTTCTTTCCCTTTATTAGAATCCTTGAAATAGATTCCAGCTGGCACACTTAACTGTCCCCTCCCTTATTGAAATCCTTAAAAAAAGACTTCCATCTAAAACTGTAAAGGTATGTTTATTTATTTATTTGTTTGTTTGTTTTGTTGCTTTGTGAAACCCTTAAAAAAAGTTCTATATAGCAACATAGCCCGGGCTGTGAGGTCAGCTAAACGCTACTAGCTATTTAAAAAGTGGCCCTGACTTCCTGGCCTTCTGAAAAAAAACCAAAAAAAAAAAACCCAATAGAAACCATCAAAGAAATTCTAATGGTTTCCACTACAAATACTATTATAAATTGGTCCTTAATGGTATCCACTAGACATAACATGCCACCAACAGAAAGCATCAGATTACTAGTAGAGACTCACAGGGACCATTACAGTATCCATTAAAACCAATACAATTCCCATTAAAACCATTACAAATTCTACAGTATGAGGGTTTCGATTGTTTGTTTTTTTCCAGAAGGGTGTTTTCTTAAACTCAAGTTTTCTTGTTTTCAACTTTTTGTGGGCTCTTTTTTTGTCCCTTTTTAGGAGGCATTTATCTTGACTATATGTTTCCATGTGACACCTTAAAGTGTGTTTAACCCTCTGTGGGAGTGATTTAATAAAGGGTACACTGGTTTCAGATTGTCAGACTACTTGACAAGCATTTAGTGTATATATTGATTTTATTTCATCTCATTCAGCCTAGTATATTCAGCACAATACGCTATTTTTCATTCTTTTCCTGTTGGTACAGTGATTTTCTGTATGAGAAAGATGCTATATAAATGAATCCTTTATTATTAAACCTTTCTTCTTCTCCTTCTTCTTCTTCTTCTTCTTCCTCTTCTTCTTCTTATTATTAAAACTTCCATGCATGATATGTTTTATTTTAACTGATTTAGTTCTATATGTAAGTTTATTCGCTGTGATGGAAAATGAACTAAACTAAAGAGAAAGTATATATTTTTTTCTTTTCACTGGTAAACACTCTGTGCAGCCTGTCCTTGCACTTCTTTATACTTCTGGTTAAAGATGATTACTAAATGTACTCTCTCTCTCTCAGGCTGTACTTCACAGTAAAAGGTTTGGAATTTTATAAAAGTCTAATGCTAAACTGTTATTGTGTTATTTTTACATTTGCATTCACCTACAGCCAGTTTAATGCTCTTTCAGTCCTTGAGCTTTATTCAAGATGGCTTTTTTTTTAAGTTCCTCTGTGCTGCCTCATTAATGCACCTCTTCACAAGTATGTGACATTTTACTTTCCCTTTATTCATTTTGCCATGTACCAGCAAAATGAATAAACATTTACCTCTAATTTAGATTCTACACTCATGAATCATAAATCAGCTCTGAATATACGGCATATATTTATTTCTTTGCTGTGAATGCTACCAAAAGGTTTCATCTCACTGTCTTTTTTTTTTTTTTTTTTTTTTAATGTTATGACACAGTCATAAGGGTGGAGGTTAGGATCTAAAGTAGATACAAACATACTAATGTGCTCAAATATGTTACAATCTGAGACATCAGAACACTTTTTATATTAAGCATTAAGTTCAGAATTAAAAGCCACAAGGTCAGAAAAGTGTAAAGGCTGAGTTTGAATTTAAATTGTGAAAAGAGGAGATGATAACCGGGTTTACATCGTAACAGTAGCGTCATAGAAAAAGGGCAAAAAGGAAAGACAAAATGGGAAGAGAAGAGAGATCTAGCTTCATAACTGATTTTAATCCTGCTGAGATGAAAAGATGAACATGAGAAGAGAGTTTAGAATTTTAGCTTTTATTTCCTGGTAGTTATATGTAGATGTGTTAAACGACATAGAACATAACACATTTTGAATCAGACCACCCAATTTATAGGTGAGCAAAAAAAAAAAAAAGGGAACGTCACTGACGGGTATTTCTTCTTACCCAGGTGTGTCCTGTTAGATCGATTGTTTAAACAATAAATATCTCTGAACATCTACTCATGGTTTTAGGCTTCAGTTTCACCTGTAAAGACTGCATTCGTTGTTAAAAAGGATAAACTAACATGAAGACCAGAGAGCTTTCTATGGGAGAAAAGCAAGCCATTTTGAAGTTGAGAAAAGACAGAAAAAAAAAAAAAATCAGACATTGCACAAACATTGGGCATAGCCAATACAACCATTTGGGATGTCCTGAAAAGAAAGAAACCACTGGTGTACTGAGAAACAGACCCCGAATGGGTCGGCCAAAGAAAACAACAACAGCTGATGACAGAAACATTGTGAGAGCTGTGAATAAAAACTCAAAAACAACAACTACATGTAAATACCAGGAAGTAAAAGCTGAAATCCTAAACTCTCGTCTCATCTTTTGATCTCATACCCAAATGTCTTTGGTGTATAGCGCAAACAAAAGAATACTTTTGGAGGGGACATACGGTACATTTCACTGAAACCCCCCAC
>JANDJT010000114.1:12809714-12826115 GCA_024331685.1 Stegophilus panzeri | reverse complement strand
TTGTCACATGAAAAGATATAATCAAATATTTACAAAAATGTGAGGGGTGTACTCACTTTTGTGAGATACTGTATACATACACACACATATATATATAATATAAATTAAATAAATAAAAATATCTAATTATTATTTCCCCCAATTTTATTTTCTCCCCAATTTCATTACCTGCCAAGTCCCACCCATCAGCCAGCTCTCTTTCATTTCTCTCTTCTTCATGACAGCTACCAACTGGGGAGGGTGAAGGCTAACACATGCTTCCTTGGAGACACGTCATGCCAGCCAACTGCATCTTTCACTATAGGAGGAATGCTCTATCCACCATCTTCAGAATACATGAGCTCACAGACGCCCATGACTGGCTAGGATGGCTGCCTGTGGCAACGTTGGTATTCAAACTCGCAATCTCTCTCGACATTAAAGCTTTTCTGTTGTCCCACTCAGGAAAAGAAAACATTCTGAATTTTGGATCTCTCTCAGAAAGAGAGAGAGATAAGAAAGAGAGAGGGATGGATGGAGGGATGGATGGATGGACATTATTAATACCAGAGGAAGAAATTGTGTGCTACAGCAGCCAAAGACATTAATACAATAGAAAGACATTGTGCACAAACAGACTATAATATTATTCTTATTTGTTTGAATGTTTAACTGCATTCAATTTTACTATCAGGAGGTCACACAGGCTTTAGATGCAAATGCAGGTTTATTAAAATAACAAAGCAAACAATCCGGAGAATGAATCCCAAATAGAATACACTAGGCAAGGGCAAACTCATAAACTAAACAGAACTGAGCCAAAAGCAGAAAATCAGAACAAAAGGCTCAGCCTTGCTATTGACAAAATGCAAGAGCAAGACTTCATGCTGAACAGGAGAACATCTGTATTACTTAAAGGGATCAGTGTGATTGGGAACAGCCATGTATGATTGCATACACATACCCCCATGGACACAAGAATCCTTTGAATAAGAAGTTTAGTACATGTGAAGCATGTTTAAATAGATGTACATTAGATGATTAAATATAGAACATGGTTTCTAAAACATTTATACACAGAGTCTGGATTATATTTAAAAAATACATAAAATTCCAGCAGTGAGAACGGTTCTGACAGCTGTAACCGACATGCTGAGCCGACTTCTCTTTCTTGCTCTGACAAAGCTGCTGGGGAGAAAACGGACGTGCCAGGCAAACAGAAATATCGCCTCTGTTTTCTCGAAGATTAAAGTATTGGCACCTGTGGCTTTGTTCGGTCGCAGGCAAACAAACTCGCTGTTTCTTATGATCAGTAGTTCGCTCTGTGAGGTAGGTGAGTCAGAGTGCGGCACATATTTGAACAGAAAATGAATTATGAGCCTGTGTTTTTAGTCAGTTTGCTAATCGAGTTGATGATTACACAATGGCGAATTGAGTAATCGATGACTCAAAGACATTACTGAATATACAAGTGAAAGCAAATGCTCCTTAAATGCGAGCGGCTGAGAAACACAAGTTGTCCCAGATGCTTCAAAATATCTCTAAAATTTTGTAGTGTGATTGACAGATGTACAAAAAAAGCAATGCAAAAAAGCTAGTGGGAATTGGAAGGCCAAACGTGTAACATGCATGTGGTCTAATGGTCTATTCTGAGTCAGTACCACTTTACACACTTTATACATTATTTGCATATTTACTGTATATGTATAGGGATATAGATCCTACTCTATATGCGGCAAAGCAATAGACAACCATCCATTTTCTGCATACTTGCGTAAAACCAGTCCCAGTTTTGATTTTCTCAATTCTATGCAAATTAGATATGACTCACAACAAATCCAAACAACTGGCTTGAATGATTCCTCGGACCGATCCTATGGCACGTGTGGTCTGATGTTTCTTCACTTCTCCACTCTGAACTATAGTACCTATTTGCAATTAGTTCCGATGAACGGTTTACAAAAAACACAAGACAAACTTCTTCCTATTCTGTCATATTTTAAATGTGTATAGAGAAATTATGACTAAAATTAAAGCTAACCTCTCGTGTGTGTACGTAGCTAGAACAGTTTTTACAGCTTGTATAGCTTTGTGCAGCTAGTACAGCTTGCTTTGCTAATCTGCCAGTGAAGCTAGTGCGAAACCGAGCATGTAACTAGGGCTGCAATTAACGATTATTATATATAACGATTAAATTTAGATTATATATAAGTACTTATGCATTATTTTAATGGATGCACAAAAAAATTAATAATAAAATCTCCCTTTCACGGCACCTTGTGGTTTCTGTTACTACTCACTGCCTTTAGACATATTATTTTATTGTTTATCACTGCATCTATGTTATGAGTCAGGAGCAACGTGGCCTCTTTACTAATAGATCACTCCCGTTATAATAAACAACAGAATTTACACTGCAAGCCCACAAATACAGCATACAATGACAATAAACTGGAATTAAACTAAATCTTTTAAGCAACTCACACCAGTTTGCCCAAGCCCTTGAACAGTGGAGCATTTTGGATATAAACATGTTTGTGCTCGTGCATCACTGTCGTGCTTCCATGCTACATAAGCTCCGCTTTGCGAAGTTTACAATTTATTTTTGTTGACTCTGGGTATTCTGCTAAAGCTAGCGGTGTCGCGTTACGTGCATATGACGTCCTGCGCCTTCGACTGGAAATTGGCTTATACTTCCGGTTAGTAAAAATTAAAAATGCTAGCGTTCCATTTGAGACGATACTACCTTTCTAAAATTCATACACTAGACGGTAGAGTACACAGTGCATAGTGTAAGTGTACAGTACGTCATTTGGGACAAAACTTTAGTATTTACTCTCCGAGGTGTGTTTTCAGAACAGAAGTAACGTAACGACTAAATCTCCCCCGTGACGCGCAGACCAACTAATCGATAATGAGCTTCGTTGACAACGACTTTCATAATCTATTATTATCGATTAGTTGTTGCAGCTCTACATGTAACATTTAAATTAAATGAAACAACCCAGCTTCACATAGATTAGTGCATTATTTAATCTGTGTTTAACTGGTCAGTGTTTACATTTTGGCTACTATCGTTTGTCATTGGATACTGCATGTTTATACTGTGCCTAAAGAGATCTTACTCCCCAGTTCTGCTGTCACCAAACAATCTAGCTATTTTCAGTGAGATAAAAATCATGTTTTCTGCCATGTGCCGATGCTGAGAATGTAATAACACACACACACACACACAGAGTGTCATCAGCATATTGATAGTCTGTTATTTCCAGAAGAACACATCCATGCATCTTTTTGAGCGTCTGTTTTGGCGTAAACATTCTGTTCATTAAACAGAAGGAGAGACGTCCCGCTCGTTTCAGAAATGCCATAACACACAGAATGTGTCATATTATACACACATATGTGACATGTTCAATTGTGTGGAGTCAGAATGTCACAATGAGTCAAATCAGATTTTTAGGTAAAATATAAATGTGGCCCGTGGTTGGGGGAGGGGTTTCGGTAAAGTGGATGCTATCATAAAGTGTCAGATTTCACTCTGAGCTCATTGTAGTAAAAGATAACTCATTGTATCTGGTACTAAAGTACACTTACAGCTGTATTTATCCCACAGCACTGTTGGATTACGGTTGGATTCTGCAAAAGGTGTTGATTCATTTTCTATAACAGCAGCTCTAACAGTAGTTCTGGACGTAAATCAAATCAGCTTTATATCAATGCAATGTTTTGTAATACATTATTGTTTCTGTAGTAACAGCTGATTCACAAGGATTTGTATGGTTGAAGCTTATTAAAAAAATGTATCAACTTTACACAAGAGAAAAAAAAGGAGGCTTGGGATGGAAATGACTATGAGATTCTATAATGTGCTATAAAGTGATAACAGGAACATTTCACAACATTACACATAACTATAAATTGAATAAAAATTAAAATAAATTAAGTAAATAAATAAATAAATGTAACTGCTATAGTATAGTATTTTGCTGTAACGGTACACCCCACTGTGTTTTATTCCATGCTTGTGGAACATGATGCTGTTTATCAGAAGTGTCTGTTGAACAGAATCTGAATCCTGGCCGGAAAAATAGCATGCAGGCAAATATAAGTGAATGAGAAGCTCTTCGGATATGATTCATTTGAGGAAATCGGACCATTCAAAGCTGTAATAACGACCCGAGTGGCTGGAGTGCTCAGGTGGTTCCTGCTCTCTACAAAATGTCATCCCGCCTTCTATTTTCTCAAAAAAAAAAAGAAAAAAAAGAGCAAAAGGCTATTGACTAAAACATGAAAGAGAAAGTGATGGAATGATGATGGAGGGTTATTAGGCTAGATGTTTGATTTGGAAAGGCATAATGATGGCACACTCTTGTAGCATTTAAACAAATAGCCGTGATACCTTCGATTTTCTAGGCAGTACAGGATGTTAGTATCAAGGGCTGTAAAATGTCTACCAAGGAGGAAGAAGATATGAAAACTAAATATGTATATATTGTTTGGTATGAATACAGATACGAACAGGAATAGGAGGTGGACTATTTTTTTTATTATTATATATTTTGATTACTTTTTTTTTAGAAAGCTTGCCAGAAATCTAGTTGAGACTAGACTGGGACCCCTTGGGGCACAACTTCAAAAAATAAAATAAAAAAATCACACAAGTGGGATGTTTTTACTTTCATGCGGATGAGTAGTCAGAGATGAACTTTCATTTATTCATCCTTAGTACCTGCCTGGTCAGGGTAGTGATGGTTACACAATATTGCACATAGGTACAAATCAAATGGCGGCCAATTATGAACTGGAGAGATGTAGGTCAGGTTGAGGAAGAACTGTCAGAGGCAGAATTCACACACCATCCTGACTCTGATGCCATTTCTACCTCTGTTTTGTTTAAACCTGTGTTTTTCAGTGTATCCTGTGGCATAGGACAGAGAAAAAACAGTTCCAGTTTACAAACAGATACTGATATGAATATTTGGAGCAGTATACATATCCAACAGATACTATATCAATAATATAGCTGCAAGCAGCAATGGCGGATTCCTCCTCAATATTGCAGAACATTTCAAAATTGACATGGTAGAGAAATGTATCTCACAGATGCAACATTTCAACGCATTCGGATCAATGGCACATTTTAAGTTAATTTTTGTAGTTTTCCACAAATGATCACTTGCACTTGCTTGCATATTCTTGCTGCTATAACATTAATTTGATTTACTCTGTGCTGCTAGAACATTAATCTGAATGAAGTGTACTTTGGCTTGATCCAAGACAAACAGCGCCATCTAGTGGACGATAAAGATATTGTTAAACATAATATAACAGATATTGTCAAAGATAATATTCCTTTTAATATCATTGTTTTTGGAGATATGAGGTTGCCATCACACATGGTAACATACTGTAGTGTCCTCTTTGTGTGTGGAACAGATCAAGTCCATAGGTTAATGTTCCATTGATTTATGGACATAAGAAATATGTGCAACAGTTGTCAATTCACCAATATGTAAATAGTTAGGTCAATTTTTATTTGATTCCTTATTGCTTATCACCCTATAAAAAGACATGTATCCCACACATATGTACCACAGTTCAAGTCAATCGGACCTACGGTTCATGAGGAAAAGATTTTTTGTAATTTTGGTCAAATTTTCAATGTACTGGAAAATCTATCATGACTTTATCGGTCCCAATGGCTTTTTTGTTCCCCATGAGAAATAAGGCATGTATAACAATTTTCAGACATATTGGACTTATATGGCGGAGGGAAAATCATGTTGATTTTGGGCATGGCCAGTAGCGCCACCTATGGGCTCATGTGGGTCATTTGTGATGTGGGAGTTACTCATGGCCTGTAGAATCAGTGTGCCAAATTTCAAAACTTTTTACTGTTCAGATCTTGAGTTATTGGGCACTTAAGGGAGATAAGGTGAATAATAATAATAATAATGATAAGAAGAAGAAGAAGAAGAAGAAGACTAACGATAACAATAGGTTTTCTCCTGACGGAGGAATCCTAATAAATATTTTGAGTCAGTGCAGGCTCATAAACACTCAGAGTCATTCCAAAGGACACATTTGCACAAGCGCTATAAATAAAGAGAAATCCTTCATGTTCCTTTGTGATTTTCATCATCTCAAACATCGAGTGCTAATGTCTTGCCAGAACGCCGTGTCTTAGTTCATGCTCTAATGAGCGCCCCGATTGAACATACACAGCAATGAGGAAAACAAAAGCAGGCTAAATCGCGTCTGTGGCCTCCTTTTAGTGCCATGCCGTCCTTGACCGTATGTTATGACTTGGCTTCATCGTCTGCGCTTGCCGATAACATACTAATGCTGTCATTCCCCTTGGACGACAGTACGTAAGCCAATAGCTCAAAGGACAAAAAGATAATGCAGGACATAATGTTTCCCTCCCACACACACACATACACACACACACACACACACACACACACATTCAGCTGACGACATAACTATTTTCCAGCAGGGCACAACAACCTTATGAGTCTTAAGCACAACTCCCACAAAGGCATTACACATAAAGGCCACTTTTATAGCTGCTCTATATAGATTGTTTTCTTCCCCAAATGCATGTCAAACACTTTGACATGCAAGACACAGCTCTCTTTAGACCCATAACCGATATTACCTGATGATGCTAGCAGGAACGGCCTTCTCTCCTCCATATAACAACACATTAGGGATAGAGAGGCGTGTCAGCACGCTGATTCCGCTGCATCAGTCCTCATTTGTGGCTTTAAGAGGCCACAGTTCTCCAAATGAATCCTGACTTTGAAATCTCGAGCTCGAGTCACCTTCCCAGGACCAAGTCCCCAAAGCTTCATTTACAGCCGAGGCCAGAAAGCCAGAGAACTCAAAGAGATTTAAAAGAGAAGCAGTACAGAGCACGTACAGTAGGATGTCTGCATCTATATCCTCGGGGGGGTTCCTTTTCTAAATCTGTCTTGGGTGAATATGGCATACAATTCAATAACCACTGAAATCAAAGAGGCAAAAGAGAAAGAATGGCACTGTAGAAATTACACACTAAAAGGAAAGTAGTCCAGGAGGCATTCTGTAAAATGAGTCAACTCTAGAATCAATGATAAAACTGTTACTTTCACCAACTGCAAATTAGGAGCATTAAACGTCAGTCAAGAATAAACATCTGGTTGAGACTACATATACATTTACGTTTTGCTTATTTTTGCTGATGCTTTCATTCAAAGCAACTTACAATTGAGACTAGCCAATCGTGGACATCTGTGAGCTCATGTATGCAGAAGAGGGTAGATAGCGCCTTCCCAAGAAGCAGCAGAAGGCTTCATGTGTCTCAGAGAAAGCATGTCTTGGCCTTCACCCTCCCTGGTTGGTAGCTGTTGTATGATGGGGGAGAACTGGCTGGTGGGTATTGACCAAGGGAACTGACCAAAACAGAATTAGGGAGAAAATGAGGGAAAATTCATCCTTAGTACCTGCCTGTTTTGGGTTGTGGTGGTTTAAATTAGGCTACTAAACAGTGTTTTCCAGAGTAGAGGCAGGGTTAGGGAAAAAAAAGTCCAGTTTCAAATCCAAATGCAAATCAGGAAGAAGATATGAGATGCAACTGTATATGTTTATATTATTCAGGATGAACAAATAATACAAATACAGATACGAATAGGAGGTGGACTGTTTTTTTTTTTTTTTTTCTTTTTTCCTTGTTTTGTTTGTTTGGTTTTTTTTTTTTTTAGAAAAAACCCAACACCAACAACTTCCAGTTTAGGTTTAAACCTAAATCAAAATACCCTGTGCTCTAATTTGGTTTTATTGTGACAAATCCTGAGGAAGGTCACCCCTACTTACTCTCTCTCTCTCTCTCTGAGGTATGACTCAGGAGAGAGAGCTAAGGTCAGTGAGTGATTATCGGCGTCTACAGCTAGAATTGCCAACACCTGTCTCTGGAGCAGTCAGTGGGCCTGATCATGATGGATCTGCTGAGGAGAAACTCTTTCAACAGTGGGAAATGGGGGAATCCACATGGGGCACAATGACTCACTCGTAAGGCAGCCTGTTTCCTTCGCTGGCTGAGAGACATGGGGAATTGGTGTCATAAATCAATATTGGAAATAATAATGGTTCATGCTTGTTAAAAGTCACAAGATCATAGGCTGCCTGAATCAGTGAGTAAAATGCTAAGAGATGATGTTAAGCTCGGCATTCGCTCCATTACTGCATAGTATTTTGGTAATATTTGTTGCCTATGAATTCCAGGGTCTAAAGGACATTTTCGCGAATTATCCTGCCATAGGTTTCCTCCAGGCTCTCCAGTTTCCTCCCACCTCCCCAAAACATGATAGACTGACTTACTCTAATTGCCCCTAGCTGTGAATGAGTGTGTACATCTTGCCATGCGATGGACTGGTATCACATCCACTGTGCATTCCCACATCCCCTCCAGTGTTCCCAGGATAGCCTCAGATCAACCATGACCATCACTGAGTGATGAATAGTTTAAATGTCAGAGAACCCAGCATCAGACCCTGAAGGATGGCAAAAAATTCTAGTTGCACAAGAAAATCTTGTCAACACATATTGCACTGTATTTTTTTTCTTCTTCTTTTAAATCAGATTACTTCTGTATGAGAAACTCTGGCCTTTGCTTTAGAACGTCTGTGAACAAGTTAGTTCCTGTGTCGTCTTCTTATTATGAACTTAATAACACAAAAATTGTAGTTTGTCACGTCCCAGAGATATCACCAAACCCTCCATACTGAAGATGTTCCTCTGTCAGAAAACTTAAACTTAGAGCATTAGCTCTGACTTTTTCTGACAAACAGCTGACACTGGAGACTCCTTCCATAAATTCTAAATACTGTAATGAGAAAGTCACCATATCAGTGATTTCGTACTGTACTGGACACTTTTGATCCATTTACATAGAGCGTTCATCATACAATTCGTTAGTATAAAACTTATAACATATAAAAACATGAATATTTCTCTTGAGGCTGTCCGTGCTGCTCTTAAATAAATAAATAAATAATCAACACCTTCTGACACCTTCTGACCAATCAGAATCGAGTTTTTAACATCACTACGGTAGAAACAAACGCACAGTCTTCGCACTGATCATATGTAGCTTGTCCATCTTATAGTTATATAATGAAAACGTGAGTCGAACCCCCAAATTAAGCCCTAATGGTAATACGATCTTATAAAATCTTACTCTCTCGTGCACCAACAATAGCTTTACATGCCCCAACATCCACAGATAAGGCATCTGATTTGTGTCAGGCATAAATGTCACGTTGATTGCACATAACCCACATAACCTTCCATCCATCAGACAACCAATGTCGAGAGAGTGACAGAGCATGAGTTGCCTCTCTCTCAGTTTCTTCTCGTTTTGAGTAATACCACTTAGGCATGCGATGATGTTAGTCATTGTACTGCAGCACTTAGCATGTCACGGTTCTGAGTAATTGGGCAGTAGCATCATAAGTGTTGCACTAACTTCTTACAGTTTTAGAAATGCATGTAAGTTCTACAGGAAACGTGACTCATGATCCAAAGAGTGTTACTGCAGAAGTAATGGTTACTGCTGTATATCAGAATTGAATTACAGCATCGGAGGGGAAAAGAACACAGAGAAAACAGTGTGTTACGTTCAAAGTAGTGGTGTATGGTGTATTGTGAAAAGAACCAGTGGGCAGAAAGAAAATTCATTTATATATTTTTATTCCTTTCATCGAGCACAGAAACTCGACAGAAAATGGTCTGGATGTTAGGCCGACAATTATATTTAATATATCGTATTAATTATTATTAGTACAAAGTTAAATTATTGTAAAGAATCTATTATTAAAGAATGCATACCTGCTCATTCATGATATTAATGAATGAATCAAGGGAAGCAGCACAATACATTAAATCATGCAGATACGGTTCAAGCTCTTCGGTTAATGTTCACGTCATCAGTGACTGGTTGTTGCTGCCAGATGGGCTGGTTTGAGTTTTTCAGGAACTGCTAATCTCCGGGGATTTTCACACACACCAGTCAGAAAGAATAAATTCTGAAGGATGAAATGTCTTGTTGATGACAGAGGTCAGAAAAGAATGGTCAGATTGGGTGACAGGAAAGCTACGGTAGCACAAATAACCACTCTTTACAACCGTGGTGAACAGAAAAGCATCTCAAAAAGCATGTCCGACGTTGAGGTGGGTGGATTACGACCACATTTAATAGGTCATCTTTTTTTTTTTTTTTAAATCAGGTCATTTAAACATCTTAAACCTTTTTCTGGTGAGTGTATAAGTGCTTGTTTTTTCATGATGATGCGATGACGTATGTAGGGGCATCAGGGACATTTTCACAGCTTCTACCTGATTACTGAATTGAATTGAAATGTTCCACTAAAAATCAAATCACAAGAAAATCACACTTAGCTATGAAGGGTTTCGAAAACGTTACGCGGATTGACTGTTTTTACCATCATGTTTGGTACACTAGCTCCTTATACGGCATGATTATTATTATGTTTTCCCCCCAAGCAGACAGCAAGGCATGCCTAGAAAGTAGCCTAAATAAAACATTTCCACATCAAATATATTCATGCTTTCTTAATGTCTGGAAAAGTGAACTATTGGTAAAAAATAATAATAATAGAAATAAATTTCTGACTTCTATGTCTGATTACAATCACTTAAAACATTACGTCAAGCGGAACTTTAAGCTAGACTCAGCATAGCTACACTTCTGTTAGGAACCTTACTTATTTCTTAAAAAACTTTAATCTTAGTGGCATCAACCTAGTTCTACGATGAAAAAAGAGAGAAAAAAAAAAGCAAGCTAAAACCATTATGCCTGTGAATCATTATAGCTTTTAAAAGTGAAGGCAAGATAACCTTGAGGTGTATGAATGATATCATGACTTGTGGTGATGTTAATGCTGCTGTCTCGTGGTAATGATGAGTGCTGCTGATGTGTACTTGACCAAGCAGCCTCTCAACCCATTCAGGTTGTTTAATGGAATACTTGGGAGTGAAGGAGGATAACCTGTAGAACCCTCCAGATGGCGGAGGTGATAAATAGTCACTGAGTTGTTGGGATCACTTTACATGGGCATGCTGCATGTTGTGATCTGGAGATACTGTATGCTAACTGTCCATAAATGGTGGAAAACACAATGGCAGAGAAACAGTGATGACAGTGCTATTAAACAGTGATGACAGTGCTATTACTGATTGCTGACGCATTTGTTATGATTATTAATCACATCATCATCTGTATTGTAACAACTAACATAATGACTTGAAAAAATATCTGTCACTGTTATCGATATGGAGACGTTTTCTATGATGAGATATTTATTTAGCATTTTGGACATTTTTTCCAAGGAGTCTCCAGTGGCGGTGCTTTGTAACAGACCCTTGAGTTTTCTGACACGGATTCTTGGGAACATGACAAGTTGCATTTTTGTTGCATTAACTTCAAGGGAGAGAAAAAAAAGAAGGCTGGGAAATTATAACAGGAACTAACTTGCTTCACGGCATTAAATGTAACTATAAACGGATAAAAAGCACCACGTCGGCACTATATGAGCAGAATAAAACATTCTGGACTTGCTGTTATTGGAAAACGAGAACCACGTCGTTGTCATTGTTGAGTATTTTCCTAGAACAACATGCTCTGTTGTGTTTTATTGCTTACTTATTTGCTTATTTATAGACTGGAAGTGTTAACAACTTGGTGCAAAGTTTTCAACAGTAATCTGACTGGCACTCTAACTGTTCAGCTTACTGTACACAACATTACGGCACATTACTGGCAAATTGCTGCCAGTCATATGAGTCAGACTCCGAACAAATCTAATGACCGTGCATTAGGAGTCTTGCACCAAGACAAAAAAAATGCAGTTTCACAAGTGAATCAGAAGTATTGTCTAATGAGAGTTCTAGACAACACACCCACACACACACACACACACACATCTCAACCACTGAATGCTTCTGACTATAATGCTAGATCTGGAATAGCACGTGCATCAAACTGGGTGCGGTTTCAGTGTGCAGGAGCCTCTTCCGAAGAACTGACGAGCTCATTTCCTCACTCTATTAAAAGGAGAGCACTGTAGAAATCTCTACATGACTGAGGACTTGAAGAAGCACCATTAGGACAATTTGTCCTTTTCTTTTTTACATTTTATGGCATTTGGCAGACGCCTTTATCTTGAGTGACTTACATTTATCCCATTTATACATCGGAGCAGTTGAGTGTTAAGGGCCTTGCTGAGGGGCCCAACAGTGGCAACTTGGCGGTGCTGGGGTTTGAACTCATGACTTTCCAATCAGTAGCCCACCATCTTAACCACGGAGCTACCACTGCCGACATGGAACTTCCACTGCCACCATGAAACTTCCACTGCCCATTGGAACTTCCACTGCCCCCCACGGAGCTACCACTGCCCCACAGTTTTCTCCACAGTAAAGTCATTGCTTGACTTTAGGACAGCAAATTTCAGATCAGACTACAATGCTTAGATACAAATTCCACCTAATATATAGTACATGGAAACCTTTTAAAAAACCTTTTTTAACCTTTAAAAAAACTATTATTTTGTAAATTCCGTACAAACTTAGTTTGGTATTGTCTTGTTCATCTTAAAGCATGTTATTCAGTAACTACAGTATTGACTCCCAGACACATCTTTGGAGTTTAAAAGGTTAAAAAAAACATTGCAAAGAATTAGTATATACAGCAAAGTAGTCAAATTTAACTGAGATAATGGTAGCAAAAATCAACTAACACTTGAAATGCATTTATTTATTTATTTATTTTTCTTTCATTTCTTGCATTCGACTGCCAAAACGGACATCATAGCATATAAGAATATCTTGAATGTATACAAATGTATCTAGTATTCCCTATTATAAGATGACAATAAACCACATATTATTAGCAAGATTATTAGCCCTAATTCTAGACATTTTACTCATTTCAAGCTTGGAAAAGTTACTTCAAGTTTGTTCTATTGGCAGATCCTTTAGCTAATCGTAAGTGCTTGTTTCTAGAAAGAATAAGAAAAGTTAAAGCTCAACATCAGTAAAAATGGCTGTTCTTCAATGTTCTCTGCTTTCCTCCTATATCCCAAAAACCTGCTGATAGGTGGATTGGCTACGCTAAAGGTGCAAATGAGTGTGTGAATGTGTGTGCATGGTGCCCTGTGATGGACTGTAATTTTGTGTATCAAAATTCCCACCTCATGCCCAGTCTTCCCGGGATAGACTCCAGATTCACCAACCCTGACCAGGATAAAGCTTACTGAAGATGGACGATTGCATGAAGGAAGGAAGGTATGCTTTTCACAATCACATGATCTTCAGACAAATCTGATAGCTAAGTATGAATGTCTTTCTAAAACGACATCAGTCTAGACACATACACACACACATAAATATGTGTTAATTCTGCTCAGAATAATGATTAATGGACAGGCAACAGTTCTCCTGCCTGCTTTGATGCCTCCTAGTGTCTTTTTTTGGATATTATTTCTCTTGAGAAAGCTTGCCAGGGGTGTAGGTGTGGATCCTGAATCACTCATGAGTTCAACATGAGCAAGGTTGTAATTTTAGAAAGTGAAGTGTGTTTTTTTTCCCCATTCTTCCTCTTCTTCTTCTTCACGTGCGCAGTCGCGTTCCTTCATCAACTGTTTCCGTATTTCGGAATTACGCAGAGGAAGTTCAAGGGGGGAAAAAAAGACAAACTGCGTTCAGTTTTAATCAAATCGAGTCTATGTATATTGATACTGTATACTGCAGTATGTTTGTCAGTTGGGTTGTATGTGCTGTAAAACGCAAGAAGAGTATGCATTTAGGATCAGCATGTTGGGTTCTGATGGAAATGTCATGCGTTTCTAGGAATAGCGCCGACGGCACAAACTCCAAAATGCCCAATTCACGTTTTTCAAGTAGGAAATGAGATTTGGAAAGAGTGTAGATTGCTTGGTCCTTGATGAAGCTGCCAATAAACTCTACCCTAAATACTATTTTATCCGTAGTGTCTCAGTGTCAGCGCGCACAGACTCAAATATCCTCCAAACGCGCAAAACGCACCACCAAACAAATAAAGCATGATCATGATCTCAATAGTTAGTAAATGTTTCAATAATAATAATAATAATAATAATAATAATAATCTGCAAGCAGTGTTGCATTCCTTTCTAATCTCCTTGCTCTTAAATCTCTCCTAGCACACTAGCACAGCCTGTACCCGGTGCCAACATGGCCAAAAAATAAATAAATAAATGCCAGGACAAACGCCAAAAACAGCGTGTTCCGACGAATACTAATCTTGCTGCATAGCTAGGGGGTTCAAAATGCCTAAAGTTGAATACGCAACACTATGAGACGTCATATAACGTTCATAACGCTGCATGAACAGCGAATGCTTTCCAGTAACATCATATGCATCAGTCATCTCATTCAGAAATAATAAACGAGGCTGTGTGTGTTTGGGTTTTGTTTCTTGACTTATCTGTCGGTGCGAAATTGTTCACACATAGGCTACAATACACACATGCACGTACACACACATGCGCGCGTCCATGCGCGCAAACACACATACACACACGCGCACACGCAAAGACACACGGACATCAGTCACTCACCGAAGGCTAAATCCAGCAGATCGGCGCACAAGAGAAAACACAGCGACAGGACGCTCATCTTCCCCATGTTCTGTCATAAATTCCTAACTCCATTGGCGTTTTACATCACGGCCCGACTCTGCTGCTGTCCGCGTGCTCCGTTGTACCGATCCAGAGGCGCGCGGGCGGCTACGGCTGCAACCCGAGCGCTCATCACGCGCTCCAACTTAAACCGGGAGGTGGGGGTGGAGAAGAGAAGAGAAGAGAAGCGAAAAGAAGAGAAGGGAGCTAAAACGGGAAGTTCAAATAACATGCGAATGAAGAACAGTGAGGGGGGGGGACGGGAGAGATGATGTACAGAAGAGAAACAGCTCCCTCCCGGTCGAGCGGATAGGGATTAAAAAATAAATTCGAATATGCGCTCGAGTCGCTGTTCTCTCTCTCGCTCTCTCTCTCGCTCTCTCTCTCCTTAGGAGCTCAGCCAATCGACCCCCCCCCCAGTATAACCGTACGGGGATCATATTGCTCATCATACTACAGAGTCTATTCAGTAATATACAGTCTTATTAATGGCACCCTTCCCGAAAATGCTCCCAAATTCAAATATTTCAGCTGAAAGATACAGCTTGTAAGACATTACTAAGTTTAAACCCAATATTTGATGACGTAAACCCTAAAAAGAAAAACGTCCTGTAATAACTGACAAGTTCAGAGTTCTATACTGTATAGTCAAAATTATGTGAACACCTGAGCGTGACACCTATAGGTATGTGGGTCTTCCTCAAACTGTTGCCACAAATGTAGCTTATAGAATGTCTTTGTATGCTATAGCATTAATACGACTTCTCTCCACTGGAACTAAGAGGTCCACACCTGTTCCAGCATGGCAATGCCAGTGTGCACAAAGCGAGCAACATGAAGACATGGTTTGCCAAGGTTGCAATGGAAGAAAACGAGCGTCCTGCACAGAGCCCTGGCCTCAACCTCACTGAACACCTTTGGGATGAACTGGAATGATGACTGCACAACAGGCCTCCTCGTACTGACATCAGTGCTGTAATGCTGTCAATAATGCTGTGGTGGTTAAATGAACACAAATCCTCACAACCATGCTCTGAAATCTACTGGAAAGCCTTCCCAGAAGAGTGGAACCTGGAACGGGATGATGAAGAAACACATATGGGTGTGATTGGTCATATACAATAATGTGTGTGTGTGTGTGTGTGTGCTCGTCATTTTGTGCTTTTGGAAATCCACACACATTCTGAACAGCATTTTGGGTTTGCTGACAGGAAAAAATGATTTTGTGTCTTGCAGTCTTTTTGGTGTTGATTTGTACTTAATGGATGGTTGAGATCATCATCTTGGTAAAAGGTCATTGTATGGATGGATGAGTTGTAACCTCCTGACAGAAGCAGCCAGGTTTTTAGGCTATAAAATCCTTGTACTAATTCATATTTACAATACTAAACGATGCTACCTAATCCCCCCATTAAAGGCTATCTGAAGTAATGTGAACATTACCATCCATTGTAGGGGTGTTTAAATATGTAATTTACTACATACTATGGATATCAAACAATTGAAAACACAACACAGGTTTATCAAAAAAATCTTCGTTATATATAGGTGTGCAACAATTATTAGCACCCTTTTAGTCAATACTTTGTGCTACCTCCCTTTGCCAAGATAACAGCTCTGATTCTTCTCCTATAATGCCTGATGAGGTTGGAGAATACATGGCGAGGGATCTGAGACCGTTCCTCCATACAGAATCTCT
>JANDJT010000114.1:12755192-12779309 GCA_024331685.1 Stegophilus panzeri | reverse complement strand
TATATTTTTTTTTTTTTTTCTTTTAAAGTGTGCTCTTTTTGGTAAACCAGAATATGGTCACTATGGTCACCATAGGTTAGAATCAGTATAACACCACGCATACTTTAGTTTTACAGGAATTTGTTCACAGTTTTGGATCAGTTTGTGGTCTATAATTGGATTGGAAATAAAAATCCAATCCTAACTGTACTGGCCATGCATGAAGACATCCAAGAAAAGAGTTTGTACATCTCAAACATGGATGGATTAAAATATCAACATGATGTCTCATAATGATATTAGTTAAAAGTGGATGGAATCAAGCTCTGGCTGTGCTCCTACAATAAATAGCAGCTTTGCCATTTTTTCAAATCTGTAAATCAAGGAAGTGTAAGGATTATGTAAAAGCAGGAGCTGAAATTCAAGTTTCCAGTGGCTCAAACAATCCAATTTCAAATCCAATTCTTTTTTCTATTTCATCATAGAAATAGCAAAAACACAAGGGAAAATGTGAGTCAGTGGAAATTTCTAGAAAAAATTCCCAAAACAAAATGGAATTTGGAGAATGCAATAGCAAAGCTGGGAGAAACACCACTGAACCTCCATGTTCTTAGTTAACACGTAGTCACAATTTACCATCTTTCCTTTCTGATGTGACATGTTTTCATACCTTCTCTATTGTCCAGTGCTTCAACCTCCATTCCTGGATCTTTACCACAAATCTGAAGCAACCCAGAATTCCAGACACATCCTCCATCCCGGGTTTTCTTTCAGCCTATTCCTCAAGCCATAATTAATTTTGTGTCACTGGGTTGATTCAGTTTTAAACCCAAAAGATAAAGCTTGTTGTAATGGCTAATAATTACAATGGTATGAAAGTAGGCTTTATATTTAAAGTAATCTTCCTGTCGTGCTAACATGTATAGAGGCTAATGTTAAGCAGGGTTCAACAGAAGATTGAAAGTTATAAAAAAAAAATTCTAGTTGTGAAGCACTGGGGAAATAGGGAAAAGCATATAATTATCTTACTTTAACTGGCAGTAGGTTTGAGGAGTGAGGAGTTTCCCAGCATTGCTAATAATGAAAGGGTGAAGTCACATTACACACATGATCCTAAACCCTAGCTAGGGTTCTTAAAGTTTTCTAAAGTGAAATTCATGCACTGTTGCAGAATGTTCAAAGATAATCAGACCTTTTCCAGTATATATGTAACATGATCTCCATGTCCTGGATAACACTTATTAATTATTAGCAGTGTTCAAAAACCCTAGACTTGCACTACTTTATATTGCTGACCTCCTCAATCCTCTTCAAATACAATGTATGAACCCTGCAGTAACCTTGAACCTTAACCGTATCTTCTAGATACAGCATGACAGGATAATAACTTTAAATTTAAGGCTTACTTACATGTCTTTGTAATTATTAGCCATTAAAACAAGCTTAATCTTTTGGGGTTAGAACCCAATCTCACACAAAATTAATTATGGCTTAAGGAACGAGCATAGAAAAAATCTGACATGGTGGATATGTTCAGATAGATGGAAGTTGGAGTCATGGACAGTAGAGAAGGTATGAAAACACATCACATTAAAAAAAAAACCTTGTGACTATGTGTTAACTTAGAACATCTTGTTCAACTAAGACCTCTTAGTCTTAATTGAGTTTCAGGTGTTTGTTATTGCATTCTCAGCACTCCATTATGAGGCTCTTTTTTCGGGAAAATTCTTTGTTTTTGTTTTTTTATTCTATTCACTTCAACTACCAAAAAGTGGAACTCTGTTTGTTCGAGCCACTGGAAACATTAATTTCAGCTCCTGCTTCTAAATAAGCCTTACACTTCCTTGATTTATGGGTGTAAAAATTTGGCACAGGTGCTATGAAGAAGCACAGCCAGAGCTCAATTCCATCCACTTCTGGCTAATATTGCTATGAGATATCATGTTGGTATTTTAATTTGTCCATGTTTGAGGTTTACAAACAATTTGTCCAGGATGTATCTCTGTGTCTCCATGCTGGCTTCAAGTTAGGCCAAGAAAGTTAGGATTGGATTTCTATTTGCAATCCAATCCCAGACCACACATGGCTTCAAACTGTGGTCAAATTCCATTAAAACTATGGTGAAATTATATCTACTTCTAGCGGGCCACCAACGTCATAATACGTTGATATTTGGTTGAATATAGGTTGTGACATTGGTTGACCAAAATGTCAGGACAATATCTAATGTCAAGGTCAATTTGATGTAGAATACTGAGGACAGCTGATGTTTATATTTTGTTGGTTTTAAGTTGTGTTGTAAAGTAAACAACATCATCTTGACATAGAATACTGACATCGTGAGGTATGGTAACCAAAACCCAACGTCTGTTAACCTCCACACAACATGAAATTATAACATTAGACATTGATATTTTGTTGATTTTAAGTTGTGGTATAAAGTATATTCAACATCTTCCAAAGGTGTCAGGCCAACATAATATTGACGTAGAATACTTACATTTATCCGTGAGGTATGGTGGCCAAATCCCAACGTCTGGGAAACGTCACGATGTTAACATCCACACAACTTGAATTTTTAACATCATTAGACGGAGATATTTTGTTGGTTTTATATCATGGTGGTAAATAACTAAAATCCAACATCTTTCAACAACGTTTCATGCCAACGTTATGTTGATGTGGAATACTGACATTTATGCCTCAGTATAGTGACGGGGACACTATATTGTAAAAACAGCACTGCCTTTCGGATGAGGTCTTGACTCTCTGTGGTCAGGGTGCTACACACTGGTGGTGGTCGAGGAGATCTCCCCCATACATAAGCACTTTGAGTGTCTAGAAAAGCGCTATATAAGTATAACTGTAACTAAATACCTAATTGTATTGGGGTAGTTATTTTAGTGGTAAGGTTGTGCCTTGATTATATTTAAATTGTGATAACCATTTGTTTCAGTGCAATAGAATTTCAGAGAAAAGCCATGGAAATGTTTGTGGAAATCCTTGAGGACGTCTGCGCCATGATGAAACGTTCTGGGGATGCAGAAAGGTGCAAATTCCTGCACAGGCTTCAACAGTTGAGGCACTAAACCTCCTTGAGAAATCCCTCGACTCCCTAGAGGAAAAGCAGAAACTGGTAAGATCATACCTGTAGTCATACCAGCATTATGCAATTTTTCTCTAATGTGCAGTGTTTCAATCCCAGCATGACACAACATTCATGGGGATATACTGAACACTGTTAACATTTGGTTTGTTTGTTAAACTAAAATGTACATGTAATTTCAGATTTGTCCAAGGTTGGAGGAATCTACTTGAAGGATAATGTGAAGAGGGTCATGGACAAGTAAGGTGGTGTTTTGTTTTTTTTTTTATATCACATTGTCAACAAGATGTCAGTTACAGTTATTAAGGAAGCATTGATAAAATGGTAATTGAGTAGAATTGACATTGTATATCGGACCTAACAATTGCCACTGGGCTAGCTGGCAGCCTTCTTCAGGGAACTGATGGAGTGACTTCATTGAAATTTCCTCTGTGATAAAACAAGCATCTTGCTGGGGAGCTCTATCACATTGTGCATAGCATATGTCATAAAACTAGGATTTAAAAAGTTTTTTTTTTTGTATTATTATTATTCATTAGACTTAAAGGGTTAGTTTGGGTTTTTTTGGTTGTATGAGTGACTTCTGGATAGATGGCATAGATGACAGGTAGCGAGTATGACCTGTTCAAAGGCAGCAGCAAACAAAAACATATTTAAACCACAAACCCATACACCCTTCAAAATTTCCATAACCACTAAAGTCTATAGTGTTGTGTTTAAAGATTTTTTTCTACACATTTACATCCGTACTGCCCTTTAGCCTCAACACCAGGCCAAAATGTTGAAACGGTGGTGGTGGTTTTAACTTTTGAAATCGTGTGATGTCATCTGTATTGCCAGACGATGAAACATGGCAGTTTGAGTGAACCCATGACTGTCCATCTATAGCCACCAATAGAACCAGTGTGACATCTGTCAACATGCTTGTTTTTAACACAAATTATTACAACCAGTTCATAACATCATAAGTAAATTATTGCCTTCCATGACTTTTAAACATATTTTACTGAACTGCAATGTTTTTCCTATAAGTAGACAGCGTTTGTACTCAGAGATATGTTTAAATGATGTATTTAAAAAAGTATAACCTGAATGTAAACTCAGCAAAGAAAAAACATCCTCTCACATTCAACTGCTTTTATTTCCAGCAAATTTCTTAACATGTGTAAATATTTGTATTAACATAAAAAAGATTCAACAACTGAACAAGTTTCATAGACATTTGAGAAACAGAAATAGAATAATGAGTCCCTGAACAGTGGGGTATTACAGTGCATCTCATCTTCATGGACTGCACCAGATTTGTTATATTGGGGTAGAAGTACCAATTTATTTTATACTGCAAGTAGAGCGCTGAACTAAATGCAAGTGTTACATTTCACCACTGTTGGTAATCAGAACCTACTTTCAGGAAGTCTTGTTTCATTACCTGGTACCTAGCAGAACAGGTCTCTATAACTACATATGAAACAGTGCCAGCCCCAGTCCTTTACTGGAGGCTGAGGGACCTGAATGCTTCACCTGCATAAATTATTATTATTATTATTATTAGTAGTAGTAGTAGTAGTAGTAGTAGTTGTAGTAGTAATTATTTATTTATTTATTTTACAAAATCTACAATAGACAATTAAAATGAACAACAGTTAAATCAGTTTGACATAACTTTGTTATTGATTTCTCAGATCATGGTAAATTTCAACATGAAGGTGGGAAAGGGCAAGCTTGCCTTCACAAAGCGCCTTCTCCTCACTGTTGTCTAGTGTCTACTTTGGTGGTTTAGTGAAAACCAGTAACCACGTAGCACCGTGACCACCTGTGAACAACCTGGCCACTACCATCAAGAAATGTCAGATTTTCAGTGGACAGTTTTTAATTGTTTTCTAGAGTAATCATGCTGGACAGATGTTTTTTACATTCTTTGACATCTTTAAAACAGGGTTTTCCCTAGGTGTTGGTGCCGTTTGGGTTCCGAGGGTTGGTGGTGGTTGCAGGGAATTACATTATTATTCAAAAGAAATTTTAAGTTTTATTTTTATATTTGTTTTTTTTTTTTCCACATTGTTTTTCAACTATTATCCTTACCATATTTGTGAAGGAATGCTGGCAACACTTATTGTACTTATAGTCAAAAGTCTATTCGTTTCACCAATTAACATGTTTGAGATTTGATGAAGGAAAGAAAACATTGGTCGACACAGATGACGGAGGAAAACATTGCACCAGCTGTTGCCTTCTGCTTGAAGTATGCCCCAGACAGGGTGGGTGGAGGTGGCAGGAAAAAACTTTCTTAAAGGACTTTTATGAAAGACATTTCCTGAAGTTTAAATATGCTAGCTGGTTCCAAAAGTGGGGTCCGAGTTCCAGACCATTTTGAATTTTGTGAAATATAGATTTTATTTATTGTTTATTATAAATTTTGTGAATTCATCTCCAGAAGGTTTTGGGAATCCATCTCTTTAAAAAAACAAAGTAAGCAGCTTCTTTAAAAATGCTACACTAAAAGCTAATTTTTAAATCCAAAACATTTGTGAATTCCCTTTCACTAAGATTTTAAAGTTTGTTAACTTCTTAATGCTCATGTCTTAAAATTAATCCCTTGGGTCTATCTGACACTGGATCATGACATCTTAGTATTACATGTTCAAGTTTCACAGTATGTTGAGTTTTCATTTACAACAAAAACCTAGTTCTATTAAAGGTTTGACATCATGCCAACAAAATCCATACTAACCAAATTTAGCTAATGTTGGGTTTTTGACAGATATTTGATTTTTATTTCCAACCAAAATTCAATGTCTGTCCAGTGCGGGAGATTGATGTCAATCCAACGTTGGGTTTTGATCGATATCCGATTTTGATTTCCAACCACAATTTAATGTCTGTCTAACATTGGAGGTTGGCATCAAGCCAATGTTGGGTTGTGACATCAACCCAATTTTCAATTCCAACCAAAATTTAATGTCTGTCCAATGTTATAATCCAACGTCTTTCTGCCGATAAACAGACATCCGGTCGGTGCCAGCTGGGATGCTTACTTACCAATCAGATCTCTGCTTTTGAGATGCACAAACAGATCTGGCAACCCCGGTAGAAATGCACACTTTTAAAAGCAAGCATTGGTTCTCAGCAACAAATCATACTTTATACACACTACTGTTTGTTAAACATCATAGCTCTATATGCTGCTATAAACTACATAATATAACAGCAAAACTATTCAGGTTACACACGTTCCTTTTAGCAAAGTCACCAATGATGTCTAGACATTTTTTTTTTAAGTTAAAAAGTTATTCTAAAAATGTGCTAAATTATCTGCCAAGAAAAAAAGACTATTTCAAGCTTGAAATTAGTAAAATAAATAAGTAAATAAAAACTAGAAATAGGGGTAGTATGCTTATATTGGGATTGGTACTTGCTAAGATGTAATTTTCTTCAGTGTTTATTATTAAGTAAGATATTATAAATCACTTAACTGATGGTTTTTTTTTGGACCCACTAGGATGAACACCATGCATGAAATTATATTCTTCAAAACTGAATAGGGTTTGTTCTCATTTCTGCATATAGGCAATCCAAGGCAGTTACATTATGTCAGGCTTAGGTCCAATATAAATAAATCTTTCAACAAAGGTTATGCCTATCTGCTAAATGATGTCTGTTGGATTTTGTTGCCCTGGATCGAGGCATGTTCATTGGGAAAAACAGACAGGAAAAAGAAGGCCTGCCTGAGGCAGTTGCGGCTCTTTGTCATCCCCTACACCTAATACATTTCCTATTGCCCAAAATGAAATGACACAAGAATGCAGATAAGCCATAAATCTGTGTTGGCTGGGTAAATTGCAAAACAGGCAAAATGAATCTATGCCATTTCATTCTCTCGTTCCTGTTTTCAATATATGACAAATGCCTCTTCAGCTATTTTCAGAAATTCATATAGATTTGGTCTCAGCAGAAGAAAAAAAAACCTGGGTGTTGTGTTTGATTAGCCTACTTGTTAAATTATTGACTTTTAAACCTTGTTTTTGTCTTCTTTGCATTGCTTTGTAGACCCTCGACTATGGTCGTAAATTATGTTGTGAAGCTGTGTTCTCAGAGTAGGACATCATTTCCATAATACATCCATAATTATAGTATGGCAGGGCGGATGGAGAGTGCATTAATCTGGCAGCAGTGATAGTTGAAGAGAGAACAGAGGGAGGTAAAAATAAAAAAAAATATGGCAGGCTATGACAGAGACATATATCCGCCTGTGATGTGGTGCATTCAGCATCTGTGACACGAAGTAGCCCCTTGCTTTTATCAGTATTCACGTTGCTTTTTGTCATGAAATATGCATACACAGAGTGGGATGAGAGTGCGAATGGGTTTTTGTTGATTCACATCACGCTTTCCAATGTTCCCAGTGCTTGTCATTGGGTTATGGATTGTGTTTCTGGCAGACGAGTTGAGCGCAAATCAAGGTAGTGAAGTTATCAAGTGTGGAACGTTGATGCAGCTGAGGGTTTGCATGCAGATTAGCAAGATTACAGCCTGTTTTATAACAATGCATCTCTATTTATTACGAACTCACAACACGCATTGTGTGTGTTAGCGTGTTGTGTGTCATTTCGCCTGGACCAGACACTGTGATGTGATTGAACGTGTTGACTCTGTGCTTGTCCCTGGTGTCCCAGTTGTTTAATGGCTGTAGCAAAATAATGAAATTAAATGACACATGCCAGGTCAATGACTCTAAACGTCCCTAACCCAGATTTACCTGTGCGATAAGAACCATGATCGATGCGAGAAGGAAAAGCATCATTGCCACATCTGGGACAAATGATTAAGTGCCAGTTTCACCATGAGGAAGCCTTAATATGAAAGCAAGAGGAAGTTATCTGTGATGCCTCATTGGGCTAATCAATGGTGCTGCCATCTTACAGGAGGTAACGTTCCAATTTCTCATTGACTTGAGTTGAATTTAGAGGATTGGTCAGAAGGTTGTTGATTAATTTTCACAGCAGCTCCCATATCACAGGTTTAGATTATATTAAAGCATCTTATCATTTCTATGGTAACAGCTAATTCACATGATTTGGATGATGGACACCACATAATCTAAGTCTAATAATAAATAGATTTGAAATGTTGAAATGTTATTTAGGAGGGTATGGTGGCTTAGTGGTTAGCACATTTGCCTCGCACCTCCAGGGTTGGGGGCTCGAATCCTGCCTCTGCCCTGTGTGCGGAGTTAGCATGTTCTTTCCGTACTGTGGGGGTTTCCTCGTAGTACTCCGGTTTCCTCCCCTAGTCCAAAGACATGCTTTGTAGGCTGATTGGCATTTCCAAATTGTCCGTGGTGTGTGAGTGTGTGGCCGATTGTGCCCTGCGATGAGTTGGCACCCCATCTATCTTGTGCCCCAAGTCCCCTGGGATAGACTTCAGGCTCCCTGTGATTAGCATTGTTGGAAAACATACAGTATATGGTGAAACTTTATGTGGAGATGTTTATGCAACATTTATGGAAAGAGTCTCCATTGTCAGTGTTTTGTAATAGTCAGTAGGTTTTCTGCCACAGGAAAGTCTTCAGGATGGAAGGTTTGACAGTTTCTCAGTAACATGACAAGCTGTTTTTTTGGTCAAGAGTAAGAAAAAAAAAGAGGTTGGCAAATGTTTCTAACATCATATAATTTAAGGGATAACAAGCTTTTAATCTTAAATGTTAAATGTAGCTATAAACAGATAAAATTGTAATTGTTAAACTGCTGTGGTAAATGAGCAATAACACACATTGGAAAGTGCTGTTAAAGGAAATGAATCAACTTCGGAATACTAACAGTACCTCTGTTTCGCATTGGGCCACATCACACCACACCATCAATGATTATTTTCCTATAACACATCTCCCTGTGGTGATTTTATTCCTTACTTGTTCCAAAGTTATGTCCACACTTGTCTCTAAAATGTTATCACAGGCTATGAAGTAATTGTGTACTTTAAAAGTTCTCGGCACCTCCTTTGAAGTTGTTATTAAGGTGAAAAAGGCCCGTGTTATCATTATTAAAAGCATGCTCTCCTGCACAGCGTGGCCTGCTGCGCTCCATCTTTATTACACCGAGCAGTCACTGTACATCAAACAGCTCCTGGCTTCAGAATTATAACGATAATTAATGGAATGTGTTTGTCGTGGCACCGCAGCTCCTCCAGGCTCCTTGTTTTCAAATGCATCAACTGCTGTAAGGAACTCAGCAAGGGTGATAAACATTTATCCGTCAACACTTTTAATCAGCCCACTGACAGGAGGCTTACGTAAAGACGGCATGGCCTTTGGGTCATGGTGCTTACTGAAGATTAAAGTCAAGAGACAGGCGCTGACTTAGATCAAGGCAGAACAATTATGGGAACTGTGTTAAAACCTAGAGAGAGAAATTACTGGGACAATGGGTTCAAATGATCCTCTCTTGATGAGTTTTTTTTTTTTTTTTTTTTTTTTTTTTTTAGTAATTAGTGCAAAATACATTACATAGTCACATTACATTTCCCCAAGTTCACATATACTTGCATAGTACTTTTTTGCATATGTACTTTTTTCCATCTTCTTCTTCTTCATTTTATTCTTGTTTTTTTAATTAGCAATTTTTTTATTATATCATTAATAATGAATTTTCTCTCAGCATGATATCAGGCAAATTACATTTTACTACATTACATTACATTATTATTACATTTAATAATTACATTATTATTACATTTTAATGTAAAATAGAAACCCCCCACCCCCCTTTATAATTTCTGCAATGCCCTCCGACCAACCTTCCTGCATCAACCACAGACTTTATTTTTGATTATGAGTTGCACCTGGGACTTTCTAACCTATACATACAGTATTTTCATAAATGTATATGTTGGAAATTGGAAAATTATTAATTTTATATTTTCCAACAAGTTATGGAAGGCATAACGTACTTCTAGATGGATATAAAGGTGTATCTTAAGAAACTGACAACTCAGTATAAGTAGTTTCCCAACTTAATGTCAATGATTGGCTTGAGTGATTCTTTCGACCACTCCTACCCATGTGGTCCAATGTTTCTTCAGTTCCCCATTCACAAGTTCTTACTTTAGTTCCCCACTTTACAAAGTTCCTCACTTTAGTTCTTACCTGCAATTACTTCCCATTTACTGTTTGACACACAAAATGGAGGAAAAACCTGTAGTTTCAATTTTATAATTTCAAATCTATTTGACCTTATTAACATACAAACATACCTCAAACATACAAGCATGCTGTGCGTTTGGAGTGTATAGAGAAATAATTATGAAAAATAAAGCTTAGAAGGAAGTATTGGAGGAAGTTGCCTTTGGTGAGTACAGTTAACATGCTTTGCTAATCTGCCAACTAAGTTAGTATGAAGCCTAACATGTAATGTGTAAATCAAACAACCATATGGTTAAATTTGTGTTTACCTGGTTATCAGTTTAATCAGTTAACCAGTTGTGTTCCACTGGAAAGCCTTTGGTTCTTTATATTTCTCTTCCTGGTTTGCTTTGGATGATGGCTTGGGTCTGTTGAGTATGGAACTGATTCTAGGGCCTCATTTATAAAACCTTTGCCCACTATTACAAGATGACTGTTGATATCAAAGAGGACCTTGGAAAGGCAAGTCTCCCCAGGCTCTTTCACATTCTGTTTGATGCCATTCACAATGTCCTGTGATTGCAGGACTATATCACTCAGGACTCCTCTTTGCACTCAGCTAGAAGGTGATGGATGTGCTGAAGAAATTCTGGCCTGCGTGCTGTGTTCTTTTGGCCTTTCAGCTGCCTCCAGGGAAACAGCTGTGCCTTATCATTTGACTACTAGAGATGATCAATATGTGAGAATACAATGTGGTTTTCAATTACTCATTGTGTTTAACACATCTTATAGCACAGCACTTTCGGATTCTCGGTTCTGATTGGTTAGAAGTTGTTGACATAGTGAATTTTCTGTGAGCAGCTATTTATTTTACATTTCTGGAAGGAGTCTCCATTGTCAGCATTTTGTAACAGTCACTTTAAGGTTTCAGACATAGGATAGTCTTCAGTATGGAGCGATTTCTGGTTTCTCTGTAACATGATAATTTTTTTCTCTTCAGTTTTACAGAAAAAAAAATTAAAAACAGTGGCTGGTGAGAAAAGATTGTTTATCTTGTAACTACAATGCTGCTAGAAAGTTTGTGAACCCTTTACAATTGTCTGTATGTCTGCATAAATTTGACCTGAAATGTGATCAGATGTTTAACTACGTCTTAAAACTGTGAAGTGAAATACCCGGATGGCGTACTTCTTTTGGCGAGATTTTGCAGTATGCAACCGATGGACACTACGCGAGTCAAAAATTCCATAATGCAATGGAACTGGTGCGGACGAGCTCAGAAAAAGAAATCGCGGAAGACAGTGCGTCGGCTCTTTTAAAGTATTAAACTTTGGTTAAATAGGACTTGTTTAACAATACCTGAATAAATTGTTAACTAGTTGAAGGTTTACATAAAAAATAAAACAGTTGTCACAGCGTTTGAAACCTTTTTGTGATTTCCATCATGCCTAAGCCAGTAACGAATTTACCTCAGCCTGTTAATAAATACAATTGCCCACATTAAATTGCTAATTCAGTTAATTAACCTAATGTGCGTTTTGCCGTTTGTGCGGTTGCTTTTATCTGATGGTGTTTATGATGATGTCGAAGGTCACATGACAATGCCAACATGGCAGATGTAGTATGTCCGGGATTGTATTAGTTCTACACACACATACTGATTTGTATGTACGTTTCAATGGTCATGCAGTAGGTACTGCATCGAATGCAGTACATACTGTGCGATTTCGGATGCATCCCTAGAGATTCACATACTTTTTTCCAAAAAGATATTCAGTTTTGGATAATTTTGCGCAATAAATACATGTAAAAACGATATTTTTTTGCATCCTTTAAGCAGTTCTATTTTTCTAGTTTGGGATTTATATGGTCTGATCAAATTTCATGTCAAATTCATTCAGAAATATAAAAAAATATAAAGGGTTCACAAACATTCTAGCAGCACTGTATCTTGTTTTCATGGATATTCCACAACATTAAATGTATCTATAAATGAACAAAATATACATGTTGTTCTTTAGTTAATAAATCATGTTAATGATGACAAATTTCTGTATAACAAGAACAGTAAACCCCTTCAGAACATGCTGCTACTGGAAAATAATCAACTTTCCCAACTATCACCCAACATTGAATATTTTCTTATAACAGCATGTCTCTCATTTTGTTAATTCATCAGACAACAATGTTTGCCTTTGGTCCTCCAGTGACAGATCTTCTATAAAGCCCCCTGCTCATCTATTTTCTGTGAACTGTTTACTGTTTTGCATCACTCTTTCTACCTCACTCTGGATGACATTGTCTGCCAAATGACTAAATTTAGACCTAATGCAAATGCATTTTGAAATTGGATCACTTTTTTCTGTACTTCTTTTAAATTGTTATTTTGGTTGCTTGCTTTATTGCCTGACATGGTCACAGCATGCCAAGCACTGTTTTGATTTGCTGCTGATCCCAGTACTGGACTGTTTGTCAGCCAACAGAACCTCAATTTCATTTGCAGGGAACTTTTAAGACGTTACTTAATAAGCGGTTTATATTGGCTGTGTCCCACCATAGATAAGCGAATGTTTATAATGTAATATAACACAAGGGATAACAGGAACTAACTTGATTTAAATGTAAGTATTTCTGAATAAAACTGTAATTGTTAACAAATTACTGTGGTAAAAGAATGTATATTGTTGTCTATCCACAGACCAAAGTACAAGTATGAACGATTACACTCTTTCAAAGGATTTGCCATCAGACATGAAAATACTAACGTCATCAAGCTGCTGTGACCGAGCTTGTGAGAAGCTCCATGAACCTTGAACTTTGTTTTCTGAGCAATCAAAGCCAATTTTAAACTGAAAAGAGCAGTGAGTAATGACTTAAATGCAATCTGGAGCTCTTGCACTGAAATAGAAAACAAAATAGGTCCCAAAATGGATCCCTGGGGAACATCCATCCATACATCTATTTCCTGAAACGCTAATCCTACACAGGGTCGTGGGGAGCCTATCCCAGGGAACTTGGGGCACAAGGCGGGGGACACCCTGGATGGGGTACCAAACCATCGTAGGGCACAATCGCTCACACACACTCACACACTCATTTGCACATCCCTGGGGTACACCTTTAGTTATCTCAAGAAAATCAGATTTGTGGCCCTCTGAATAGACACACTAAGTTCGATCTGTAAAATAATTTTTAAACCATTTAACAGCCCTAGGACCGAGACCAGCATTCCTAAGATTGTTCAGCAGCAATTCATGGCCCACTGAATCAAAAACCTAAAAGATAGATCCTCAAATAAGGCAGTGCAATCCTTTGTCACAATCATAGCAGCAGTAATGGTATTCAGTCCATTAAGGATTTTGCAATCGCAAAAATGAATGCAGAATCAAGGTAACTGTGATATTCACAGGAGCTTGCAATTCTTCAAAATTGACCCATCACAATGCGCATTTAACCAAAACCCTATTCGATGCACGTGTGTTGACCATCAGTACAACTAAAAGGTCTCATTTACCAGCAACCATCACTGTGAAAGACTGCAAAACAATTTTGTGCAATTGCAGTTTTGCCAATTCAAGTAGTTTTCCGCAAAATAAGCACAAAAAAGCAGCATCAAAATCAAGCATTTTAGGCCGCAACGATCACAAAAAAAACTCCGCAAAATTCTGTATGGACTGGGTACTGTGACAAGTTCTAAAAGCAGATTCAAAATCACTTAATATATTATCAAGTAAAACTTGTTTTAACTGCACATTTATCTGGGATTCAAGGAAATCAGACGTAGTGGTTCAACTCTGAGAGCTCTCCACCTTTAAATAAAAGAAGAACATAAGCAGCTTTCCAAATTTTACATATGGAGTTTGACAAAAGACTCAATTTGAAAATATGAGTTATGAGCTCAGCAATAATAACTGCCACTACATTTAAGAGATAAGGATCCAAATTGTCTGGACCTGCAGACTTTTTGTGGTCAATGTCTTTCAGAGCTTTATAAGTTGAGCAATTAGAATAGTTTTAAAACTCAAATAAATCCAGATGTCTGTCAATTTCAGAGGCAAAACATGGCACCCTGTAAAACATGATAGCCCTATTAACTTATATTAACTTGTTTCTTCTCTATAACTGCAACTGTCATGACAAGTTTTGGATATTTGTAGTTTATAAGTAATCAATTGTCTTGACTTGTAAAATATGTAAAATGTAACTTTTTAAGTTGAAATAAAGGTTCAAGTTGAGTTTACTCACATTTTAAGGCAGCAGGTGAACTTTCCTTTCTAACTTTAACCACCTGTAATGTTTTACAGTGTACATATATATTTACGTTTGTGCTGTCAAATACAGACCTAGCACCAATAAAGTCTTTGCCCTTTACCTAGAATGCTACCTCAGCTGGTTTGTCCCTTGGGTATCTGACAAGACTGTTCTGACTGTTAGGATTTGCTTTGCAATGGAGGGTGCCAATAGTTCCTGCTGTGTCCTGTTATGATCTGCATAGCAGGAGATAATGTCAGCGCAGTCAGGATTAATCTGGCCTCTGCAAGGCCTGAGATTATGGCACGCCATTAAAGTAGGACAAATGTTATCAAAGGTATCTAACTTAAGAGGTCAGATCTATGCAAAGTGCTGTGTAGTGTATGGTGCTGATGGGGGGAAAATCAGGAAACTTGCATGTTGGTAGCTTGGGTTAAATCAGGTTTTAAGGGGGCCAAGCACTAAGTGATTGTTAGGGAACATGCAAAAATTCTTCTTCTACTTCTTCTTCTTCTTCTTTTTCTTTGTCTTCTTCTGCATGCACACCAAATTTTAGCTCATACAGACATGAAACATAGTCAACAGGTAGTACATCCTCTTGCTACCCAGGCCTGATAGTGTTATTATAGCATACTGTTTTTATTTGTTTGTTTGTTTTTACTTTTGGCCCATGAACCATAATTCCTACCATAAATCTTTAACTTCTTTCAAACCACAAAAGCATCAAGAACCATTTAAGTTCACGCACCCCACCCATTTCATGTAATAGTACTTTCAAAATACTACTTTTGTGAATCTAGGGTCCTCTTCTAGGATTTTTGAGGCCTGTTTCACGAAGCCAGTTTCAATGGCTACCCAGGTAAGTTTGTGTTCAGTTTGAGCAAACTCTTTCCAGAGCAGGTTTTATTCTGGGTAAGAGATCGCAAATCCAAATTGGACCAATCAGTTGTGAGAAAAGTGAGATAAATCTGATGCATCAAAGTTAACCCTTCAGTGTTTGTAGCGATGGCTTCACCATTTGTGGAGAATCCTGTGGAGCTCAGAGCGCAAATAATAAGGAGGAGACTTTGAAGGGAAACAATTTTTAGGGACAGACACAATCCCCTGGCTTTTCCTGATAACAATCTGTATGAAAGATATGGATTTTTGGCAGATGGTATAGTTTTATCTAAGCCAGCTTCTTGAGCTGCACATTAAAAATCTGACCGCAAACTGTATGTATTGCTTTGCGGTTCTTTGAGATTTGGACATATTTGTATGAGTGGTACATATATTTTCACAAAGTTATATTCATTTTATTTATATTTAATTAAAACAATTTACATTTATATTAAATGAAATGACATGAAATATGCTGTGGTTATAAGTTTTCAATACGTTTATTCTCATTCTGATCCTATAGTAAACTTCTGCATTTACACAATCGCAAATTTGGCTGTGCTTTGGCATCCACGACGGTGTTGCTTTTTGCTGTTAGTGTAGGTTTCAATTCCTCATATTTCTGCATAATAATGCTGCAAACGTCTGGCTTTAATGGGCACACGCACTCTGAGGAAACCTTTATTTAGGGTCAAAAAAGGAGTTGTCTGAGAAAGTGGATAACCAACATCATGAAACCTGTTACTCTTAATTAACCCGGGTTGGATTTATTTGGTTTTGTGAACTCAAAACTTACTCTGCAAATTGGAGTTTGTTCAACTCGCTTCGTGCAACGGGCTTTGGTATGTCTTCACAAAATTGGTGTCAAGTCTTCAGCCATGTCTGAACTGCAATAATTATCAAAAACATATTGCAATTTGTTAACAATATGACCTCCACATGCCCAATTAATTCTAGTGGGGTGGAGCTTAAACAGTTTACTCAAACAGCTGGAACTTATGCCTGGTTGCATAGATTTGCATGAAGCTCGAAAGGCATGTTCAAGATAAAATTTGAGCCATGGTCTTTTATAGGAGTGGGATTATGTTCAAAAAAATTATTTCTCAGAAAATCTGATTGAGCTGAAATTTGGTGTACTATATCGTTGATCTATCATCATGAAACCTGATTAATATATTCATGTGTGTTGTTTTTACTGTTTAATACATTTGGCAGGAACTAGTGACTGGGGGTGCTACTTATGAAGGTTGCTTGAACCCTGGATTTTGCTGCTTGCAGTTATATTTAACATTAATATTTCTTACAGTAATACTCTGAGAATTTAAATGTGTGATGAATTCTAGAATTTTTTGTGCTAACAATTAAATTCCTGCAACATAGACTTAGACCTGCAGCTAACAATGTGCATGAAATTTATTGGAAAAATTGCAAAGGCAAAGGTTCTGTTTAGGGGCGGGAACGGCATTCAGACTTTTTCTTATGATGTTATTCATACGAAATTTAACAAGAGCCAACAACCATCTTTACCATCTTGTAATGACAACACAAATTTATTTAATTGATTTATAGAACCCTAGACACATCTTGTGTTTATATTTTCAGTCAAACAAACTTTATATTAGTTCACATAAAAGTTATAGTTGTAAAGGATGATGTAATTTGTCGTAAGAAAACACAACTGAAAATAACTGTGTCCAGATATCATGTCATTAATGCTTTTTAATAAGATTATAGGTTACAAACCTGCTGATACAGGCATGAGCAGCCTGTCATTTTTCTCCCAACCACATAGATTTTTTTTCTTGTACAAATAGCATTGGCAGTGCCACAGTAATTATAATTTGCGAGTACCTAAAATATCAGCCCCCATGCGTAATTACATAGCAATGTCTGGACTAAATCTGTAGTGACTATCATTAATGGAGCTAAGCAACATCTCTGGTAAATGACACCTTTATTAGCTCCCAATAACAAACTCTAATAGACCTGCCTTTGTGGGCTTGTCAGATTCCTCAATAGTCATAAAGCCATTGGTGTAATTGGACATCACTGTTTCACCATAATGGCCTGGTTCTGAAATCTCTCACAACACTGTGATGTAAATCTCACAGCCTACCTGACCATCACATTTCAGTGATGGGGAATATTTGTATATGAAGTATAAGGACAAAAATAGCTTACTGGTATGTTGGAGTACTACTTTTATTACAGTAGCTGAGTTAGTCATTACAGATGCTTAATTAATGAATTATTAACTAGTATTAAACTAGTTGACTAATACATTTGCTAGGCATCGCTGTGGGGATTTCAACTAGTCAGGAAATAAAGGCAGACAGGAAAGAAGACTGTATTATTAGTCAGAAAATATTTTAGACTAGATGAATCCCTAGGAAGGCTGGTCATTGAGCTATTGACAAACATTAGCTTCCATGCTGCACAGGAAAGAAACCCGGGTTCCAGAGATAGTGATTGCAGCTGTGCGATGTCTGCCAGGCTGTCCACACAAGTGAGAATTGGTACATCATAGAATATTGTAATATGAAATTTTGAGTTTTATTATTATTTTATTGGACTGCTTTATTTATTTTTGCTGTTAAGAGTCTATAGTTGCAGTCATACACCGTGAAGTTTACATACATCGTGCAGACTCTGAAAAATGTTAATAATTTAAAAAAAATAACAAGGATCATAAAAATTGCATTTTGTTTATTTAGTACTGTCCTAAATAAGCTATTTCACATAACAGATGTTTACATGTAGTCCACAAGACACAATAATAACTGAATTTACACAAACGAACCAGTTCAAAAGTTTACATACGCTTGATTCTTAATACTGTGTGTTACCTGGATGATCAATGATTGTTTTTATGATTTGTGATAGTCGTTCATGAGACCTGGTTTGTCCTGAACAGTTAAACTGCCCACTGTTCTTCAGTAAAATCCTCCAGGTCCTGTACATTCTTTGCTTTTCCAGTATCTTTTGCATATTTGACCTATTTCCAACAGCAGCTATATGATGTTGAGATCCATCTTTTCACACTGAGGACGACTGAGGGACTCGTACACAACTATTACAAAAGGTGCAAACATTCACGGGTGCTCAATAATGCATCATGATACATTATGAGTCGGGGGATGTAAACTTTTGAACAGGATGATCGGTGTAAATTGTTATCTTGTCTTCTGGGAAACATTAAAAAATCTTATGTAGCTTCTGAAGAACAGTACTAAAATAATAAAAAAGAAGATCTTTAAGCAATATAATAACAATTTACACTGATCATCCTGTTCAAAGGTTTACACCCCCCAACTCTTAATGTATTGTGTTGCATTATTGAGCATCAGTGAATGTTTGCACCTTTTGTAATAGTCGTGTACGAGTCCCTCAGTTGTCCTCAGTGTGAAAAGATGGATCTCAACATCATATAGGCACTGCTGGAAAAGAATCAAATATGCAGAAGATGCTGTTAATGCAGTGTGTTTAGTAACAGCAGTACTAAATTAAAAAAATGCAATTTTTATGATAAACATTATTAACATTTTTCAGATTTTGCAAGGTGTATGTATAGTAAACTTATGACATCAACTGTAGCCTAAATAGCACTGAAGCTTTGTAGTGTGCGTTTGTGTAACACATTCTTTGCTGTTGCTTGTCAGACTTTAACTGCAGAAATACCAATACCAATGTCCTGAATTAGTTTTTGCTTTAACCACAGAAGCGATAACTAGTGGAATACTTTTTTTTTTATTTTTTATTTTTGGTCAACTAATGAAAACTAATTAAAATAAAATTATTACTTAAACATACTTAAATACTTAAACTCCTAGTGCCAGTGTAACAAGGAAATATCATATGAATATTTAAATCACAATCACAAGATTACTTCACATTAATACAAACCAAAACAAAATAACCGAAATTTGCCTATATATCTTGGAAGTTTTACTTGCTAGGATATTTATTTATTTAAGATTAAATTCATTTGACATTTAAATTTAGCAAACTATTGTGTCTACTGAACTGCTCAGTAGACACAAGTTAGCTTCTTAACTCTGGATCAATAATAATAGTCATTAACCAAATTTGTCTTATAATTTAACTTGTTTCTAGCATCCATTTTACTTACTGCATAGTCCCTGTTCTTTAATCCTGCACTGTATAAACAGCTGTATGCATCCACACATTCAGCCGAAGCGCATCCTCCATCTCCCTCCTTTCCTTTGCCTGGTTCAGTGAGATAGGAAATCAAAGGAGCAGAATTTATCAGGTGTCTCCGCAGCTCCTGCATTTCCTCCTCACTATTGCTAAGAAAACAAATGGCTAGTTGTTATGCAAGGCAAAGAGAAACACCAATTATCCAGTCTTCACTGAAGATAACACTGTGTGTTTGCAACTTCATTAACTACAGTCTGTCGTTCTTTTAATGCGCTTGCTTTTATCCTCTGTTATGTAGTCTTAAATATTGGGTGCTGCCGAGACATGTGACAAGGTGAGTAGTTATCCTAGAGGAGCTAATATGTATGCTAATCCAGTATTAACAGTCCAAAACTAAAATGCTGTAGTCAGTGTGAAAATGGCAAAGGGGAAATGAAGTGCAAATTGTTGGAGATGATTCTTTTTATTACAGCACAGACAAGTGTTTCTATAAGGTATTAATATGGTACGAGTTGGAGCGATTCTCAGCTGTAGTGCAGCACTTGTGATTTTTAAAAGAGGTACTTGTTTTGGATGCTAATTCTGATCATTCTGATGTGAGTTATTAGAGTAGGAAGTCATGTTTTCCCAATTAAAACCGGTTTTCTAACTACTGTAAAATAACTGATTTTCAGAAAACTGATTTATATTAAGCAAATTACATAGTATTTTAGTGTATTCTACTTAATGTAATGCAAAATAAAAATCTATCTATCTATCTATCTATCTATCTATCTATTTAATATCAAATTTGATATTTGTTTTTGTTTGTTTTTTTGCCAGAGGGAGTTTTCTGTATAACGTGGGTGATGCAGATAAATAATTGACAGAATAATAATAATCAGTAAGCAAATACTTTTTCAAGCTTTAACCAGTGCTTCAGCAATTAAATTTCAAGCCTGGCCTTTTTTTATGTTCACCTTTTTATTCCTCCACTTGAAGTTGTAGAAGGTCCATCTCCATGTCACTTTTTTTAATTTGCCTTTGAAGATGGACCTTATTGAGCTCCATTGCCGAATGACAGAATGATAATTCAATATAATTGATATTAAAAATGTCTGTAATACATACACATACCAAATATTTTTTTAATCAGGACAACTGCAAACAATTTTTTACACTGCCAAGATTCTGTGTGCAGGTAGATGGACCCTCCTCTCTACAGGAATCACCAGCCATAATCTTTAAGCAGACAGTGACAAAGTTTTAATAATCACACACCTTTAAAAAAGGGAACACATTATATGTTAAACCACTGTTGGCCTCCAAGCATCTTTATTTTCTACCTCTGTCACAGCAGAGGTGGTTTCTTCATCTTCATCCTACAGTGCAAATTACTAATGATGTTTGGTCTAGCATACAGTAACAATACCTGAAGACAATAATCATTTTCAACTGTGGCAGGACATGCTGTTGCAGGAGGCTCAGTTAATACAATGTGTGAAATCAGATGCTCAATGTATATTTTCAAACAAATACAACTAATATACAAAGACATAAGGGACATCTAGTAGGAGCACTACAATTAAGATTACAGTACACACCATATGCAGTAAAATAAAAAAGCATGCATAATGCACAAGTGAAACATTGCCAAGAAAGAGTTATTTTAAAATTCCTTTTATAGGAAGAGTCTGTGGCAGAGTTATTGTCATCTTGATTGTTTACAGATAAGTCACTTAAAGCTCTGGAAACTTAAAAAAAAAAAAAAAAAAAAAAGTCCTAAGTACTAATATGATATGTATACATCTTACCAAGCCACTTATATCATTGGAGGTAGCTGACTCTGATGAACTGGACAGTTCTGGAAGGTGCTGGTGGTCCCCCACCCATTTTACAGGCCTCTGCCTTCTTCCTGCGGGTATACAAGGTTGGGCCAATTAGCTAGGTTACAATTTAGGAAGTTTATGATGTATCTTTTTTTGTGTTTCATTTTGACTTGGCTCCAAGTTCTTCTGGGTCCAGAAGGATTACACCTGATAAAATATAAAGCCTATTATATTATTAGTACTACGTGCGATGTTAAGAAATTGATGGGGGGCTAAAAGTAAAGGCATATATCTATTAAATGTTATGCCACAGATCTAAAAGGATCAATGTTCAATTTTGCACCATAATGAAAGGAAACTTTTCAGATATTTATGAACTTATAAATTCACATATTCACTCTCTGTCTGATGCAGCAGTTACCTTTTTTTGTTATAAATGGCTTATATTCCTCATAAGCATGCATTCAAACCTTTAACTCTGCTTCGCTGAAGTATGCAGCTCGGTTTTATTCCACCCTGGGTTTCCATGGTGACTCCTGAAATTCGGCGATCCATTGACAATGTCTTTATGTACTCACTGTGCGCGTGCATTAACTCTGAGTTACCTATTAGAGGTTGATTGAACTAAGTCCTCACAGGTGTTCTGAAGCCGACATACTCCAAGTAAGCAAGGTTTTGGTTAATCAACCGAGAGTTCAGGTTTTATGTGACGGTAAGTTAACCCTGCTTTCTGGAATACGTCCCTGGTTAGGCAATTAAAGGCTCAGTTTAACACGTGACAAACTCAGAGACACACAGGACTACAGAACTGGCTGACTGCCACACCACATGAACTACCATTAAAAAAATATTTATTAATAAATCTGAACAGTTTGAGCATTTTGGCCTTCCTTTAGCTCAGTGTGCCATATTGTAAAAACTAATTTGTGAGAATTTTTCTTTTTGGGTTCTTCTGTGCAGTTTAATTGATATAGATGATGGGATAGCCTGGTGAGATGTGTCAGATTGAGCCATCTCACAGGCAAAATGAATTGCCTGCTTAACAGCTCTATTAAAGAAATCTTCATTTTCCCACTAAGCAAGCGAATGCTCGTCCCCGTCTGTCCAACAGCATATGGTGCAGTCCTGAGTCTGGCATGCTTTGCCCTTCCATGGTATCCAGTAACTCAGCTCAGCTGATCTTGGCTCTGGATCAGACACTGCAGGAGGGAATAGAGCCCCGGATTGAAAATATAGATGGTAATTACATTAGACTGTAATGTGGTATAATATTATAGACAGGCAAAATTCAGATACCGTGTCCCTTCCTCTTTAAATATGCTATAAGACTTCATTTTGTGCAAAGGTTTATACACCCTCAGAATAGAATGAGGAAAGCAAATAAATAGTTTTTGTAAAGATATTAATAGTAAACAAATCTAAATATCATATTCTACTCTAAATGTGATATAAATATTTTGTATTTACTTGTACACCCAAAATGTTCAACATTTGCATTGTCTCACTTATATTTTACATGCTGTCTAGTTCAAATTCTGACCTACTGAATGAGAGAGGAGTGAATCTTGGTGATGACCAAATGATTATTTGATTCAAGCACTGACACACTAAATAAGAGAGGAGTGAATCTTAGTCATCACCAAATGATTCCTTGAGTCAAACAGATACACTGAGTCATGACCAAAATATTTGCTGCTTAAAATACTGACCTGCTGATCAAAAAAGGAGCAATTCTTAGTCATGACCAAATGATTCACTGAAACCATACCACTCTAAATGAGAAAGGATCAAATCTCATTCATGACTGAAAGATTCACTGATTCAAACACAGACCCACTGATTGAGAGAGGAGTGAATCTTAGTCATGACCAAATAATTTGTTGATTCCAACACTGACCCACTGAAACGAATAGAACAAATCTCAGACATGACCAAAAGATTCACTGATTAAAATGCCGAGCCAATGATTGCCTGAGGACCAAGTCTCAATCATGATGAAGGATTTGCTGATGTAAACACTGACACGCTAAATGAGGAGTGAATCTTAAACATGACCAAATGATTCATTGAGTCAAACATTGACACACTAAATGAGACAGGAGCAAATCTCTTTCATGACCAAAAGATTCACTGACTCAAACACTTACTCACTGAATGAGAGAGGCGTGAATCTGAATCGTGCCATGAAAGATTCACTGATTCAAACACTCACCCACTAGAATGGTGAAGCCTTTCCAGAGTAATTGAGCAAAAATGCATGAACCATTTTTTCACCATTTGCTCAAAAAGACATCTACTTTTGAAGACGATTTGGTAAGAATGACTGAGAGTAGCTTGTGCACTGATGAGAATCTTGGAAATACTTGCACTTTCCTACACTTCAAAGTGATGCTGTCATCCTGAAATCCTGAATTATATTATCATTTCTCCTGTTTAAGTACCGTGTAAGTCCTGGTTGTTTATTTAAGCACCACAGTGTGAGGCGTTGCGCTTCCATTTCACTCTTGTTGTTAACTGCAATTACACCAATTAGGCTGACGTCATCTGAAAACCTTTTGAAGGGCCTGTCCAGTAATAAATTCCGATAAATGGAAATACTGTGGGGCACGCGGTGGCTTAGTGGTTAGCATGCTCGCCTCACACCTCCTCCGTGCTGCGGGGATTTCCTCCGAGTACTCCGGTTTCCTCCCCCAGTCCAAAGACATGCACGGTAGGCTGATTGACGTGTCCAAAGTGTCGGTAGTGTGTGAACAGGTGTGTGAATGTGTGTGTGATTGTGTGCCCTGCGATGGATTGGCACCCTGTCCAGGGTGTACCCC
>JANDJT010000114.1:12703850-12725232 GCA_024331685.1 Stegophilus panzeri | reverse complement strand
ATAAATTAAATTCACAAAGTAAAACATCAAATAATGTGTTAATAATGTGTTTTCAATATAGTACAGGGTGAATTGAACAAACTTTTTTTTTTTTTTTTTTTTTTTGCATTTTCCATACTGTCCCAACTTTTTCAGAATTGGGGTTGTATTTTCACATGGTTTTATCACATGCTTAATTTGTGTTCACTTTATTTGATCAAATGCTTAATTTATATATATATATATACACACATACACACACACACACACACATAAACATCTAACATTTGTAACATTTTTATTAGCACATTTATTGATTATATTAATTCGTGGGCTTCGGTGACGTGTAACTGATTAAATTATATTACTGAATTATTTACATTTTAAAAATACAAACCCTAAAATTACTGTTATTGTTACTGTAACAGTGCAGAATATGAATTTCTACATACTCAGGACTCAGATCAAAGCAAGGTTCATCTCTATTAACTGAGCTCTTTGGCTGAAAATGAACTGTTTTGAGGCTGCGCTTCACTCAGTCAGTATAACTCGCTATGACAGTTCTTCTTATCACTCTCCAAATGTGATTAGATACCCTGTCTTATCAGGATGTGTGAAGAGGCTTTGCCAAACTTGTTTCCAGGCATACGTTTGAAGTCAAATAATTTAAAAATGTACAAAAGAAGCCCCCATTGATAACTACATCAACTGATATTTATATAATTATTTATTTAGATGACATGTTGAAAGGAGAATCTGTCACTATGTTTGAACCAGGGAATTCAACATCGCACGATGCAGTATTCATTGACTCAAATGAAGCATTTCATACAGAATTATGTGATGCTGATGGATATTTTTGTCATTATCTGCATTAAAAGGTGTGCCACAGGTATCCATCAAAGGTCCCACATTCTTATTTTAATTTTTTTACTTTTATAATTCAAGACACTATTGATTTCTCTGTAACAAATGGTGAATACTATGTAAGGAATAAAATACTCTTGGGGGTATGCTTTTATAGGAAAAATAACCAACATGCATCCTGACATGAAGCGGCTATACTATTAGCACCCCAAAGTTTATTATTTTCCTTTAACGTCGTGCTTTCCTGAAGTGTTTTATTCCTTTTATACCACAGCAATTTGCCAATTATTATTATTTTTTTTAAATGACACATTGTACTTTTTATCTGTTTATACTTACATTTAATGTTGTGGAACACCCAAGTTAGTTTCTCTTGTCACTTGTGTTATAGATGTTTCCTCACCCTGAACCTTTTTTTTCCGTTCTCTTGAATGTACTAAGACAAAAAAATGCAGTTTTTCATGTTGCAGTATGGAAGTCATATGAGGCCATGCATTATTTATTATTTATTAAAACATTTTTGTTTTAAAATGATTATGACTTAATTTTCTCATGCTATCGACATAACAAAAGCAGTTTTGTCGTGATCATGACTTTAATTTTCTGTGTACTCAACATGACAACATTTATGTTGTTTTCATTCTTCTGCAGGCAGTTAAAGCTTAGCGCCCACAGAATCATGGATGAGCATGGATGACTCACTCAAGCTGAAATAGCTCTGTGTCTGTCAGTGATTGATAACTTCCACATTAGTGTCTGACACCTGAGAAGGGGACACACCTCTCTCTTAATGCGGACATAAAATCCATCTCTACAGTAGGCAATTATTACATTTATGATGGCGATGGTGAAGATGCCAACGTATGTGCAACACCAGTCCCATTCACAAAGCTTGAGATTTTCTCGTGATATAATTATGTCTTGAAAAAACAGCTTTGTGTTATGTCAATATTACAAGAAAACAACTTTTGTTATGTCGAGATCATGAGAAAATTAACTTGTGATCATGAGAAAAGAAAGAGAAGGAAAAAGTAATAAGTCATGCCCTCTTAGGGCTTTCGTATTACAGAGAACACAAATTCCTTCATTCCGAGGACTTTCATGTAGCAGAAAACATTCATAATAATGATAAAGTTACAGCTTTACCCCTGACACTGGAGACTCCTTCCCTAAATGTTAAATAAAGGTTTTAAAGTTTCACCAAGTCAGTGATTTCATATTTTTATTTGTTAAATGAATGTTTTATTTATAGGTTTCATTTATTTGGAGTATCCTAATGCCATATCCGTAAATTAGTTGTTACTCTAGAAACGATAATGTCTAGGAACTAGCCCATTCCCAGAATACATTTTAATTCAATTTGACATTTAATTCAAACAGGTTAATCAGTATAAGTATGTAATAATAAATATAACAATTTGTTGATAGAGATTTTCATCCGTAAAAAAATGTGCATACTCTCTGCCTAATTTGAGAACATTGGTGTAGTCTATGCTAAGCGCTCCTCTGCTACATTGTAAATTTGATCTGAAAATGAAACATGCTCCGACCTTGCAAATGAAGCTTGTCTCGTTGCCTCCTTCTCTACTGTCCCACTCTTGTAACGATGGACAGCACATCCAGAGATTTTCTGTTTTGTGTAACTTTTCCAAAAGTGTCGCATCATGGAATTCTCTGGAACCATCATATAGACAGGACAGTAACATAGCAACAATTACAAGGAAGGCCCAACAGTGCATGCACTTCCTGTGACAGCTTCATAAATTAAGCCTGTCACAGGCTCTGCTGGCCCAATTCCACACAGCTGTAATAGAATCAGTCATTACATTGTCTGTTTCCTTCTGGTCAAACAGCACATGATCACACTCTAAACAGAAATTCAGTGCTGTGCTGAAGGTACTATGTTCACCCAGGAGGAGTAAAAACTCACGGCCAAACCCCTTACATCCCAAACTCCTTCGGTACCTCATCTCTTGGCCAAGACCAGCAGCCGGTTGCAATAGCAGAATGCATGTTTTATTGTTTATGAGTTTGTAAACTACTGAAAGATTAATGGTTGCACCAAATGACACATTGCATTAAGTTTTAACTTAAAATGCACACCTAAACCCCTAGTAGGGAGCAATGTTCATCAAAAAACTCAAAGCTAATATTCACAGAGTAAAAAGAGCATTTGTGCTTATAAATCAATTCTGTTTTCTTTCTATTCAGTTAGGAGGATTTCGCCATCAGTGTTTAAAGTGTATAGTGCCAGTGTAGCGAGGTCTTGCCTCAGGTACTGCAAAATGTCAGCACATTGAATCAACGCCATGATAGTAGCCTATACCCTACAAAATACTGTATTTTACAATAAAGGTTTACCATTAGGTAATGTTATACTGTTGTTTAGCATATTCAAATGTGGATAAAATTAGCAAGTATGAGTTCATTTTTTATACAGTAGCTTCATACAGTTCATTACTAAACTGCTGTTAAATTTGTTCCACTAGATCTCCAGCAGCAGACCAGAACAAGTGCATGGGTATAAAATACAAGAGATGGATAAAGTGAGTCACTACTTTGTTGTAAAGCGTAAATCATTTGGATTTTTTTTTTTTTTTTTTTTTGCTAACTTATTTAAGGTTAAAATACAGGACTGAGAAGCAAGTATATTACACTGGAAAAAAGACGGACATTTCTAAATTTTCATGCATCTCAATTATGATATTGCAATGTAGTATTTCCTTTTTATAAGGGATCATGTTTCTAAGAGGCTAGTGATGTTAAAATATGTTATTCTATATATAAAGTCTGTCAACAATGGACACAAATTGTCAAAACACTTGAGTCTGTCAAAAATTTTTTATTGACATACAGTAAGGTTGTGTTATGACATTTTGCAAGCTGACTCACATTAGAACAAATGATAACTGACTTTGTAGCTCAGTGTATTTCTGAAATATCAGTGCCAAATGATGCTCATAATGTGTCGTTGTTTGTCCAATGATGTTAATAATGTTTAGGAAATTAAACAAAGGTAACACTTCCAAATTCAAAATAGAAGAATTCAAACTTACTGCATAACATGATCATGCAGTGATAACAATTTTATATATTTTCGCTGCCCATTATGTAAAAATTAGTTTCACATTCCAGCTTATAAGAGTTTAATAAATGTTTATAGAAAAGTCCTGTAATAAAACAGTAATAACATAGTTATATATATGCTCTGCTGCTTAAGTTCAATATGTTCAGTTTTACAGAACTAATTTAGGGGTTGCACAGCAATGGGGGTGAACAGTTGTGCAATATGTTTTTATTTGTAAACCACATGGATTTTATCTCCCACTTCAATGTTATGAGCTATTTTGGGGTAGATTCATGACATGCATTCCCAATTAAGCCCATTTCAATTCTAAATTGTAACATTACAAATGTGGAAAAGTTCAAGGGGGGTGAATACTTATGCAAGGTGCTGTAGGATTGCCTTACTGAATGCTGCTGTTTGGTTCAACCCAAGCTCTTGTCATTATAAAACAATGTGTTTAGCTAACAAGCAAATACGAAAGCTTGTTTAATATCAGGTCAGCAAAGTGGAACATTTCTGTAGCTCCATTTGCTTTTTTTTGCAATGGGTTGGAAATATAGCAGCAGTGTATTTTGTACACTTCTAGCAGCATGCCACTCCTGGCAAAAAAAGGCTTGAAGCGTGAAATTGCACATTGTGTATGCATCTGGTTTAAACCCTGCATTAATGTTAACATCATATTTGTGCAATAAAGAACAAAACAATAGAAAATCGTCCACCTCTTCAGTGGTCACAGTGTTGCTGAAAAGTCGCATTTGTCAGGTCTTCTTAGGAGAATAAAGACTCTCCCTATTTTTTCTATCCCTAGAAAGGTTTCATGTCTGGACATATTTAACATAAATATAAATGCATAAAAAGAGTGAAGTGTCATGGTGTAATGAATACAAAAGTGAAGTTTTACATTCTGCTACATTGAAACATACATCATCATCATCATCACTCTTTTGTTTAAAGAAGCAAAGTATCTTTTTTTATTAATTGTGAAACTCAAAACTGTTATTTTTAAAATCTTTATTGATATACAGTATGTAGTACACCAGAGCCAGTATCTTGGTTCTACGGTGTCCTAATCCGTTATGTTGCTGGTGTTCTCACAGCTCAGTAGCCAGCGCTTATCATATACACGTAACGAATCCTTTGGAGGTGAGTCTTATAAATTCTCCTGCTGATCAAGTAAATTGCTGCGTTTAGTGAAGAGTCTACAGGCGTTCAAACTCAACTGCATTATTCAACTATCTGCAATGCATGATTTCTTTGTTTATTGACTTTGGGGCTTCCAATTTGAGAAGTTTTCACGTTCCAACTGTACATTCATATATAAAATGGATATAAAAAGTCTACACACTCATGTTGAAATGGCAGGGTTTTGTGATCTAAAAAAAAAATGAAACCAAGATAATGTGAAATTACAATGTACAAAAATGAAGTGAAAAACACTAAGAAATATTTTTATAATTGGGCATGTGGCTATGCTCAGAATGAACCAATCACATTCAATCTCATGTTCAAAAGTAATTATCATACAGCTGTCATCAATTAAGTTATTCTGATTAACCCCAAATAAAGACCAGCTGTTTCTGGAGGATTGTCTTTGCAATTTCTTGGTTTCCATTGGCTGCTGAAGCCATGGTCCGCAAAGAGCTGACAATCAGAAGAGGGGTAAAAAAGAATTTCAACAAGTGGAGAAAATGGGTCACAACAGAGACATTAGCAAGAACAGGACGTCCCTCCAAAATTTACAAAAGGACAAGACAAAAACTTACCAGGGAGGCTGTCAAGAGAGCAACGGCAACATTAAAGGAGCTGCAGGAATATCTGACAGGCACTGATTACTCTCTGCATGTGACAACAGTCTCTCATATTCATCACATGTATGGGCTATGGGATAGGGTGGTTAGACAGAAGTGGCTAGATGTTTCTTTCTCACAAAAAGAAACATCCAAGCATAAATAAATCACTCCAAACCATGTGGCAAAATGTGTTATGGTCTGATGAGACCAATTCCAAAAGGTATAATAATTCCATAATTCCAAAAGGTATGTTTGGTCAAAAAACAAATCACCACCAAAATATACCAAAGGTGAAGCATGGTGGTGGAAGCATAATGCTTTAGGGCTGCTTTTTTCAGTCAGAACTGGGGCTTTAATCAAGGTGGAGGGAGTCATGAATGGCTACAAATACCAGTTGATTTTAGTGCGAAACCTTCAGGTGTCTGTTAGTAAGCTGAAGATGAAAAGGAACTTCCCCCTTCCAGCACGACAATGACCCAAAGCATACATCCAAATCAACAACGGAATGGCTTAACCAAAAGAAGAAGTTTTTGAATGGCCTAGCCGAGCCCAGACCTGAATCCAACTAAAGATCTGTGGGGTGACCTGAAGTGGGCTGTGCACAGGATATACCATTACAGTTTGATAGCTCTAGAAAGTTTTTGCAAGATAGAGTGGGAAAATATTGCCAAATCAAGATGTGCCATGCTCTTACCCAAAAAAACTGAGTAGTGTAATATAATCTAAAGGTGCTTCAACAGAGTATTCATTTAGGGGTGCGCACACTTGTGCAAATGGGTTATTGTAACTTTTTTCTTCCTTTTCCTCCCCCCAAAATGGTAGGAAAAGATCTGACATGGCTTACTTTACAAAAACTTGCCATTTTAACAGGGGTGTGTAGACTTTTTACATCCACTGTATCTATTATATCATTTTCATTTTTTGCTGTATGTGTTGACATATCTTGATTGATTACCTAAATATTAGCAAGTGCTCATGACCATCGATTTTGGTGGTGACAGGATGACATTAAGAACAGCATAACAACAAAACAAAATGAAATCATGGGGCAGCGAGATTCCTACAGTACCACAATATGCCTCCATTAACATTTATTGCAATTCTCATCTAATTACACCCTGTCATGTTTCTGGACATGCTGAAAGATCACCGTTTTATTAAACTCCTTCAAAAAAATATGTTTCTCATTTGTCTTCCTGTTGTTTTTATTTTCCTAATGATATGTAAGTTGGGTAGAACGTCCCAACAATTCTAAATGTACAAACTTTGCAAAAATATATTGCTTGATTCCTTATTTTCTGTTCACCATAAATATCCATAAACCTGAACAAAATATGTTTAAAGTTTCCATAATCTTGACCATGTTTATTTCAAATAAACATGAAAGAGTTTCAAGAAAGTCGATACGCAGAAAGCTATTTGTTGCAGGTTGTAAGCATGTTTGGCTTCTGATCCTATATTCATATCTGAAATTTCAACATTAACAATGAGTCTTACCTAATAACGACATTTTTAACCTGGAGACAAATTCACTGTCAAAACGTGAAACTAAAGCAAAATGAATAACTTATTTTTCAAATCTGTCCAGTTTAATTTTAGCTCTTACAGTCTGTTCTTACTTATTTTTTTCTGAACTAGTTTGAGAATAGAGAATATATCCATATAGAGCATTTGTCAGACAAAAAAAATAACAATAAAAAAGATCTCTAAAGTAAATACTTTAGATGATAATTTGGCCAGACAGTAATAAAAAGCAATATACTAAGAATATAATTAACTGATCTTGTGGCGGAGCTTTTGACAGCCTACTTGCTTCAAGTGTAATTGGAAGCATTTTGTGATAACTAATAGGTCTGGGAAAAAAATGGAAATTACACATGTGAAAGGATAAGATGTACACAGTTATTGCACTTTAAACAATGTGTCAATTAAAAAGGTATACTTATGTTGCAAGACTGCTGGGGCAAATAATGTGATGTATCACAGTGAGAAAAGGCAGTTCAGTCTTTTGACTGAAATGTCAATTTAAAATATATATTTTTAGATTTTCATTCTTTACAATGACAGGATGGATTGAGAAAGATTAACTAGGTGTTAGAATATTTCCAGAGCAGATTAAATACATTTATATGTTGTTATTTAGTCAACCAGTGCTTAGAAGCCATCTTGACAAAACTCGAGTTGAGAAGTCAGTTCAAAACATTTTCTCTATGTGAAGACTGCTTTTTTCAAACGCTTTTTTTTTGTTGTTGTTTTAAAAAGCTATGTCATGCTCAATGCACCAATTTGCAGTATTCATCTTTTTAAAATTATTATTAGTTCAACCCATTAAGGTAAATCAAAAGAGGGTGTTACAGTAATCCTAATATTAAGACTTTTATTCTTTGTATCTTTGTGTTTTTGCAGTAAAAATAGGTCCTAAACATGTGAATATTTCAGATTAGTCCAATGCACTACTAAGATGGAATTACAAATAATCCTAATTGGCTTCTGTCAATGAATTTGTCTTCCTGTTGGCTTTATTTCCTTTGTGGAAGTCCATCAGTGCTAAAATTACAAACTTTACAAAACTTTATTTGTTAAGTATTACTTTCAGTGATTTTGTGAATAAATTGTAAGGTGAAACTCTTAGTTAGGAACTTGTTAGGAACTCGGGAGAACTCTTAGTGGCAATATAAGATTTTTTTATTATTATTATTTACATTTTATACATAGAAATCAACCTGACCGGACTTAATATTTGTTCAGGTTCTTCTCATACTCAGGACTCCTCAAAGTCCATTTAAATTTTATCTGGATTGAAAAATATTAAATGCAGCACATTATTGTAGTTCAATCACAAAGTTTCATTCTCTCAGACAACAATTTCTGATGTGCAAAGGAAAAAGGAAAAAAAAAAAAAAGATGTAATTTACCTGAATTGAGAGAAAATGGAAGAAACTATTAGCTTAAATTATTAATCCTTGTATTTGAGTTGGAGAAATACTCATAAGAAAAAGAATATCCTTTAGATGTATTATGAATTATTGAATATAAAATGAATACATCTTAAATATTAATCACTGTAATAATTAAATATTAAAGCAATAATAAAATAATAATAAACTGCTTTGCTAAATGAATTAAAATATAAACTACAATCATTGGTCATTTTCATCCTGACAGTGATATGATTTTTTACATGGCTTTATGTGAAATATTTGTAGTCATGTGACATTATGTGAAAAATATGTGAGCGCATATAAAAAAGGATTATTTATATGCAGAAATCGCATATGAAAAAAACAAAACTGCCCTATACGTGAAAAAAAACCTTTTAAAATAATTGAAGCATGTGAAAAAAAAAAAAAATCATGTGAAAACAAATAAATCATATATAAAAAATAAACCTAAATAATTTTTTTAAAATATATACACTACAAGAGAAAATTAGCAAGCAAAAATAGCTTAATTAATTGAAAATTAATTGAAAATCTCATTTGTAAGTCGCTTTGTATAAAAGTGTCTGCTAAATGAATAAATGTAAATGTAAATGAAAATTCACATGTGAAAAGAAATCAAGCATGAGATAAATTAATGTGAAAATAAAACCACATGACAAAATTAACGTGGAAATAAATGAATCATTTCATAAAATCATTTGGAAATAAACTAATGGAATAAACTTATGATGGAATCACGTAACAACAAACAAAACGTGACAAAACCACGTGAAAACAAATGAAGGATGTCATAAAATCAAGTGAACACAAATGAAGCATGTGTTAATAACATGTGAAAATACATCCCCATTCTGAAAAAGTTGGGACAGTATGGAAAATGCAAAAATACAAACATAAAGAGTCATTTGAAAATTCAATTCACCCTGTACTATACTGAAAACACATTATGAACACATTTTTTAATGTTTTACTTTGTGAATTTTTATTTATTTTTGAAAATATCATTTAAATCATTTAAAATCTGATGACTGCAACACTCACCAAAACTGTTGGGACAGTCGACTGTTTATACTGTCTTTATACGTTTTTTTGTTTACATACAAGTCAAAGTACATTTACAAATCACTCCTCTTTGTTTTAATTAGCATTTTCCATACTGTCCCAACTTTTTTGGATTGAATCATGTGTTGAAATCAATTGACAACAAACAAACAGTGTAAACTACGTGTAAACAAATGAAGCATGTCATAAAATCACTTGAAAACAAATGAAGAATGTGATTAACCCATATGTGAAAATAAAAACTGTGTAAACTTCACATATACGTATATCATGTGATTACACCCTTTTCTGATTTTTCTGAAAAGCTAATTAGTCTTGCCTGATATTCAGCACTGGAATATGGTGTTGTGTAGCATGAGGTGGAGAGTGCAGTCCGTGTTTCTAAACCTTCCTAGCACAAACACCTCACTGAGCATCTCCGATCAATACGAGACGCCAGTCTGATAAGCAGAAGAGGATGAGCTGGTAATTGCCTTTAACTGTATTTGGAGTGTCTGGATAAACAGACTGGATGATTTATTTATTTATTTTCTTTCAGCAACTGCACTCTTGAAGAGTCTTTGAGACATCGTTTATTTCATGAGGATCTAACAACATCAATCTTACATTTCTTAGAAATATATTAAACACTAATTCTGATGTTCAAATCCTGCGGAAAGGATCGTTTGATCTATATATGGGTATGTTCAAAGTAGGACTTCACTACCAGGAAGTATATTTCTTTGTAAGTGGGTAATTCACATTTTTGCATTAATTTGCATGAATGTTAAATGAAATTTAACATCTTGAGACTGAAACATCCTTTTCCCTGGTGTTTATTATGAATGGTCAAAAATGTACATTTAATTCCCCAAAATTCTCTCAACCATGTTAACACCTCTATGAAATAGTTGGACTATTCATCAAGTCACATGTTCAGCATCATGAGCAGGTGGTGGCTTGATGATTAAGGTGCTGGGTTACTGATCGGAAGGTCGGGCCCTTGAGCAAGGCCCTTAACCCTCTATGCTCCAGGGCCACTGTATCATGGCTGACTCTGCACTCTGACCCCTCTGACCACTCTGACCCTAACATGCTGGGGTATGAGAAGAAAAGAATTTCACTGTGCTGTAATGTATATGTGACCAATAAAGACTCATTATCATCATCATGACTTTCCTGAAGATCATGATGATGACCTTTTTTTTTTCTTTTTTTAATTTCATTTTCTTTATGATGTTGTAATATTGACTGGTGAGGTCACTTTGATAGTGCAACCCCTTTATGCAAATTATAGATTGACAGTCAATTATTCATTAAAAAAACAATGAAAACATAAATCATTATATTAGTATTACAAAATTGTAGAGGCATACTATATTGCTATAGTATTTTTTAATGCTAATTTCCAGTTTGGAACACAGCCAATGACAAGAGCTGGAGCAACCATTAAACATTTGCAATGTTTAAAATCATTTTATCTTGTTTTGTTGTTTGGTTGTTTTTTCATACTTCATTTTCTCTGTGGTCAAAAGCAGTAAGACGTCTAATTTTACAAAAAAAAAAAAAAAAAAAAGACATCTAAGATTTAGTCAATTAGGCGATTTTTCACAGCTAGCTATGGAGCAGTTGTTGCTTGTTATGAAACAATGACTGTCATACATATGTTGTCACATTATAGTAAAACAACATGGTGCCATTTAATTGTTTAATTAGTTTTTTTTAACAATGATGAGTATAACAATAGGTTCAAAAAATTATAAAATAAAGTTCTTGGAGTGGATTTTGATGCTTGAAGCCTACTGAATTACATGCTTAAAATTTTAGTGACTTATTTGAAAAAAAAACCAAAAAAAACATGAGTTTTTAATGTATGTCTCATTACTTTTCATACACTTTATATGTGATTATCTTTTCTTCCACAGTCTCAATGTGCTACTTGCTAAATTGTTGTTTAACAATGACTTGTTAATTTAAATTCTTGATTTTGCTTTATTGAAGTATTTTTCAAACATGAAGGTACTTTACTATTTTCATTTAATGATACAAAGGGAAACATATACTGAAAGTGAATCAAATAATAATAAAATTTTAAAATACAATAAAATAATAGGAACATATAAATAGAAAGGCAGAAATATGTTCAAATGAATTCAAATGAATGAATGAATGCAGCAATTATAATTGAAGACATTGAATAGTTACATTTTTTTAATTATTTTTTTTTTTAAGTGTACAAATGTGAAATAAAATAAATCACAGTGTCCTTGGTTCCTGTCTATGTATAATTTATAATCACTTTATAATTTATTCATTTAAGTAGAGATTGGAAGTGAAATAATGTTTTAAATACAGTGATATTTTTCATAAACCTGTTTTGTTTGGAATTGTTTGATATCCATGAGAGCAGAGTATTTTTGTGAACAAAAGATCAAAAGGCTAAACAATAAAGACAATTTTTCACAGCCTTCTTTGCTCATATTTACCAAGGGTGCCAGTATTAGTGGCGGGCTCTGTAAATTCAACATTGGAATATTTTTTTATTCTTCATGAAGTCATCCTAAACAAACAAATTCTGTAAATATATTTTTATGTATTTAAAAAAAATCTGTAAAAAATAAAAAATAAAAAGGATATATTGATTTAACATTGTTTGATTGAACTTAATGATAAAATATTATTAAGATATAGAAATGTTTAGTGAAGCTGATTTAAACTGATTTAAATTTCAACTATAGTCTCAATTATTTAGTCAGACCATAGTTGCATGTGATTTGTGTAACTGTATTAATATTACAACAAATGCTGTTTGTTCTTGTTCCTCCAGAAAACCTGGACATATTTTCCAGCCTCAAACCAACAACAAAAGTGACCTATGAACATCTGAACTAACCATTGATCTTGAGCTGTCAAAAAGTAGGGAGGAGAAACACACCATGATGTATGAGAGACTTGAACAGAAAATCAATAGGTTTTCCACAATCAACTCCTGACTGAATGGCATATGCCAGGCACCTCACGGAGCTTATGCCTGATTGTCCTTTTAGCATGTCCCACACTTAGTGCTCTGATATGATCTCTGACCCTGTATCTCTGCCACACATGCTCTCGGATTAGCCCGGATTTTCTGCTCGGTGTTAGATCAGATTTAAATTTGGGCAGTTGGTCACACTTCCTGAGCAACAGCCTTCAATAATGTCCGTCAAGCCATGAGAGGAAGTATGAGTGCCATCACTTCTGAATTTTTACAGCTCCACAACATGACTCATGTTTTCTTTCCTTATTTCAGCTCAGCTTCACTTTTATTTATTATACACCTTACATTAGATGACATTACAAACTTCATGCATATCTTTCACTGCAAATGAATATAACACAAGCTTATTGTTCTCTGTCTAACTGCTTTCAGGTCATCCTGCAACTCTTTTCAAGTGACTGCTGGCTTCTCGCTTACCTTCTTTATCTTTCATTTGAGAGATCATTGTAAAATCGTGTGTTATGAACCTGTCCAGGGATGTGTGCTTCCATTAACTTTCCACCTGTATATTATCAGTTTAAGATCTTTGTCATGGCTCTTCAGCTTTTTCATTCAAGTGCTCTTTAATAATGTTGTCCTTCAGAACTTTAGGAAGCTCCTTCACCTCCTCCTTGTTGTGGAAAATCTTCTTAACCAGTGGTCATGTATTTAACAATCAGCCTACAGTGCATGTGTTTGGACTGGGGAGGAAACTGGAGTACCCAGAGGAAACCCCTGACGAATGAAGAGAACATGCAAGCTCAGCGCATAGGAGGGAGTCAAACCCACAACCCTGGGGGTGTGAGGCAAACGTGCTAACTACCAAGTCACCGTACCCCCCCACAAAATAATAATAATAATAATAATAATAATAATAATAATAATAATAATAATTATTATTATTATTATTATTATTATTATTATTATTATTAGTATTGTTATTATTAGTAGTAGTATTGTTGTTATTATTGTCTTTTTTTTATCAAAGAACAACATATCATACTTTCTGTTTACAGTTACAGAACATTGTGCAATGCTGTAGAGTGTCCATAAAACAAGTTTCTGTTATCCTTTGCATTATAGCAGCTATAAACACCAATCTTTATTTGTTTCTTTATCTTGAATTTAATAAGAGGAAGAAAAAAATGCCTTGAAACCAGAAAGCACAAACTCCTCTGTCCTGAAGACTTTCCAGAGTCAAAAAATTTAAAGTTGCAGCTTGACCCCTGACTGTTTCAAAGCGACACTGGAGACTCCTTCCAAAAATGTTCAACAAACATTTCCTCAAAGAAAACTTCAATATCAATATAAACAATTGCATGCTGTTTTTTTTCTTCATTATTTTTTCATAACCAGCTTTTATATGGATATAATTATAGAAGCCATTCCACAAGATGCAAACCACTCACAAGCAGTAAGAATTGGAAAGACAGATTTGAATTTGGAAAAAATACAAAGATGAGACACAAAAATTCTGTAACCAAGATTAACCTCTACCAAAGTGATGGAAAGGCAAAACTGTGCAGAAAGAAAGGATCTGCTCATGATCCAAAACATACGTGCTCATCCGTGAAACATGGTGGAGGTAGTGTCATGGCTTGGGCTTGCATGGCTGCTTCTGGAACAGGCTCACTAATCTTTATTGATGATGTGGCTCAGGATGATAGTGTGTGTGTGTGTGTGTGTGTGTGTGTGTGGGCGGGGGGCGGGGGGGTTGAAGAGGAGACTAAAGGGAGAAACCAACACAAAATAAAAGCAAGACAAAAGAAGAAACCAACAATTTGTTGATGTTAATGGCTTGATGCAGGACTTATCAGTTCCTTTACTTTTGCTCACCTAAAAATTCACATGTTGTAGCTTTTGTCAACAATTATATACAGTAAGTATGAAAATGGAAGTGAATTTACTTAACGGCCCAAGAAAATATACATATCTCTGTCATTATGGTAATGACATTTTGTTATAGGTTTTGTCAACAATGATATAAATAGGAAAATGGAAGTAACTTCACTAAATGGCAAGAGAAAACTCATACTACTTTCTCATTATGGTGACATGATATCTTCATACTGATTTTTTACAAAAATCATATAAATAGGAAAACTGAGGTCATTTACTTAATGGCAAGAGGAAATATGAACAACTGAAATACCAAAACTTACCAAAAAATACCAAAGCTAGAAAGTTAGTTAGATTTAAGTTTATGTCTATTGCTGGTGGCGTTTAGTGCTATGAACATTACCCTTACAGTGTAAAGTTATTTTAACATGAAACTTGCTGAATATCATCATTTGATGTATTGCTGTAGCATGTGGTTCTATAAATCGAGTAAAAAAATAAAAAGGATCAGAGAAAATGGATATGCATGCTTAGTCCTGCAGCAGAGTGTAAAACTTTGTGAGGTTATTTTATTACTAATTACTCTGGCCTTGGGTGTGCATTATAAACTTTATAAAACCATATAAGGACAGTATTACTGTATAACTTTTTACTCTGACAGACACTGCCTGCTTTTAAAGAACTCAGTTTCATCTTGATGAACGAGGTAAAGCAACTTGACTTTAGGGGCTAATTCTTTTATTTAAAAAAATGTATGTAATAATGTAATAATGGTACTGATTAACAGAATGAGTACCAGCTTTTTTGTATTCTTTAGCCTTAAAGAATTAAATGGAGGTGAAATCCATGCTTTTTAAAGCACCCCTATTATGCATTTTTTCAGATATTACCTTTTAATGTGTTATAGAGCTGTTTGTGAATGTAAAAAGTCTGGAAAGTTTCAAATTCAAAGTCAAAGTGCACGACAAACGGAGTTATTGACTCCCAAAAGATTCAACCGATTTTGAACAGCTGAAACGAGTTGTCAGGAATTCCAGACTTACTTCCTGTACAAACCTACGTGGGTTTGTTAAAAAAAAACCCGCCTCTGGTTTTCATTGGCTGCTCGCAAACAACGTGTATTTAACCCGCCCTCAAACACTACACTACAGTAGTTATCCTGAAAGATTTAGGTTCATGTCTAGAAGACGTTGTTTTCTGCATTGCAAAAGCAAAACCACTTTGCATAGACTTCCAAAGGATGATGATGTAAAGTGTCAGTGATTAGAATTCGTTTTTAAGACGATATGACAGCAGTTCAATTCCGACCTTCGTTTATGTTCCCGTCATTTCATTGACAACTGCTTCTCAAATCTAGCTGAAATCTATGCAGGATTTGCGACATGATTATTCATTAAAAATGGGCTCCGTCCCCACTTTATTTGGATCATTTTGTGCCTCTAGATCAGAACCTGTAAGTATGATTCATTGTTTATGTATATATTTTCTACCAAGTGCTCCAAATGCGTGATTTTGTGCTGTATACGTGTACAGCCAGTGCACAGCTATAGGCCTTTGCTAACCGATTAACTCATGTTATTGTCAAACTACATACAAGCTTACCACTGAGAAACATCCTTTTCCCTTCGTGCTTGTGATGATGGTTCGGGTTGATCTTCCGATGTATCACTATCAGATTCGGGCTCAAATTGATAAGGAGAAACATTATCACTGAGCTGAAATTTAAATGTGGTAGTGGTCGTTTCCTTTCCGACACGTGCTGTAAATGGTAGACCAATCACGCCGGACTGGGACATCTGACCAATAAGAGCAAAGTAGGCTCTCTGAAAGGAGGAGTTTAGAATGAATGGATCCTTGAGCAAGTCGTTTGTGACACTGAGAAAAAGCAGTAATGCTGCAATTTAATTTATGAGAAAATGAACGTGTTTTTTGACCTTGGATGCATGTAAACCTATTGTATGAGAGCTCTAAAACAAAATTAAGCATGTTTATATAGCACAATAGGGGTGCTTTAATATTCTTTATGGACTGGAAACAGATTTTAAATCAATACCTCTTGAGTTATGTCCATTATCTTTTTGAGATTTCTTTTTGCTATTAAGTTAATGATGCTGCCTAAATGATAGTTAATTACAGAAGCTTTAGTGCCATGGATATAACTGTGATTGACAGTTACACTACTACACTACTATTATAACAGACCTGTCTGCAAGTCAATAGTATTAAGTAATCGAGATAAATGGGCAATTTTCCTTCATATAAAAAAGAATAATAGAGGGGGAAAAAACACACAATTACACAAAATCATCTCACTTTTAAAACTGCTATTCCTGTTTAGCATCTCAATTTTAATCATGCCATTATGGAACTAACAAAAATGGTGTTACTGTAATAGACTAGCTATGTTTTTTTAATGATTATGGTTAAATAAATTCTACACAGTGGTAGAAATGTGGTTAAATAGAATCCATGCAAAAAGGCATAAGGGCATTAAAATGATCTACGGTACTTGCCGTTACTTTTTTTAATTACTAATGCACATTCAATCTATAATTTAGGCAGCAGTAAAAATGACAAGGCAATCTTCAACTGTTCCGTTCCTGTAAGGCTGTGTCTGCTGTCATCTCAAATTCCTGTTCCTGGATGCTGCTGTAGCCCATCTTTATCAAGGTTTGACATGTCCATTCTGAGATAATTTTCAGCTCACCATGGTTGTAAAGAGTGGTTATTTGAGGTACCATAGCCTTCTTGTCAGCTTGAAGCAGTCTGACCATTTTCCTCTGACCTCTCTCATCAATAAGGCATTTCCACCAACAGAACTCCTGCTCAGTGGATTTCTTTTTTGTTTGTTTGTTTGTTTTTTGCAGCATCCAGTCTAAAGTTTAGAGAAACTTTCTGAAATACTTAAATGTTAATATAATTCTCAAAATACTCAAATATTTCTGATATACTCAAACCAGCCCATCTGACACCTACAACCATACCATGGTCAAAATCATTGAGATCACAATTTCCCTAAAAGCTAAATTGCTAAATATTACACTGATCACTTTAAAATAGAATAAAAAATTTCACTTGGTATTTCATGGATAACTTTACTACTTCACTGTAGGATCATGACCCAAGGACTGGATAAAGTTATGCCTTGCACATAGTAAAAATAATAAACTTACAACCCAGTGACCTAAACAACTTCCTACATCTTCCTACAACTTCCTCTGAGATGTTTGTCAGACAGTCTCAGCAGCCATATTTGGTTTCTATTCAGAGCTTTTTGTGTTTTCTTTTTATTTCTTTTTTTTTTTTTTTTGTCTAGCCTACTTTAAAGAAAGAATGCCTGTAAGTTGCTAAAAAAAAAAAAAAAAAAAAAAAAAAAACTTTTCTGTAATGATTTTCTTCATTGTCTAGGCTTTGTTTTGTAGGTCATCACCTGGAGAAATAAATCTAGATGGAATAAATATGCATTTCAGTTCATAAAAAGTAAGCTAAACAATATATGGACAAAAAGGAAAATTATGTAAGGATGCTGTTCATAGACTTCAGTTCAGCATTCAACACAACCATCCCACAACAACTGATATCAAAGCAGAGCACGTGCTGGGTCTGACCACCTCCCTCTGCAACTGGATCCTGGACTTTCTGACTGGGAGAACCTGGTCAATAAGAATCCTCAGCTCCACCTCCAGCATCACCACTGTCAAATGGTGTGTAGAGATAACAGTATATCTCTTAATATCAATAAGACTAAACAAATGATCATTGACTTCAGGAGAACCAAAGTGGACCACTCACCACTACACATCAGTGGAACAATTGTGGTGAGAGTCAAAAGCTCAAGTTTCTTGGTATGCACATGAGGACCTTTCCTGAACTCTCAACACCACCTGCCTAGCCAATGAGGACCAGTAGCTTCTCTACCTCCTGCGGAGGCTGAAGACAGTCAAACTCCCCCCTCCCACCCTCACCACCTTCTACAGAGGGACGATAGAGAGTGTCCTGACCAGCTGTCTCATCATGTTTTATGGGAACTGCACAGCCTCCGACCACAAGACCCTTCAGTGAAGGGTAGGACAGCTGAAAGGACAGCTGAAACGATCATCTGAGCCTCTCTACCCACCATCGACACCCCATTCAACAATCGCTGCATTCGCAAAGCCATCAGTATTGCAAACGACCCCTCTCACCCCACTCAAGGACTCTTCACCTTCCTGCCATCTGGCAGAAGGTACAGGAGCAACCGTGCCACCACCAGCAGACTCCGCAACAGTTTCTTCCCTGAGGCAGTCAGATTACTCAACACCCTGCTGTCTCCCAATGGGCTAGTCAAACACATAACCCAGTATGACTCAAAAACATTGCACACCAACACTTTATAAAGCTGCACCTGTCACTTTTATATTATAGAACTCGTTTTTGCTGCCAATATTGCTGCCTTTCTTGTGGTGCTACACAGTAATTTACAGTTTACAGCCCATGTTATGTGTACTTATTGTCCTGTGTATTTATTGTCCTGTTCTTTGTATTTATTATCGTGCTCTCGTCTCACACTGTTGTGTATTTGCACTTTATATAGTCTTGCGTATTTTTATGTGTTGCACCACGGTCCTGAAGAAATTGCATTTCGTTCCAATGTATACAAGCTATATAGAGGATGGAAAATAAAATCTCACTCGACTTGACTTGACTTGATAGTGTTTATGTGGTATAGAGTAGATGCTACATTTCAGCTAGGTCTGTTCTCTGTGTTTCTTATACTGATGACAGGTTTATATTTTTTCAGTTTACATTTCATAAGCCTTGTCCTTTTTTTAATTTACTTTCAAGCTATGATAAAGCAGTAGATCAGTAGACGCTCAAAACCTATTTTATGTTCTTTGAGCTTCAGAGGTATAAGGTTTTGCTGTTGCATAACCACTTGAATTGTGTGGAACTAAGTTGTGGTGTTTTAAGTAGTTTTATCCTGCCTTTATCATGTTTATTCTCCCATTTAATAACCATTTGATTACGTTATCCATGTAAAACTATACCGTATAAATATATATTGTGCACACTGTGTAGAACTATTTATTTACTTATTTATAACTGTAACACCTGGTGAATAGAATGTCACTGGTTACTGCATAAAATGCATTGAATTCTGTTAAATCAGTGCTTCTTATTGGTCAGAAGGTGTTGCTTAATTTTCTTTACCAACAGCTTTGGCTGTAATTTATATCACAGGTTTATATTAATGCGCTCTGACTTTATTTATTATGGCAGACCTTCAATATAGTCTAATGCTATTACTAAATTGATTTTTAAAATAATTTTAACATTTACACAAGGAGTCTCCAGTGATAACAAGTGATAGCAGGAAATATCATAATTATAAATTGATTCTAAGAAGAGTACAACATTGTTCTTTAATTAACATTCCCATTATCCAGTGAAAGTTTTATAAAAGTTGATTTGTGGTGCTAATGGTAGCAACAAACTCTATTGGTTTATCGTAGATTCTGGCTTCCTGGACAAATTCATAATGTAAACTGTTTCATTTGGAAGTGGTCAGCACTGATAATCTAATATGTGCAGCTATAACATAATCTCCCTTCCTTGATTTGCTCCTAGAGCTTTCTGAGATACTCTAATCATTTCTAATTTGCTGATTTAATTATTTTTTCCCCTCAGTGTGGTTAAAGGTGAATGAAAGCTGTCAATATCAAATCAGCTCAGTGTAGGGAAAAGGGAAATCGGGTTTGCCACGGTGCCCTTAGACAGAAGAGACAGGGCGAAACCATCGTGTGGCTACGAAATGAGCATAAATATGTTTGACCCATCATGTTACTGAATCAGAACTGAAAGCTTGACAGTGAAGATTTTCTGCTTCACCTCGAATCATTATTTTTTAAACATGAAACCTTTGACAGTAGACAGACAACAGCTCAATTGTAAATTTTGCATTGAAAATAGGTTTTCTTGAGTTGACGCGTGTTTTATTTTTGTATGTCTGTTTCCCTGTATTACAATGCTTCTGTCAACTGCCATCATCATTTATTTTATGTTGGAAATGTAGGAATGTGTAATACCTGTAAAGTGCTGTATCACACAGCTCAACACTAGTGCTTATGTAAGTGCAGCTTGTCTGACTCACGGTTCTCATGATACTACATTGAATTTGACCTTCGAAGGTCATGAACCAAAGTGTGTGTTCATGGCACAGTACTCGTAGTATTTACCTTCAGGTTGCTTCGGGAGAAAAATGGGTTGTTTAAGGGATGTTTTAATAGCTAAAGGTAATTAGCTTCTTCAAGGACATTCTGCTTGGAAAATCGCTTATAGAGAGAGCAGAACCACACCTGAAAGTCGAGGTTGGCGTGAGTATTATGGGATGAAGTGATATAGGTTGGAGTAAGATTTAAATGTTGGAAGGTTAGAGATGGGAGTGTTACAAGTTGGAGTAAGTATTACAGGCTGGAGTGTTACAGAATGGAGTAAGATTTACAAGTTTGAGTAAGTGTTACTAGATGGAGGGTTATGGATGGGAGTGTTATGGATGGGAGTGTTATGGGTTGGAGTAAGTGTTACGGATGGGAGTATTATGGGTTGGAGTAAGTGTTACGGATTGGAGTGTTATGGGTTGGAGTAAGTGTTACGGATGGGAATGTTATGGGTTGGAGTAAGTGTTACGGATGGGTGTGTTGTGGGTTCGAGTAAGTGTTACAGATGGGTGTGTTGTGGGTTGGAGTAAGTGTTACGGATGGGTGTGTTGTGGGTTCGAGTAAGTGTTACGGATGGGTGTGTTATGGGTTGCAGTAAGTGTTACGGATGGGTGTGTTATGGGTTGGAGTAAGTGTTACGGATG
>JANDJT010000114.1:12644549-12662745 GCA_024331685.1 Stegophilus panzeri | reverse complement strand
GATGTGTGATTAAGTGTAGATCAAATTTGCAGACACCAACATGATTCTCAGCCCACAACCTCAACCCCCAGTCCAGCTCCTGACAAGCAATCACACTGCTCCCTTTAAATAACTCAGGCTCTCAGTACTACTTTGCAACGTTACACTCTAGCAGTGTGTATTTGTTATCTGCCTGTCTTGATTACTGTTTGATCAGAGCTTATGCCACGTTTACCAAGTTAGTCTTGTCTATTTTATGTCTGTCTGTTGATCTCCTGACCACGTCCCTGCCTCACACTTTAGAGCTCTGAGCTCTTCTGTTTGTTTGCTACCTTTGTGTCAATAAAATTGGACAACCGGTACTTGCATCTGTCTCAACCTGCTGACGAGTCCTGGACGTTCCTGGAACATGTAAATGGGAAGGCACTTGAGAAGGAGTTTACACTTAACCTGCATTCTCATATAAGACAAATGTATAATTATATTTCATATGAATGATAAAAATAAAATAAAAAAACAGTTTAATAATGACTCTGATATTTTAATAGTATTATGCTTTAAAGAAATAAGTCTATGGTAAGTATGGTTATTATTATTATTATTATTATTATTATTATTATTATTATTATTACAGATAATGGGGTCCCTGGAGGACAAAAAAGTTTATGAACTCCTAATCTAGCACAGGTGTATTTGTTATTCAACACAAGCATCACTGAGACGTAATAAACTCATCCACCCACTGTAGCGTAAGCAGACCAATACACATCACGTTCTGACAGACATTGTAATTACTCTGAACAAGGAAGCATGAATGAGCTACCGCACCACTTCTGACTGACATCCCACCTTTCGTCCTCCTGAAGTACAAGTGCTTAATTAAAGTGACGCAACTTGGGCAGCCTGAGTCATCAAGACAGTCGACTTTTTTTTTCTCGGATCACAGTGTTATTTGCTGCCATGCTTTAAGGTTGGCCACACAAAATCCTTGTCAGACATCTATCTGACAGTGTCTGTATAGGCAGACAGGAATGGAAGGGAAAATTGTCCTCCCAACTTCTAAGCCATTACTGTCAAGTCTTTGTAATTGTTCCTCCTTTAGTTCTAAGTGGCTTCAAGCAGAAACTCAATATGCTGTCTTGTTCAACTTGAGGAGCATGCTATAGAAACCTGAAGGGGCTTGTTTTGGGGTTTTTTTTTTTCAGAGTAAGCAGACCATGGCCTAAAATTAACAAAACAACACTTGACATGTACTGCAGATGGATTACGAATCAATCAGGGAATCTGATTCGAAAAAGATTATGACAGCAAATGCTGTGGTTTGCTGGCATGGATTGAGTCCACTTGTTCCCTTAGTGAAGGGTTGTGAATTGACAGAATACAGACTGGTAGTAGACCCAGCAAAGTATTCCAGCATGTAGAAATTAGTACCTGCCTGTAATACTGTATGTGGAAGAGGACGGATAGCACTCTCCTCCAAGGGTGAGACTACCCTGTGACACAGAAGGTGACACAGATCAAAAAAATGTGGTTGGCTGGCTTCACATGTCTCAGAGAAAGCATGTGTAGCTGTAGTATGACAGAGGAGAGCGGGCTGGTGGGTGGGAATTGGCCAATACCAGATTAGGGGAGAAAATTAGGGAATGTTAAGAATGGTAAAATAGAATATAATGTTTCAATTTAAAAATATTAAAAGATTAAAACATTTGGTTAGCCATGATGTCCCTATGCCTGTGCCAAATTTCATAGTTCTACGTCAATTATTTTTTTTAAATAAAATATGCAATGCATTATTCTGACATTTGGTTAAATACAGAATCATACTGACTTTGTTGACCTTCTGTGAATGTTATTATAGCTCATTTATTGGTCAGAAAATATTATTTGACATGTCTTAAACATCAAAATCAAGCATGAGGCATTTGCTGCTAGCAGTACAATGCAGCAACCCATGCTACAGCAAATGCTAGCTAGGAAAGGAAAATGTCTACAGATGATGCTAGGTGAGTGAAAATAACAAATATAAAAAGATGCTTTAATTACAGCTATGCAAAGGCAAAGTTTTACAAAGTAAAACAAAACCCACCTAAGGTAACTAAATTGGCTAACTTATGTATGTTATTTAAAAATGTACTCGCTAATGTTGTAATGTATGAGCCTAGTAGCCTAAGTGCATGAACACACACGGCCACTATTTAAATTGGGAGATACTAAGTACTATATGTTAGTTATTTCAGTATCATTTTTGACAAGCATCAAAAAACAGACTCCGTGTGAAAAAATAAATAAATAAATAAATAAATAAATATATATACTATTGATGAATCCCTACTAGAAGCATTTGTGGTTGGCTTTGCTCTGGTCTCATCAGGTCTGGCAGTTTAGCACAAAACTATTTATTTACAGTCCACTACATGAGGCAGTGTAAATATTCTTCATGAGAGGAGGCTGTCACCCAAGCTTAGCTCTTCATCAAAAACAACCCTAGCTTGTCAAGGACTAATGTGAAGGTGTATATCAAGGCAAGACCATCAACGTTTGGGAGACATGATGCTTCCCAGGGGAGAATTGAAACATGCTCTATGGCAAAACATGCTATGAAGTGCTAATAAAATAAAGCTACACCTGTTCTACTGAAGGTCACGGTTATTTTTAGTTCAGTTTTATATCTGCAGCATTTTCATTCCTAGTATGGTACAAACCTATAGTAATTACAATTTGTGTCTGGCACCAGGTACACGACAAAGGTACTAAAATGTTCAATTGCTTTACATCATTTACATTCACATTTATTCATTTAGCGGACGCTTTTATCCAAAGGGACTTACAACAGGCTTGAGTATGTCTTTTGTAGCATTGGTGTGTGTTTTTCACCTGGGAAAGCGGATATAGTGGGGTTTTATAACGTTACATTCAAACTATAAAGTCAGTAATATCACTCCAGGTTTGTATCTTGTGGGCATGGCCATGCTATTATACACTAATTTTCTATAATAGCAGCTCTGATAGTAATTCTGGTTGTAATTCAAATCAGTTGTATATTAATGTGCTCATTCCAGTATGTTATTGTTTCTATAGTAACATCTAATTGACCTGGCTTACTGTGAGGAGATATTTTTGGAAGGCATCTCCAGTCTCAGTGCTTTGTATAAGTCAGAGGTAAAGCTCTGGTATATGAAGGTATATGAAGAATAAAACACTTTAGAGCAGAGCTGCTATACAAATATAATCAACTTTGAGGTGGTAACAGTAACTCCACTTTGTTCTGGGCCACATTGCACCGCCCCATCATGGATAATTTTCCTATATCAGGACACCACCAAGTGTTTTATTCTTACACTGTGTCCATTTATGCATCCATTTTTGAATGCCACATACTCTTGAATGGGAATTTAATTTAGGTAAGACCTTTCAAGGGTTTTTCTGAGGAATTCAATGAAGCAAACGAAATGTATTGTTGATTTAACACCTCATAACTAATTTGCGGACGATATTCAAAAGCAATTGCAAACTGTATTTGCAATTGCGTTTCCTACTTGTGGATGCTGAAATTGTGAAATAATTCAAATTCAAATCATGTATTACCGTTTGCGTTTTCGTTTACGCGAACGTACAGTGTCTGCCAAATTTCAAATGGAAATGCAAAGTCCATTTGCAATTGCGGTATGACCCTGTCATATTGAAATAGCAATAGTAATTACCTCGTTTACTATTTCATTTCCTCAGTGTGGCATATGGAGCCTGCCAATATTCGTACGGAATCGCAAATCCCTTTGCATTTGCATTTCCCCTGCCTTGCAAAGAAACCTGCCAATCAGTCTTGGGGGTGGGAATATACTATGGGTCATGTTTATATTTGGAAGTGATGTCACTCACAGTCGACCACATTTTAGCCTCGTGGTCACCGCACATTCACTGCACATTTGAGATTCTCTCTTCTTTTTCTCAAAAAATGAACACACAGAAAGGACAAGATGTGTATTGTCCTACTCTGGAGTGGAACAAGAACCCAGTAAAGCTGAATATATTTTTAATTTTTCTCCTGTTAAACCCCCCTGCTAATCTCTTAGAAATGCCGCTCACCACCACTTTATAGTAATGGAGTCAGTTAGGGACCATCTAAAAATTGCATGATCTGGGCAATTGTGTAAGATTCTGCCAAGATTATCGTCTATTGTTTTTTAAAAGGAAAATTACATTTTAAACTAATTAGCTGTTGATTCAGCATTTTGTTTTACATTTTAAATTTGGTTGGTTGGTTGGTTGGTTGAATGGTCAGGTGACTGATAGGTTTGTTGGTTGATTGGGTTTGGGTAGATTGATAGATTGGTTAATTGGATGATTGGGTGGCTGGTAGATTGATAGATTTGTTTATTGGGTGGCTGGTAGATTGGTTGCATGGTTGGTAGATTGGTGGGGTGGTTGGTAGATTGGTGGGGTGGTTGGTAGGTTGATTCGTTGATTGGTTGTTTAGGCGGTTTATAGATAGGCTTGTGGATTGATTGGGTTTGGGTAGATTGATAGATTGCTTGATTGGATGATTGGGTGATTGGTAGATTGGTTGGATGGTTTGTAGATTGCTTTGTTGATTGGATGCTTGGTGGGTTATTTGATTGGTTAGGTGGTTGATAGATAGGCTTGTTGGTTGATTTGGTTTTGGTAGATTGATAGGTTGTTTTATTGGATGGATGGTTGGTTGATTGGTTGGCTACAGGAAGCAGCCAAATATAATTTGACCAACTGAAATTCTAGTTGTTTCTACAGATTAAGATTAAAATGGAGGTTTGTATTTCATTTAATAACCATAGGTGATATGAACTTTTGCACACAATTATATCAGTTAGCATGTATTTAAAAAATGTAATAGGCAATGTAAATACCAGAGCGTACCTGTAATTATCACAGTCCTGCCTAATAAATTCTAGGTATGTTGTGAACAAAATGTCACTGCGCATAATGTCACTGTACAGAACATACAAAAATGTCAGTGTTGCTCTTTCATGCCTCTTCAGTTAAGAATGATGGTCCCCCTGGGTGAGAAGTGTTAGATTTCAGTACACAATGAAACACAGATTGCATTTATTTTCTTTCAATTTTTTGGTATAGTGTTCTTATAGTGAACTAACAAGTGTTTTGTGATGAAGCAGGCTTTATTGCTGTCAGTCGAGCTGTTATATTGAGCTTTAACAGTGAACAACATCAGTCTGATTCAATCCACTTCAGCCCACAGAGGAATTACAAATCTGCCAGATGTTTCAGAGGAGCTCTGTTGTTCAGGATGTACATCTGTAACACACACGCCCTCACACACAAACACCCGTGTTGTATGTCTGTTTCAAGATGAAATTCCAAGACACTTCAGTGAGTCATTTTTTAAAAAAAAAATTGGAACAATTTTTAAATCATTAATGATTAATGATTTTAATGATTTTTTTTAAATCATTGTACTTCAAAATGAACTCAAATTTAAAGCTTTGTGCAAAGTTAGCAACTGGAGTAGAGCTGTATTTTTTTTGTTTTTTTTTTTATCTCTGTCCAGTGTTACCGCAGTCTTTTACACTATCCTCTTATTTTCAAGGCTAATTAGCATACACTGGCAAGGCTAGTTAAGACTGACATAAGTACATTATAAGTGTGTCATGCTAGCATTATTTGCCATGGCAATTAACATAATACAAACAAAATATCACACTACCATTACAGGTAATTATCAAGTCACATCATCATTTTTGCCCTACTATTCTTGGCATGTTTTATGACAAATGTCATGACATGTAATTTATTGAGATATGTTATGTTATTGCTACAGATTAGCTTATTACTTATTTATAAGCAACAAGACAAACTCTTTATGATGCCAAGCTAGGCTTAGCAAAAATTTTATGACAAGCCTTTTAGAAAATTTTATGACAAGCCTTTTAGAACCAATGTTTATTTCTTACAATGTCCGAGTGGATGTAACACTTTGCGTTATGATAGTTCCCATAAAATATATATCAAATCAGCAATCATAAAACATAGAGGAAAATTCATGCTAACTAGCGCATGTGTCATACTGTAGCAAGCCCTCATAAGAACAAGCTGTTATTATGCCAGCTAATCAGTGAAGGTAACCCTGCTTTAGCGCTAACCATAAATTGTAACGATAACTCATGACACCTGCAATGACACATTTATGACATGGTTAGGCTAGTCTTACATCATAACTGTTAAAACCTAGCATGAGTGTATATGATGTTACAAACTTTTTACAGCTTTCAAAACTTTTGTATATAGAAACTAAAGCAGGATCTCATGATATAGGGTGAGTTACTTATTTATTATTTATTATTTATCACTAATAGAGTTCCAATACTTTTCGACAGCTGACCTAGGAATATTAGAATCCGATTAGCATAATTTGGGGAACTTTTTGCACTCTTCTCAGATTTAGAACTCAGAAACTGCTTATAGCTCAGAAATAAGAAACACCTCATTAGAAACAGAACGATGTATTTGTTCCAAAAAAATCTGTAGCGGTTTTATTGTGCAATAACGTATCAGCGAGTAATGTGGGCTTCAAAATACACAGAAGCTTTAAAAATGTACTCCTCACGCGTAATGTTTCAGTTTCTATTGACAACTTTTCTAAAAATGTTTTTTTTTTTTTTTATGTTGTCAAGTTGGTGAAGTGTGAATCTGCCATCTCATTCAAAAAGCAGTCAGGTGAGGATGCACACGCTTGCTCTGCTAGCTTTATAGTGCGTAAAGACTCAAGAGACACACAAAGTGCTCAATTAGATGAAGCAGATACTTATTTTTTCCCTAGTGTTGTGAGTGCAATATCACACCTAGCATGTGAACAATTTGAATTAATTTCACCTATTTATCCAGATGACAATAAATTCTCGTGAGCTGGCATTTGACTGGCACTTTTCAAACTAATGGGGTGGTGACCCAGCACTCCAGACAATAACAGACAGCACTGACTCGGTGGGACATTGCTCCTAAAGGGGATCGCCTATGAGCGGTGTACTGGGTTTAACCGCACTTTGGCGCTCACTGGCACGTAATAATTGTGTTTTGAATCAGTATTGCTAACATTTCAATATTTCAAGTGACATATGGACATATTCTGTATTCTGAATCGATTACAGGAACATTCCTCAAATTTTCAAATATTCTTCAAATAAAGTACCTAAGGCTTACTGGAAAAAAGTTTAGTAAAACAGACATGAACATGTCTTCGATTTGTAAAACATATTTTAGAAATACTGGTTAGTTAGTTGAAACTATCTAACTTTGTGAACAAATTATTTTGTTGTTATTAGCTGCCTGAGGCAGAATGCAAAATGAAGTGTGTGGGGTCGAAAAAAACTACTCTGACGTTTATTAAAAGGTGTGTCGTGCCCTGTTATTGTATTATAATCAGACCCTGGCTCCATATAGGGCTAATTCATTTTTTTAGGTCTTTTATTATGGGTTTAAATGTGTTTAAAATATGCTGTTTCTTTATAATTTTTTTTGAGCAATGTAATTTAATATGTTCTATAATTTTTCATAGAAGTGGAATGTAAATGAGTTAACCCTAGTGTTGTATAAGGACGCTTACACTGAGATGTTGTGGGTTCTTTACTGATTAATAAAATTCATTTAAAGAATATTTGCTTGATGTATATTCTACTTGCAGTATTTGCTGCAGCACATTATATCTAGTTTAAATATCATTAATAGCAATCAGTTTTTGTCCCACCACTTATGGAGTACTGGTGCCACCCCTGACTGTCTATTGTATTTGTTTTTAGATTAATCAACATACATCCCAGATGAGACTAGGTTCCTTTTTGAGTCTGGTTCCAATGCCTCTGGCTTGCTCATTGGGGACACATTTCAATCTATATATCAGAGTTGATAGGCCCGGGTTCTGCAAGGTAAAGTTACTTTGCTACACATCAAACTGACTGTGTACACAGTCACTTAACCACTTAACTAGCATTATACTCCAAAAAGAATCTATTAATTGTGAAGGCATACTGAATAATGCATTATAAAGAAAGGAGGCCGCCTTTAACTAGCAAGCCTTTATTGCTTTCTTTTATGCTTGTTATAGCACCTTAATGTCTCCCATTGTGTACTGTCCATTGCTGTAAATAATGCATCATAAGGAGAGTAGAAATAGAGAACAAAGCCTGCAGGGATGACGCCAAAGAGACTCCCAATATGAGCTGCCGCATTCACGGCTTCTTATTTTGACATAGTACCAAGTCATAACCATTTTACTGTTAAGTATTTCCCCCCCAATGTTATCATGGATTTTTTTTATTTTTTTTTCATATTGATCTTTCATAAGCATTTTATATACGGGGTTGCATTTGCATTTTATTTATTAAGAAAAAGCAATAACTGCAGAGCTATTGAACGACTAAATCAGAAGCTAAATCTTTCTTCTGTTTGTCTGGGAAAAAAAATCTGCCTCTGTAAATGCAAAATCTGGAGCTTGTAGAAAAGCTTGCAAATTACAGCAGCACCTGTTACTGCAATGATAAAAACATCAGTAATAGGTTTAGAAATAGATTTTTTTAAATAAAAAAAACTTTAACTTTTTAGAGAGAGCCTGAGATCTTGATCTGGGCCTCACCGAATCATGCAAAACTTGTTGAAATTATAAGCAGTAGCTAGTACTTTTCACACAGGAAATTTTCGTGTAAAAAGATGACGTCAGGACATATAATAGAGTCACTGTGATTTCTGCACAACTTCATTGGGCTTCTTTTTTTATGAATCTTTTAGGAAAGTTGTATGGAAATATTTTTTGGCTGGCTGCACTAAATATTCCCGCTTGATTTACAAAAGTTTCACTGTTTTTCTTCCTGCTAGCATGTGTATGTTGATTTATAAATGTCAATCAACTGTAAATTACCAAGCATGCTCATGGCACAGCTCATTTGCATTTTGTGATGCCCACAGAACTCAATAAACACTGAAAACGACAAATTGATGACTAAAGGATGAATGAGCACCTCCTAATCATGGCATGCACTAAATCTTTCAGAAAATCTTCCTATTTTTTACAGCATGCCATTACTATTGTCCGAATTGAATGGTTAATCTCAATTCTTTTAATTCTATTTGACAGTTTAATCCATATATAAAATTACAGTACCTTCTAATTCCAGTCATTTTCAGTTACATGATTTGAAGTCAATCAAGCAATATTATGTAAGTCTCTTTATATGTTAACTTACACAAACACAGTATATCATAAGATACAAACGTTTTTCTGAACTGACTGGATTCACATGAATACAACATTTCTTGGGTAACTGCTCTGGAATGATTTACGTATACATTGGTTTGTACCCAGCTTTATAAAAATGAGGCCATTATTGATATGTGTAATAAAAGTTGAAAAGTGGAATTACTGTGGGAAGGATTTTCAACTCAACTCAGTTTTTGTTAGTTAGTATAGTACTTTTCCTAAGAAAATCAGGCTCAGAAAGGATAAAAATAGAAAATGTAAATGTAAATATAATAAGGAGACATTTAAGGAATGTACAATCAGTAATATATCACTTTGGGGCATGGTGTTGTAGGAAAATGATCAATGACAGTTTTGAAGTGATGCAGTCCAATGTGAAGTGGAGTTACTGTTATCACCAATAACAACCTGTTTTTTTTTTTTGGTTTTTTTTGCTTGTTTGTTTGTTTGCTTGTTGTTGTTTTGTTTTTTAAATATTTAATACAAAGCGCTCACACTGGAGACTCCTTCCAAAAATGCTCTATCTTAATGAATGCACCAAAGTGTAATTTATCTAAAAACAACTAGAATAACAGATTAGTAAAATGAAATCTGGTTGTATCCTGCAACAAACAAACAACCAAATACAAAAAAAAAAACAAGCAAGCAAACAAACAAATAACTGTTACAAAAAATGAAGACATATGTATTATGATTGAGCACATTAATATTAATATAAGCCTGTGATTTGCCTCGCAGTCAGAACCATTGCCAGAGCCGATGTCATTTAAAATAAATCAACACCTGCTGACCAATCAGAATCAAGAACTAAGCCGCGCTGCGGTCTAAAGTAACATAAGAAATGGTCGGTCAATAATAAGACTGCTAAAAAGAAAAGATAATATTGAAAATGAAAGCATAACCAATAATCCTAAAAACATATCGCCAAGACATACTCAAATGTTACAAGCAGAGTAAAATATTTGTACACACATTGTATAGTTAAGCAACAATCACCTTATTTTATATTTTAATAACAAAATATGTAAGTAAATGTAATGTAAATCTATCTGGATGAATACAACATGTTAGGTTTTATTCCAATATGCAACAGCAGTAAAAGAGAATTGGATTAATATTCAGTAGCTGCATTTTCCTGATCATTATTTTTAGCACACTGAGGAAGTTAAAAACAAAGAAAGAAAGAAAAAAAATTAAACGTCTCCAGGTTTTCAAGTAATATCAGCCACGTATAATGAATAACTTGGCATATGGCTAAATAGAAATGGTGTCTTTTAAAGTTGCTATTGTACACTTTTATTTAGAAATTTGAGCTATAAAAGTCTGCTGTGAATCATTCACGCCTGCTCACATAGCTACCAGTCTTACATGGATGTATCCATGACAAAAGAATGTAATTTGATCTCATTATATTACCACTGAGCTTATTAACACTTCCTCTTTGCTTGATATGTTGAAGCCAGTTTGAAATGCTATATTGATGGGAAGGGTGATGGCCTGCTCTATTATAAATTATAATCAACCTAATGAGCAGAATACTAAACAATGCATAATACAATAATTCAGAACCTTATTTGTAGAGGTTATATTGCATCCTATATATTCATTACACATTCATTATGTGTGATGGCGAATGCATTGTTACAGTATGAGGAAAACAGAGCCGGGACAGGAAAGATGCCGCCAACAGGCACATTTAAAATTGAAATACATTTTTTTCTGTATAACAGTATGAATAGTTAAGGGTAAGGTGATGGGCAGGGTTAATGAATGTAGGCTTTCATGGAACTTCATTCATGGGACTTCATTTATCATCTTTTGTGATTAAAAATTTCTCATCCCAATCTCCCACAGTGTACTGAAAGTTTAATAACCTTATCTGAGAAAATTGTAAAATCATACAAATTTAATGAACAAAAGTTAGGTGGTTGGATTGAGAAGTTCAGACCAAAAGCATTCTGGGTAGATTTGATTAAATTTCATATGAAAAGAACAGAACAGAAGGTACAAATTCTAACCCCGCCCCCTAACTTTTCAACAAGTAGCAATGATCTCTTAACATGGCCATCCCTTGAGCTAACCTTGACCAATGGCTTGTATAAATTCATGTGAATTGTTACATGATGTGAATTTAAATATATATGGTACGAGATTGTGTTGCTTACTTAAACATCTTAAATAAATGAATATACTGAATCACTGCTGTCTATATTTCAACATTCTCACACTTGCAGATTTGTAAGCAAAGTTACAATGTTTAAGGTTAGAGACAACGTTACACCTCAGTTGTGCATTATTTTCTAATAAGTCAACACACCGGAGTCAATTATTTTGCTTATACCACAGTTACCACACCTCAAGACATTGTTCAGATGTTTTATTTCAAGACATTTGTCAGGTTTTTGTCCTTAAAACGTGTGTGTTCAACTAATTTTTTACGCATCCCATCTCAAGCCTCCGTTGCTAAATCCAAAATGCCATTTTAGAACTAGTAACGGAGGCTTGAGCCAATCATATGCATTTATTGGAGAGAGAGAGATAGTTCACAGTTTTCTTTCTGTTTCATGCTGATAATATAAAAATAGAACAAATAAATAAATAAATATCGATGAGCCTACTTGTTCAAAGGGCTTTTCATTTTTTATTATTGCAGAAAATACAATGAATAAATAAATAAATATTGATACTTGTTCACCAGCTTATCACACATGCTCTCTCATGCTCTCTTTCTTCTCTCTCTCTCTCTCTCTCTCTCTCTCTCTCTCTCTCTAATAACTGCATATCAATGGCTCAAGCCTCCGCTTCGCCTCATGGCCGCATTAACACCTCAGAACGTCTATCAGCCAATCAGAATCGAGAATTCAACAGCTCTATGGAATATACTGTATAATTATGAGATACAAAGTCATAATTCCGAAATACTAAGTCATAATTGAGATATTAAACCATAATTAAGATACCAAGTCAGAATTTCTCATCATTTCAAAATACTATTTCATGAATTCTAGAAACAATCTCATAATATCGAGATGCTGTCATGTGGTTCTTGTGAACAGTATTATGACTTAGCATTTCTGAATTATGACATATAGTATCTTGAAATTATATATATATATATATATATATATATATAAGTTGCTATGTAATTATGCATGGTTATTCAGTTGTTCATTTTTTAAATAATGCAATAGTTGTATTATAAGCTTTTATTATGAATATGGGCTTCATAGATACTGTTACCTTCATAGAAAGCATTACGTATTATGTTTTACTTTGTTTCTTTCCACAGGATCATATCTGGGCTGGAAAATAAATATTTTTTCTCCACTCCAGGTGAGCAAGAGCATTAAAATTGACCTCCACAATTTAGAGGAAATGAAGCCAAGCAATGCCATCCATAAACACGCTTCTGCACTGCTAAAGGATTGATTCAAGATCTATTACTTATTTCATTGCTCTGCATCTAGATCCGGGATATTTTTTGTGTTTGTTTGTTTTCTTTCATGAATAACAGACGATTCTGTATTTTCTCCCATTTTTACTTTTTTTTGCACTTATATAGCACTTTTATCCAAAGCGCTTTACACTGTGTCTCATTCACCCATTCACACACACACACTCGCACACCAATGGTAGCAGAGCTGCTATGCAAGGCTAACTTGCTATAGCCTCTCCACAGCTCAGCCACAGCTGCCCACACATTCATGTTCTCAGACTATGGCTCAAGTTGTCATTTGCCTGAGCACATGCAATATCTGTGGCTCTTTTAAAACATATGGAAATGATTGTAGCTGGTCTTCTCTGAATGGAAAAAAAAGTTGTACCTGTCAAACATTTAAATTACTACACACCTCAAAGGGATTGGAAATCAGGAGATCAGTTCTGCTGTGCGCATACACACACACACACACACACACACACACACACACATAATTCCAGCTGTAATTCAAATTAATTCAATTCAGGTTTGTATTAATGCGCTGGTTCTAATAAGGGCCCAAGCACCGCTGGTGCGAAGCTCTATTGGATCTGCTCCATTTATTATTATTATTATTATTATTATTATTATTATTATTAGGGCCGAGCACCGCTGGTGCAAAGCCCTATTGGATCTGCTCCATTTATTATTATTATTATTATTATTATTATTATTATTATTATTATTATTATCATCATTATTATTATTATCATTATTATTATTATTATTATTCTTTTCCGAAATGAATCGCATTTTAGAGGGCCTAAACATACCCAAAAACTCACGAAACTTTGCAGATGTGTCAGAACCGGTGAAAATTGACATCTGATAGGGGTTGCAGAATTGAGTGTGGCAAAATGGCTTGGCAGCACCACCTACAATATTTCACCGATGTGCGCCTCATGCTACGTTTCACCTACATGTACGAAATTCGGTAACCATGTGTAAGATGTCAATACTTACAAAAACGTCTCTTGAACCCATGCCCTAAACTCAACAGGAAGTCAATCATTTTGATTTTGATCTTAAATTTTTGCTCCGTTTTTTGCCATTTTCAGGCCTCGTACTTTAACAAACTCCTCCTAGAATTTCATTAGATCAACATTATATTTGGTCAGTCTCATCTAAAGGCATAGCTGATGATAAATTGTGAAGCTTTTCAGTTTTGGCTGCACGGCGTGGGCGTAGCGGTCTCACAAATTTCTATGTTTTGCCATGAAAAAGGAAGTTGTTATAACTCAAACATACAATGTCCAATCTGCTCCAAACTTCACATGTTTGATAAAAGTCTCAGCCTGAAGACATCTAAATGCCAAGATTCAGTAATAGTCATAGCGCCACCTGCTGGCAACAGGAAACGATACATTTTACATTGTGATACACTCCTAACAACATTTAAGTGCTAAGAAGTGCTTAAAAAATGGAATGGCATTCCCCTGACAGAGCAGCCCCAATGTGTACCCGGGTGCGAGGGCCCGTTCATCGCTGCTTGCAGCTATAATATCTTATTGTTCCTATAGAAACTAAAACCTATGGAGATGGTTTCTGTAAAGACATGTTTATTTAGCAGTTATGGAAGGGGTCTCCAGTTTCAGGGCTTTATAACGGTCAGAGGTAAAGTTTTCTGCCACAAGATGGAGGATTTTTTGCTTTGTTGTTTTTCATTAACATGACAATCTGTATTATTTTATTATATTTACTTCTGAAGCAAGGGTACAGTGTGGCTTAGAGGTTAGCACGTTCGCCATGCACTTCCAGGGTTGGGGATTCGATCCCGCTTCCGCCCTGTGTGCGTGGAGTTTGCATTTTCTCCCCACGCTTTGGGGGTTTCCTCCGGGTACTCTGATTTCCTCTCCTAGTCCCAAGACATACATTGTAGGCTGATTGGCATTTCCAAATTGTCTGTAGTGTGTGAATGTGTGTGTGATTGTGCCCTATGATGGGTTGGCACCCCGTCCAGGGTTTCCCCTGTCTTGTGCCCCGAGTTCCCTGTGATAAGCTCCAGGCTCCAGCGCAACCCTGTGTAGGATAAACAGTATGGAAAATGAATGGAGAGATGGAACTTCTTGAGCAAGAACAAAAAGAGGCTGGTGAAGGAATGACAATTTATAGCTGCTATAACATAATTAATAACAACACCTTACTTGTCTCTTGGACATTCCACAACATTAAATGAAACTATAAATGGATAAATGTGTCTTTCTTTAATTAATAGACAATGTTTCCAAATTGCTGTGGTATAAGAGGAATAAAACACTTTATGATGTGCTGCCATAGGAAAAACTTTGGAGTGGTACAAATACAAATACAAATACACATGGCCCAGTTGTTGATTATTTTCCTGTAACAGTGTCCTAAAACAAGTGTTTTATTCCTTACATTAAAACCATATTTGTAGATAGATGTTGCGTTTAGTCTTATTTTGCATCCGGTCATATTTTGAACCGTTCTTCATTACATCTGCCTTGTAATATCTGTTATACTTTTAAAAGCTCTGTGAAGCTCTACCCTAAAGATTTTTCTATGGTTGACTATAATAACGGCTGCCAGTGATGTGCTAGACTTCACAGTAGAATAGTTTTTTGCTTATTGTCATGAAGGCTGCCAATTCCAGTGCTCTTGGATTGGATGGACTGTACATATTATGGTGAAACTCTAGACTTCAGACATTTTCCAATTTCTACAACTTTTTTCACTCAGACCATAGTTTTGTTTTGTTATTCTCAGTTTCAGTGCCTAGTTTGTTTCATCTGTAATGCAGTCTTAGGTAATTTATGATTTTTGCAGGTGTTGCATCAAAATGCTTTGACCCAAACACTGGGAAATTTTACTGAGGAGAAAAAAAAAATGCATAAGCATTACCCAAATACATCAATCTGTCTGATTCTGTTCTGCCTCCATTACCGTAGATCATATATTATATAAAATTCATTTCCGCACAGTAAATCTGGATGGCCTTAAGCTTGCATTGATTGACTTCAAATGATATATTAAGTTTTTTCATTATTTGCACCCTGAAATGTCTGCTATGATTACAAACAAACCTGGCAACAACTTTTTCTCCCATATGACCTTACAGTCAACCAATAGGGACCGCACATTCACCTTTTCTGCATCTACGTCATCTTTTATACATTTCTCATCTCACAGCATAGCTCATAGTTAATGGATTCCTGCAGGACCAATGCTGATCATAAATCAGCCAGTCACACCGTGGCTTGGTTATAAATGGTGTGTTACGGCAAGCCCACACTATTCATGAATCGTCAGGGTCAGGGAGGAGTGGGCGATACACAAATGATAGAGACGATGGGGTGATTTGTAAAGAGTTTGGCCTGTGTTCATCTTCATTTTGTTAAAAACAGTGAATTGAAAAAAAGACAACAAAAAACACCCAAATAAATAAACAAACAAAAACTCATATCATTGGATCATGATGGTGATTTTCTTTTTTCATCACACTGTTTCACCTTTAGTCCATGGGTCAAGGAAAAGTCTTTACAAATGTTTATTTTTTATTTCAGATTCATTTTTTACTTTTGAAAGATGCTGATTTTAAATCAGTGTAAATCACATGATTTAGTGATTTCAAGATTAGTTTTCAAGAGGAATATCTGTAAAGTTATTAGCGTAACTTGCAATGCATATACTCCAAGTGTTTTTTATTATGAGCATATTCATAAACATATGCCAAATAAATAAGCACTGGTCAAAACAAAGTGACTATTTCTCAGAAACAAATGCATGATAAAAAAACTAACAAGACTTTGCAGAGCACAGAGCAATGACACACATAGGACATAAGAAGGCAAACTAATCACACACATCAAACACAGTACAGGTGAACACAATCAGTAACAGACCAATGATGGGACGGGGCAGAGACAGGAACAAATACGACACAAAGGAATTTAAAATAGAAACAAAAGGACATGGAGATCTAAACTGTTTCCTTTAGTGAACAGTAGAGTAGTTCAACAAACAGACTTTATATAAAAACCATAATGAACTTCCCTTTACTTTTACACTATCCATTGTTACTCAGATGAGAATGGGTTCCCTTCTGAGTCTGGTTCCTCTCAAAGTTTCTTCTTCATATCATTTTAGGGAGTTTTTCCTTGCCACCGTCGCCACCAGCTTGCTCAATAGGGATAAATTCACACACTTAAAATCTGTATCCTGTGTTTATATGTTTCTGTAAAGCTGCTGTGAGACATTGTCCATTGTTAAAAGCGCTATACAAATAAAATTGAATTGAACTGAATTTAATTAAACTTGGTCAAGAAATTCATTAGTTAGTTGTCGTGTATCCACTCAATTAGGCAAACACAATGAACAGTTCTTTTAATAACTTCTTTCTTGCTAACCGAATAACCACATGAAGCAAAAAAAAAAAAAAGGTTATATCAAACAAGAGCAACCAAAACTTTAAAGCGTCCATTTTAGAGCCATTTTAGAGCCCTGTTAAATCGTGACATGCATTGTGATTTAACTAGGGCACATCTACCAATCAATACAGGGGTCAAAGGTTACCTGATAAGCCTTTATATTTTCCTAAAATTGTTACCCCAGTTATTTTCAAATTTAACATAAAATACACTTTTAATATCTGCTATAAAAAAAGTTATACTTTTATTTTTTCTGTTATACACAACAGTTAAAAACTGTTTTTCCCTGTAAATATGTTTTACAGTTATTTACTATAAATGTTTGACAATGTATAATAAACTATGCAGACTGGGTGCAAATGAGTTGACCTCACTCGCTCATTGAAGGTGAATCAGTTCTTTCAGCACCTCTGGATGATTACTCTCTGATCTTTCACTCAGTCTCTATATTAATTTTGACTTACCTCTTTTACTTACTAACCATTTTCCATTTCCCAGAATATTGAAACATTTACTGTTCATCAAGGCATTGAAGTCAGTGCTCTGCAAGACAGTACACTCTGTGTTGTGCTTTAAATCCCCCAAGAGATGTTGACCTATGTCACGTCTAATTAACCACTGTGAAAAGCATCAGCTATTCACTCTTTCCCAGAGAAGATATTTTGTATTAGGACCTAAAACTGAATGGGATGCATATCTACAAGATCTAAAGCATGTAAGAACAACATAAGTATGACAACCAAGGTCAACAGAAGCACTGTAGCAATTTCTTGACAATGGAACAGCTTATAAAACAACAAAAGCGATATAATTTATTTAAAAGCAAAGTAGTGCAGGTACACTGAATACTAATTATATTTCGTTTTCTACTGTGTACTGCCTATATAAAATATACGTTTCACTTCATTTACCCGGAAAACATTTTTTCTTTTTCTTTTTTTCTTTAAAGACTTTTACACAGTGCTGGTAAGTTGCTGGTAAAATGACATTTATTTAGCTGTGCAATTTGGAGAACTGTCAAAAAGCAACACCAGTAATATATATATATATATATATATATCTCACAAAAGTGAGTACACCCCTCACATTTTTGTAAATATTTGATTATATCTT
>JANDJT010000114.1:12605358-12618718 GCA_024331685.1 Stegophilus panzeri | reverse complement strand
TATATATATTTATTTATTATTATTATTATTTTAATTAAAGTATGATTTCAGACACAATATGGCCAAATGTTCTTTTTTTTAAAATTTTTTCTCTGCTAGTGAAAACAGATCTCAGAGAAGCCACACTCTTCATTTTCATCTCCATCTGATGAACTTTCATATTTTAAGCCAAAAGTTATATTCCTCAAAGTATCATTTGCCATGTCCACTGTTGATGTCGCCAAAACTTCTACAGTAATGGTTTCAAACTAGGAAGTGGAATTTTAAGTGGTAACAGATGAGCAGAGTGATACACACAGTGAAATATCCCAATGCAGTTATAGGAAATACAGTATAAGTACTCTTGGAATGCCGTTGAACCAATGAAATGAACAGATTTATTATTTTTTTAATTCCTCTGTCTTAAAGACTTTTTATTGTATATATAATTTTAATGCTGTAGCTTTACTGGAGGCTCCTTCCATTAATACTAAAAAAACATCTCATATGAAATGTCACCATATCAATAATTAGAAACTTTATAAATCCGTTTACACAGATCATCCACCACACTGGTCCATGTGACGCTTTAGTTATAGTATAATACTGTTATAGAAAATGAATCAACACCTTCTGACAAATCAAAATCAGGGAAAACAGCATTGTTCTGAAATCTTACCTCTAGATATTATTTCAAGTTAATTTTTGTATGTTTATTCATTCAGTCTTGTTTTACATGAGGTATGGGACTGAAATGAAGGCAATATTCACACATACTTATATATATATATATATATATATATAGATAGATAGATATAGATATAGATAGATAGATATGTTTCAGCTTGTATGTTTTTAAGTAAAATTTTACATACTTGTTTTAATCGCATACCTCATTATTTCTACTACATCCTGGACAGGTGATTGTGGGAGATCAGATGCGGATACTGTATCTACTGTCCTGTCAAGGATACAACTGAGTTGTTCACACTGTAGATAACATTTCTCTTTTTTTTTCTGAAATGCTGACCTTTTCAGTGCTCGTTCTGGGTTTCCCCTTGTGAGCCATATCGTTTAATGCCTTCTACTTATCTTCGGCCTTTTACAGTGACTAGCACGTAATCGCAGAGATTTGCCCCTCTGAAGGGCGAGGTAGGATAAGAAAATGCCAACATCTGAATCTGACAGTTCAGCAGGAATCGGTCAGGGAGTAAATCAGCAGGAATGTGGAGAATTTTGGCCAGTTCTTAGGTCTGAGAACTGCTGCTGCATTGGAAATAAAATGAAAACGAAGGCATCAACTAAAAACTAAGCGATATAAACATTTCTAGAAACAAATTTGTTCAAATGGATTTATTTTAACAACAACAGATCCTGAAATCATGAAATGGAGTTGCATAAAAGTATTAACATAGACACAAGTAGCTGTAAACCATCATTTATATCATCTTTTCATCTTTTAGTAATTATTGCTTCTCTGTAGCTATTAGTTATACATGAGAATACAACTTCATACCAAATGCTATTTAAATGTAAAAAAAAGATGTACCAGTACCCGGACTTCACGACACATCACTGTGCATTCTCAGTATTGCCTACATTACATTACAACAGCGTTTAAATACGTCACATCTGGCTGCCCAAAATTGAAAGACTGTAATTTTTCCCAGTGATTTTTTTTTTAAATTTGGCTTTTAGCTTCACACCACTTTCACCTCTCCAGTGGACATGGAGCAGCTCGGTGCTGTTGAAGATATTGCACAGTTCTATTTGCATGGCTCAGTAGCATCTGTAATGAAAGTTACTGTGGAAGGAGCTTAGGGAAAAACCGCATGAGGAAATGGCGTTATAAAGTTTACATCATAAATCCTAGCAAGAAAATAAGAAAAAAGTAAAACACTCCACTTTCCCTTTGATTCCAAACTATACAGTATATTTATATTGGAAAATATGACACAGTGATATGGTAGTTTCATATAAACAATCTATTTTGGATTATTGGCATCTTGCTGTAAAGGACTAACTAAAAGGTATGATTGTAAGTTTATCCTTAAAATGTATTCCGTTACAACTTGTAGTTGTAATATCCATGGCTACACAGACCAGTTTTGGAACTACAGTATATATATTTGATCTCATTTTAGGTTGTAGAATGAAGTACAAAATAAAATTTCAGGATTGTTTCCAGCTTACTGCTACAGGAATAATATTCCTTAAATTGTTGATATTATGTGATACTTGCTTTTTTTAAATGTAATTTATTTTTCCTTTTCGGTAGTTGATGGGAAGCATGTGGCTTCCTGTTAAGTACTGTTTTATTGCTGTAGGTGTAACAGTTATAGTTAGAATTATTAATATACTTAATATTCATTTCTGTTCTGTAATCTCAATTCCTCTATATGGACAGTTAATAACAGGTTTTGTCTTTTCTATGATGCTTTAATCGAATAGTCTATTTTTAATTAGTGACACTTTTGTAATGGTAGCGGTTTCCAGATCTGTAAGTGATAATGTCATGATAATGCTGTGATAGTACTTGTTACTAAGTTGCACTTATTAATGAAAAAAATTACTAAATCATTTAGAGTTAAGTATAATTTTTAACATCACTTTAAAATTTAATTACCAACTTATTGTATATGACTGACAGTCCCCTTCGAAACAAGAACGGCAAGGCCAATTCATGTGTTTTTGCTGTAGAATGAAGACATTTGGGTTTGAGATGAAGATGAGAAGAGAGTTTAGAATTTCAGCTTTAATTTCATGGTATTTATATGTAGATGTGTTAAAAAGCATAGAACATAGCACATTTTGTATCAGACCACACAATTTGTAGGCAAGCAAACATATTAGAAAATGTAACTGACAGGTGTTTCTTGTTACCCAGGTGTGTCCTGTTAGATTGATTGATTAAACAATAAATAGCTCTGAACATCTACTCTTGGTTTTACCCTTCATTTTCAGCTGTGAAGACTGCAATTTTTGTTAAAAAAGGATAAGCCAACATGAAAATCAAAGAGCCGTCTATGGGAGAAAATCTGAGAAAAGAGGGAAAATTAATCACAGGCATTGCACAAACATCGGGCATAGCCAATACAACAATTTGGAACATCCTGAAAAAGAAAGAAACCACTGGTGTACTGAGCAACAGACACCTAATGGGCCAGCCAAGGAAAACAACAACAGCTGATGACAGAAACATTGTAAAAGCTGTGAAGAAAAACCCCAAAACAACGCTTTTGGGGTTTTCATTACCAACAACCTCCACTCCAGGGGTGAAGGTTTCACAATTCACCATTCAAAGAAGACTTTGAGAGCAGAATATAGAGTCCATACTATCAGAAATACAAAGGCCATACCACAAGATGCAAACCACTTGGAATTCACAAAGAAATACAGAGATGAGCCACAAAAGTTCTGGAAATAATTTTAACCTCTACCAAAGTGATTTAAAGACCAAAGTGTGGAGAAAGAAAGGATCTTCTCATGATTCATAACATACAAGCTCATCTGTGAAACATGGTGGAGGTAGTGTCATGGCTTGGGCTTGCATTGCTGCTTCTGGAACATTCTCACTAATCTTTATTGATGATGGAACTCATGATGGTAGCAGCAGAATTAATTCAGAAGTTTACAGGAACATTTGGTCTGCCAGTTTACAGAGAAATGCATCGAAATTTCTCGGGAGAAACTTGATCATGCAGCAAGACAATGATCCAAAACACACTGCCAACTCAACAAAGGAAAAAGTGGAAGGTTTTAGAATAGCCAAGTCAATCACCAGTCTTTAATACAATTGAGTAGCATTTCACCTCCTGAAGAGGAGACTGAAGGGAGAAACCCCCTGAAACAAACAGCAACTGAAAGAGACTGCGGTAAATTTAGTGATGTCAGTGAGTCGCATGCTTGATGCAGTTATGTCAAGCAAGGGATATGCAACCAAATAATAAGTGTTATTCACTTTCATTTACAAGACAAATTTGTTTTTATAATTTTGGTAACCTAAAAATGTAGTGGTCTGATACAAAAGGTTCTATGTTTTATGTTGTTTAACACAGCTAGATGTAAATACCAGGAAATAAAAGCTGAAATCCTAAACCCTCATCTTGTATCCATCTTTTGATCTCAAACGTCTTTGGTGTATACTGTAGCACAAACAAATGAATTGGCCTTGCTGCTCCAATAATATTTGCTGGGGACTGTATTTTGTAACAACTGATGCTTATAGTATACACAGTATGTATGGGTAAAATAATCAACAACAGGATGGTGTGATTAAGTAGAGTTACTGTTACCACCCTGAGGCTGACCACCCCCCCAATAACTGCACATAAGCAAATGTGTTATTCCTATTATACCACAGCAATTTGCCAACAATTACAATTTTCATTTATTCATGAACGCAGTGTTATACTTTTTTTTTTTATCCATTTGTTACATCTAACGTAGAATGGTGGCCAACCAAGTTATTTCCTGTTATATTTGTATTATAGCAGGTATAAACTGTCGTTCCTTCAACAGCCATTTTTTTTTTTCTATCTGGATGTACACTGGAGACTCCTTTCATAAATGATAAATAAATGTTTCCTTACAGAAATCATCACCATATCAACGAATATACGCTTTCATTTTTTGTCTTTTTATTATTATTATTATTAACCTTAAATTATGTGGCGCGTCTGCCATACAAGTGCGTGTTACTGTAGAAACTTTACCATATTAGAATAGAAAAATTAATATAAACCGGTGATTTGAATTTTAGCCAGCACTCTAGTCAGAACTGCTGCTATAGAAGAATCAATCAACACCTTCTGACCAATCAGATTTGAGAATTCCACAATGCTGTGGTATAAAATGAACAGGTTAGAATATCTTTGATGTGTGTTTGGCAAATAAATTAAGAAGACATCACCCCTTTTGTCTAATTTGCTTCAGTTTAAATGTGCTTAATGTAAAAAGAGTAACTCAAAGAGACAATTCAATTCATTCCCACGTGGTAAATGCTAATTTTCTTAAACCGCCCAGTTGAAAGAGTCTATTGAACAGGATGTTGGGGGTTTTTTTGTTTGTTTTTTTTAATTACAACTGACCTTTCCTCCATTGTACGGTCTGTGTGACATATTTGAATTTGACCTAAGGGTCTTCATGCCTTTACTGCTGACCTGACAAAGAAATGAAGTGAGTTCAATTTACAGAATGAGGGACTGAGAAATCTCTGAAAGACTCCATATAGACATGGAAACTCCTTTCAATTTGCCTGCTGCCCTTTTTGCTGATAGGATTTCATCAAATGCTGTGAAATAAAATTTCAGTAGTGCTCCAGCATGGCAAATTCCAAAGAAAATGATCCACCAGGGATGACCTGACTGCGGGCCTTGAGGAAATATTGTGTATTTGAGCAGCACTGACCCACGATGAAGCTGGAGCTGAATGCATTCACAGACACTAAAAGGATGATCTGAGGTTCCCTGTAGAGAGGAGAAGCTGTCTACTGTAGATATCAAGTGTATACACAGTGTATCACTGAGTACTGTAGTCCCAGAGTAGTGGTACTGACCTGTGAAGAGTTTATGCTTTTAATATGACAAGGCTCTCAAAGAATCCTTGTACCTTCAGGACTCATCTTGGCCTTGCCTGAGTTCAGGATGATGTTCCCTCTCAAGAAGAGAAATTACACAAGTGGTACATAGTGAAATATAGCATGCATCATTGTCTCAAAATATACTCACAGCCATTGTGTTGATGTCTAGATGTTATACTCAACTTGAACTCACATTTATTGGTGTAAACCAACGTTATAGACTGTACAGTACATCCCTGTGGGTTTTTCAAATGTTAACATTTATTTCGTGATGTGCAGTTTTGTCTTTGAAGGTCAGCTCTTTATCCATTGTTTTTCCCCCACATATGCCATTATCCATTAATACTGTTAAAAAAAAAAAAAAAAAAAAGACCTGCAAGACTTCGGGGTATATGGAACAGACAAATGAAAGGCACAGACTTAATGTGCTAGCTTGTGTCAAAAAATAAAAAATGGAGACGATTCCTTTTGATTCCAGATTAGTAAATGCAATCACAACTGTATTGGTTTACATTGGTGACGTGCGTAAAACGTACCACACTGAGCAACAATAGCACTGCTCTTTTGTCAAAAGCAGCAGAGGATTGCTTTTTTTAAAGAATTAAACACTGACTTTATGTCAGAAATAAATGTAAATCTCCACTGCATTGTATTTCGACATCAACAAATGCAATCACAGCCCTAAGCCTTACTCGGTTGCATGGCTGTAATCAAAGAAGGGCCTGAAAGCACTTTACAGGAGCTGTTTCCATGAGATCGATATAATGGAACACCCATTATGGCCTCTCATTGGCTAATTGTTTCTTCATTACTACTGCATTAATTGTTGAACACAATCAAGCTTTTCAGAATTACTACAAACCTTAATGCAAGTTTGAATATCACTAAATATTTATAGCTGTCACTAATGAAAAGCTTTTTTTTTTCATTTCACCAGTGTGATCGCAGTTTGCCGTGGCATGGACTCTAAACCATAGAAACCAAAACCAATAGATTTCCTCAACACAAAAGAAACTAAAACACATTGTTTCCTGGATGGCCAAGATTTGTACATCTTTGCATCCTGAAGAACCTATCACATTTTATACGGTGAGTGGCAGTTGCCAAACCATAAGGGAGCACTCAGTCAATTCTGCCGTACCGTCCAATGCACCCTCTCTAAGTCTTCTAAATCCCTTCCCTCCAGAGATGATGGCTGCAGACATGACCCTGTCCCTCCTATGGCCGTCCTTCTCACAGGGTCGACCCCTGACCCACATGTCTGGATCGTCGCTGAGTTCGTAGATAGAGCCATCCTCGAGGCTGTGTTCTAAAGACTCTAACGATGAATCCGAGGACTCGTCACATCGAGCGGTCAGTGGCCGCCCAGGTAAGCCCATGGTGGAGCGAACGCGGTATTGAAGAAGTACACTCCTCCGGTTTCCCTTGCTTTCCCTGAATAAGGAGCTGCTAGACTGCTGCAGGGACTCCTGGGAGGAGGAGTCAGTTCGCTCCTCCCATCCACAGGCCGAGTCGGGAGCTTCCACAACCGAATCTCGCTTCAGAAGATCTGGGGATAAAGTGCTGCTGATTGCCACCAGAAAGTCCACAGGACCACAGTGGGCATTTAAAGAGGTCATCGCTTTACCTGCAGCATATATTAATAAAGTTAGCAAAAGAAATTCTATCTGTTTGATTTTCCGAATTTTGGGTGGGTTTCTCACATTCTTCTGACAATGTTAGCAACAAGCTTACATAACCAAACCAGTGCAGTGGGAGGAAAATAGAGCACCAGGAGAAAACCCATGCAGAGACAGGGAGAACATGTGAAACGCCAGACTGACAGTGACACGAGCTCAGGATCAAACTGAGGCTACGCTAAAACCATACATTACCATACTAAATATATCCCAACAGTACTCCAGCATACATTACTACAGCTGTTACTGTTTTTACATAATAATTACTTCAGTAGCTTGTGGTAACCAGAAAAGCTTGGCTGTTTGCGCCACCTGAGCCCATGAATTCAAATTTCATACAAACTGAGTTAAGAAACAGTGCAAATGTTCTCTTTGCCTTAAACCCTAACTTTCATGTCTCTGCATATAAATTCATACGTTTCTTGCCATGTTGCCTAAACACTTAGGTAGCTAAAAATTCTTCGATAAATAACCTATAATGTTTGATTGTAGTTTGGACTAGTTCATATTGTTCTGTGAACTTTTTTCACCACTTCTGGATGTTTGAGTACTGCATCATGCCTTATAGGCTGTCTAATGCTCCCTCTGTCTTCCAGGTGTTAATTAATGTCATCTTGACGAACTTTCCCCTGTGTTGGGAAAGTTCGTCACTGCAAATATTTTTTTCTGAATTTATTTTGAGTCATTTCTATTTCTAAGGTAGTCCTATATCCATTCTCAAAACTCTGAAAGACATGTGGACAGAAACCCACCAATTCCAGAACTCCAAGTAAAGAAAATTCCCCCAAAATAGCTTCTGCACAAACAATGGCCACCTACATACCTGTTATTTTAGGGATGCCTTCCAGCTTAGGTACAGGCAGAGTGATGATGATGCCTTGGGCTGTGCCCACCCACAACAAGCCATGGCAAATCAACAGACTGGTGACCCTCACCTTCTTCTTACCTGAAGAAAAAAAAAAATAGGGTTGCTGAAAGAAGGTGGTGATACCTTGATCTTGTGCAAAACAGCCTTGTGGGCTAACATCACAGCAGGATCTTTTCTGTCTTTTTCATAGGGTTACTTTTTTCCTCTCAAGTTAAATATTGATTGAGAACAAAAAGTGATTTTTTTGTCTTTAAACAGACACTAAATCCAACACAGCCAGCTTCAGTGCTTTATACAGGTAGGAAATGTTTCTCTCTGCTCCATACTTTCACCCACTCATTCAGGTGGGTGGGTGGATAAATAGATGGGTGCATACATATTTACAGTCTACTAAAGTATACTTTAAATAGCTCCATTTTAACACAATGTTGTAGAATTCTTGATTATAACTAATCTTCTATACCAGCAGCTTTGACTGTAGTTCCATCCCCACTGCAACTCACGGGTTTATAAATATGATTTATTTATTTATTTATTTATTTTATAGTACCAACTTATACAGGGACTTGTATGGTGGATGCCCTACATAATCTAAGCCTAGCAACAGACAGATCAAAAATGTTGCTTAATAAAGAAAAACATATCATTGACATGCTGATGTTTTCTGTAGGAGACACATTGGCTTGGATCACACCACCCAATTGTTAATTATTTTCCTATAATAGCAGGCACCTGAGTGCTTCATCCTGACTTGGAGGACTATAAGACGTTTGACTCTCTAAATCTCACTAAAGGTAGTCATCCAATCCAATGAATATGGAAAAACCTTCACATTAAAGCAAAAGAAGAAAAGACAAATACATCTTAAATAGGTTCTTTCTAAGTATTTTCTAAGAAGTTGTGTGACTACTAGGAATCCTGTGTCAGGATAAAACATATTTCTATAATCTGTGCACGTCCAAGAGTAAGCACAATACTCCATTTTTCATGTCAAAGTGCAATGGAATACTTCATATACATGATTTTAGAAGAGACAAGGACCATAATATGAAGTAGATTTGCATTTTTGTCCTTGCATTCTGTATGATATCTTGATAATATCTAAAACTTATAATAAACTGATTTAATAAACTGATTTATTTTACTGAAAGAAAACAGCTACTAACGCGCTTATGATCATATAATGTGAAGCTATTTAAAGTCACACTTGGGTAGGAACCTCGGTAACCACTACAGATGTTGTTCTAATAATTAATTCATCAACCATCATAGACTAGGGAGGACCTCGTGGGACTTGAAGGCCATTGATCTGTAATAACCACGAGTATTTTTCGTCTCCTGGCTCACATATTCAAAGAGAATTAAGATGTTCCCCAGCCTCAAAGTCCCAAGGGACAGAAGAAACAACTGAAGTTCATTTTAACTCTGGCATTGGTGCACTATGATCGTTCCTTCACTCGTGCACTGCATATTTCAACACAAGTAAGAAGACAAGGCATTCTGACCAAGTAACTAGCCTCGTCTCCTCCAAATGTCTCACTGAATCTAGAGGAAACTTTGATCCAGAAAGTTCTCACATTTTTTTTCTTGCCATCATACAGCATTCTGAGATTTCTTTTGTTCTGTTTTTCCAGAATGTTGATGTGAAAAGGTTGGGGCAGATGACCTGCTGATAGTTATACTCTCTGGCTAGTTGGTAAAGTCTGGTTTATTCCTTTGCCTTTTTTCCCCCCTTCACAGTCCATGTGATAATCATTGTCTGTGACAAGCCGAGAGCCATGTTTCTGCTGGCTAAAATTGGACACAGCCAGCTAGCAAAAGTAAACAGCATTAGGATGTCTGAATGGAGAGTTGTGCCTTGGCAAGATGTGATGTTTTATACAGGGTGTTTGAAGGCTGCAGTTCCATTGTCAACCAATTCTGATTTTTCATTCAGTATGGACCACATTGAAATAAGGTTCTACAATCCAAAACATTTGAGATCTGGTCATTTGACTCATATCCAAATGTCCTGTTAATTCTGAAGTGATCATCGTTGTTATGCAATGATACGCTAGGCCAAGTCATCATTTAGCGCTCAAACAACACACATGAATCATGGATGGTAGTCGGTGCAGTCCGGAGAAACTAAGGATGCATTGACACTGGTACTGGTATCAGATATCAATCCAATACTATATTTATTTACTCATACTCATAAAAAATGCTCTGATACAAACATCTGATACCCAGTGATACTTTGTGACATAAGCCTAGTGCACATTGTTGCCCTAATGAACAGACAACATGAAGTGAGAACAATCTAGACATATTTCATGATCAATGATGACAAAGCAAACAAATCAAGAGGCCAAACCACAGCATCCTCCTACAATACAAGTAACCTGATAAAACATCTTAAACATAAAACTTTACTAGGGTGACCATACGTCCTCTTCTTCCCAGACATGTCCTCTTTTTTGGACTCTTTAGGATTTCCAAATTTGAGAAAATGTCCAAGAATCGGCTTTAGTTTCATTATGATGTGCTTATGGTCTAATACTGCATCGTGTGTGCGCATATTTGCATTGCTTTAACCCCTCGCTGTAATTCCCGCCTTCTCGCACAACAATTGGAAGATTATAAAAGGCTTGCAGCAACTATTGGTCAAATTCCTGCCTCTCAACCATTAGCTTACTCTCAGCGAACACGCGAAGGTGAAGTGCTGTTGTGTACACCGTCAAACAGTTGCTTCACAATAGCAGCAAATGACAGCTGTCCTGAGTCAAAACAATCCCATTGGCCATATAATGTCATTTTTAATTTCATTGCATTGCTTCATATTCCATGGCCATTCAAATGTATAAATAATGATAGAAGGCACACTCATGACATCTAATATTTTATTTTATTCCATAGACATTCAAAAAATGTAGGAAAAAATTAAAACATGGGCAAAAAAAAAGGTGTCCCCTTTTTAGAAATCCAGATTATGGTCACCCGAACTTTACCTACTTGTACAAAGATGCCTTTTCAAAGTGAAATAAAACCTCGAACCAAGGCTACTCACTTTGGTAACCGTATTGGTAACTACACTGATAAGTTTAAAAAAACAAAAACAAACAAAAAAAAAAAACATATCGATCCATTGCTAGATACAAGCATTTAAAAAAATCCCTGTAGGGTAGCTATGGAAACCAAGCTGTCGGCATGGACATTTCTCATTCCAAGGCAGAGTAAGGATAGAGTAGGTAATAGCTCCAGCACCTTAAAAGTAATTATATACAAAGACACAAAAGAACACAATAACTCCAGTGGAAACAACATTATGACTTGTCCTTTCTGACAATATATGTTTCCTGCAGGATAAACCCACATCCTGTCCACCTGAAGTACTCAACAGCTCCATGGAAGATTCAACAGTAACAATAGTGTCCAGGGATGGATTGGAGATGGATTATGGCGAGTGCTAGCTTTGGTCTGGTCTAAGCTAACTTACATGTTTAACTGGATTTATATTGGCATCTTGATGTTAGTCACAACTTTCCACAGAGAAAGGGTCAAATCTGTCCTTTGTTTTGCATGTTACCCAGGAGATATTTCTAGTGAACGTCTTTTGGTTGCAATAATGCTAGCAAACATTTGCATCGGGCTGACTGGCATTACCTACTTTTGCTAATCTTCACTGTAGCCTATAAACAACAGTGCATGATTAGGCTAGAATTTAATAAGTCATATAGGGAGCAACAGATATGGTAACCTAAGTATTATACGTTCTATATGACCGAAAATGAATTAACCACATAAGTGGGAAACAGATATGGGTCAGGTCTTGCATATAAATCTTTGCCTGAATAGCAGAATGTCAGAATGTAAAAGCAGTCGAAGTGACAACATGCCACATGTACGTTACGACTACTTTCAAACTGTGCTTCTCTACAGCTCCACTTACATAATCAATGCTCAAACAAGCTTCTACCACTGAAAGTGAAGTGTGAAAAACCACACCGGGTGGGCTGGTAAATATTTTATGTATCAGAAAACACAGAACACAGCAAGGAAGCCTGTTTGTTTCATCTGGGAAAAAAGCGAGGTGGGAAAAAAAAGAATTGAAGATGAATACAAGGCATGAAGAAAGGATGAATGAACAAAAGGAACAATTGGGCACAGTGCAAAGGAAAGAAGACACACACACACACACACACACACACACAAAAGAGATGCAAGGGGGCAAAACTGGCATATTACCAATGTGCCAGGGCTGCTGGAGTTAAGACAAGAGGGTTTCCATAGCAACCTTGCGAATGGAGAGCTTTGTCTCCAGTATTGTGCCTTCCTTCCTTCATGTCTTTTCCTTTTCATTAATTCCTGCCACTAACCCCATGACTCCATCGATGCATCTTGGAGACTTAAGATAGCTCCTTATTCATTGACCATCCTTAGAGAGTCAGCCTGCAGAATCGAAACCACCAAAAACACTTTCAGGCAGAGGACTGAATCACTGTTCAGAGGTTTTGTACAGCAGAGCCAGGGGATAAAAAAGTGTCTCATTCAGACCATAGTCTTCCTAGTAACTGTTTTAATAAAGGCTTTGTGCGTGGACAACGGCCTGAAGGCTTGTATTTGTAGAGGCATTGAGATCCTGCACTAAAACAGCTCTATTTAGTAGTTATACCAAATGGATCTTTAACGTTAAATACAAATCAAGCTGACATCATTGACCTTCAGAGTATTTTACTGGTCTGGAGATCTACGTCTCAACCATCTACTAGAGCCCAGTTAGAGAATGTTGTCTTTTTTTGTCCTCAAAAACAAAAAATACAACTGTTAAATTCAGTCAGAGTACTTTCTATTCTAAACAGAAAACCAGTTTGTTATGATTTGAAGGTCTTCAGTGCCCGGTTCTGCACAGTGAATGGTACTGTATTTAATATCTTTTCCCCTGTTTCTGAGACTACAATAAGCCTGTCTGCTTGTATTTGTGTAAATGTTGTACCAATTTTTTATGACCGTTTATGAGAAAATCTTAATTATGAACCTACACACTTAAACCCACTGGTTTTAGCTGTATAGAATTAGAATGGATGATGACATTTAATCTAATAAGCAGGAACTGTACTCAACAGATAGCCCAAAGAAACATATTTTATACCTTTCTTTTTGCTTCATTAATCATTGGTCATAAATGTGACTAATAAGCACCTACCCAGTCAAACGGTGCATCACTTGATGAAGTAAACCCAATTACATCTTTAAAACATATAGCAATTATAT
>JANDJT010000114.1:12521984-12576582 GCA_024331685.1 Stegophilus panzeri | reverse complement strand
GAGGCCATCTGCGCAACATGAGCAACACCCCCCTGCCCCCCCCACCCCCCCACCCCACACACACACACACACACACACACACACTTAAATATTGAATCACCTCGTTGACTCACACTCATCCAGCACATTCTGTCCTGCTGCCGGGCCTCATTTTTATTCCATCTTCTCCTTCGCCATCTAGGACAGATATGTTTAATTGGTAATCAAACATCAGTCATGACAAGAGTACACACTAGCAGTGCACGGTGGCCCGAGTCATTCGAGAGTCTAGCTGTGTGAGATGTAGGCAATCTTTGCAGGTGGAGATTACTTTGTCTTTGACCAGTCTCCAGTGAATAGCAAGTTGTTCTATCTGGCTGTCTATTCAATCTGGAGGCCCCAGAAATGGACTATATGATTCCCTGCACTAACAAATGTATTCTGGAGGCACAAAGGGCATCTCACCTGACTGCTGTCCAGATGTAAGAGTAATATAGCAGCTCTCAGTCTATCTCGGCTATAGCGAGGGGGTTAATTTAACTTTTCCATGAGGAATTGCTGCATGATCAGGTTTACTTCTGTCTGCCATCTGTCAATGCAAAAGATCTACTTCCCTTGAAATATATGACATTTGATAATTATATGCGAACAACTTATTGAGATAGCCCTTAAACATAAATTTCAACAAAAATTTGCAAAGGTTCATTTATATAAAATTCCATTCACGCTATCAGACTCTGAACAGATGAGACATCTTTTCAAACAGAGAATATCTTATACTTCTATGTGCAAAAAGAGTAGACAACAAAAGCCATCCTTACGGTCAGTGAACTGAAATAAAATGAGAAATCTATGAAATTCTAAAACTTCTGAATTTCTGAACTGATGTTGCTAGCTTATAAATTCATATGATTGGATAAACCACAACAGATCGGCTACAAAAACCAGGTTGGTTCATGTTTAGAAAACTAGACTCACTAAAACTACCAGGGGGGTTTTTTCTCTCTCTTTTTTTTCAGTTTATCATCGCTGCTACAGTAATGTTTTTCAAGAACTTGAAAATAATTGGCTGGGTCCACATCTGGACCGAGGTCCACCAGTTGATGACCTCTGACCTCAACCCTCTAGGAGCCATTGGCAGCTTCAAATATACATTCCTCACTCTCACAATTTCACAATAGTTACTGAATAATTCCTCAAAGTTACAGAATAGAATGCTTCACTATAAATAATGGAATTATAACCCAAGAAATGAAGGTCTTCAAGACAACATGAAATCAAAGGTGACCTTCCTGATATTGTTCGTTTGTTAGTATCCCTAGAATTCAATGTAGAATAGTACAATGCTACAAAATTCTAGTTTTCCCATAATCACCCATGACAATGCAATAACTTTTGCCCACAATGTAAACAACTAATGATATGGGACTATTCGTAAGCATGCAGGAAATAACATTAATATGTACTATATGATCAGATCATGTTTCAGGAAATTTAGTGCATTTCTACCTGAAGTTGAGAAATACAGATTGGTGTTTACGTAAATCAACATGCTCTGAAAATATTAACATACATAGACACCACATAATAAAAAAATATTTTTTGGCTTTGTAGAACTTAACAATGAATTGAGATTATGCAGAAGTTATGCATATTCAGAGTTGGGTTATGCCCATGCTTATATAGATTTTGTGGGCTCACCATTCAGGCTATGCAAATTACCTGCATGTAGTTCACACCTCTGAGAAGGCTAGATTGTTCTTCAGTAGAAACATCTGAGACAGTTTCTTTTCAGCAGCGTCTAGACGACCACCTTTGAACATAAGTGCTTGGCTTTAAACCTCCCCAAAAAAACAGGAATAGGAACTGTGGACTGAACTGAGGACATTGTGGAAATGTAATATGATGTAGAAAAAAATTGAGAAACAATTTAAAAATAATAAGATAAAAAAATAGGATTTATAAATGAGAAGATGGGAAAATCACTAAAATACACATTGAATAGGAGTCTAGAATATTACCAATATATTGCTGCATGAATAGTTATAGTTGTAATGATGACATTATTCACTGTGTTTGATCTCAAATTAAATTAGCTGCAAATATACATTTAGATTTATATTATATTCATATATTTTGGCATTTTAAAAAAAAAATGCACCAGCAGTTACAAAGCCAAAAGATTGTACAATTTCACAATTGTACAGGAAATTGTAATACATGCACAGGATATACGCTATACATTATCACACTTTTAATTTATCTTGAGTCAAATTGATAAATTATAATCAATAATATCAATGTTAATAAGATGCTATGCTTATGGCTCACTTTAAGTAAGGGTTGTTCATAATTTTATACATTTAAAAAATTGTCTCTGTGATAAGCAATGTCTCTGATTAAGGTTAAAGTCCCTGTCAAGAGCCTTGAAACGTGCAGTGTTATTTGATGTTTTAATGTCATTTCCACTCAAACAGGAAGTCAGGGTGGGACATATCGAGTGGCTCCTCCACTTTTTTTAAATAGCCAATAGCATTTTGCTTACCTCACAGCCCAGGCTAAGGCGTACTTGACGATTAGTAACATGGACGCGAGCCCGAACAATATTGATGTGTTGGATTCACTTGTGGAGGCGATGTCCCTACAGTGTAAAGGGTAGGAACAACCGTCTCTGCCAATTGAAAGTATCTTGCAAACCCCACGCCAAACATCCCAATATAGGTGAAGGAATCATGGGAATGATACCTGTGACAAAGTTGTGATCTGGCACAAATAACTCCTTCTTCAAAGTGAATGGAATCAAGCCATTTCATTCTTAACCTTCTTACAGTTGAAAAACTGAATAAAACATGTGTGTTCGAACAGCCAGAGGCACACTCACGAGCCGGCAACTTCTGCAAGGTGATTTTTATAATGTTGGAGGCGGGACGTTTCAGATTCTAGAGAGAATTTGATTGGACAGAAAATCTGATGAGAACTTGAATGATGTCATCAAAATTGAAGATCCTTATTGGTGGTAGAGAGAGACTGTAAAATTTGAATGCATATATCTTCTAAATGCAAATTTTGTCAGAGTTTTGGAGTGCACTAGCGCATAGATAACCTTAAGGCTTAACATATTCATACTAAAAGCCACAAAACATCAATTTTGATTCCATGGGAACTTTAAGATGCAGTCCAACATAAGTTAGACAGGCGTCGTCTATTTTACTCACAATCCGATCAGACTGTCTGAATAGCACTTACAGTAAGCCTGTAGTTATACCTTAGGTCTAAATACTGATGTGTGCACAGTCCGAGTCTCTTGGCATAGTGCATCCATCAGCAGTGAGAAAGTAATTTACATATCGACATGATGCCCCATTCCACCCAGTCAATTTCGCAGGGCACACATCCTTCAAGACTTCCTCTGAAAACCCATCTGCTGCTCATTCAGCTCCAGGAACTACAATCAAGAAGAAGAAGAAAAGACGGCAAGCAGGTGAATAAATGAAAGCAAGATCTGACGCAGGGTTTGCAGTGCAGCTGATAAAGCAGGTGAGAGCTAATTAAAGAGAGATTTGTCAATGCTGCTAGAGGCCAGGTTCACAGCTGGTGGTACCCATGACCTGGTGCCCTACATGGGACATGACCCACCCATTCCTCCAAGGGAAAGCAGCCCATATGTTGGATCTTGGTGGTGATTATAATGTCCACGATCCACCCGAGTAAAGAATCACATTCTGTTAAGAACTAGGATTATCTAACGATGCACGTGTATGGAATATTATTAGCACATCCACATCAGGACAGTTAGAGATGCGAAAGAATTCATTTGGCAAGTGGTTAAAGGTAAAAAAAAAAATCACACAGATGTTTGACCACGCAAAATGTTAATGAGGTGACCTTGTGTGCGGCAAGATTGCCATTTTAATTGTCAAGCTGTCAGATGAACAGAAAAATGTGTAGCAGTTTACAAATAACTGGGTTATTTAGTCGCCGCACTGTCCATGTTTGATGTGGGAGAATGAATTAACGATAACCAATTAACATCGTCAGGATCCAACACAGACGGAGTGTTTGCATCTTCGGATAGATTTCACTCCTGCGGCTTCTGTGAAACGTTCGTTTCTTAGTTCAGCTGTGGTTAAATTTGGTGCATATTAGATGCGATGATCAACAAGCAGGCATCTGTCTTGTGATTAATGTTCTGAAGAAGACAGATGAAGTATTTTTATGTTTCACAAGTATTCTCACTGCACTCTTTACCCTTCTACTGTGTATGAATATGCTAGATTACTATTCATATAATGTCCAATTTAGACATAATTTACTTAACTAATATATATATATATATATATATATATATATATATATATTTTTAACATTCTGCATTCAAGTATATTCATAAAGTACCTCCCCTAAGTTCTAGGTATTCACTTGGTGCAAGAAGAAACTGATCGGTACAAGCACACTCATACTACATTTCATTTTAATACTGCATGGTTAAGGAGAAAATGAAAATGAAATCAGAATGTCTAGTATCTCTTTGTATATGAATATAATATATAGATTAAAAAGTCTAAGAGCACTACCAAAAATGCTTATATTTTCCATTCGTGTCTAATATAATACAACCATTTTCGTGACAAATTATATTACTTTACATAACAGCTTGAATGAAAATTAGGATCTTATATATTAGAAATATTTACATGAATTTCAGAGTTTCTTAGTATTTGGTACGTCCCCTTTTTTTGTTGCTTTAATTACAGTGTGCACTCGAGCTGGCATGGACTCCACAAGTTTGTGCAAAACCTTATGAACCTTTTTTAGATCAACTCCATCAGAGTGTCGTCTGAACGTGTGCTTCAAAAGAAGAAAAAATTGGGCATGAGGGAAATCTGATCTTTTGTACCAAGCAGTTAACATGGTCAATATCACACATTTGCTTGCATTAATAGAAACCTAGAAATAGCTCAGAATCTTGATTATTAAATATACAAGATACTGAACATTTACTGTATTTGTGTGAAATATTTCAGAATTATAAAGTCTTCTGTTTATTTCCTTTTTTTTTTTTTTAAATCCCAGATCTCCGATGCGGTCTCAGACTTTTGGACCCCACTCTGTGTGTGTGTGTGTGTGTGTGTGTGTGTGTGTGTGTGTGTGTGGAGAGAGAACGAGAGAATTACACTATAAGTAATTTGAAAGATTTTGTAAAATGCTTAACTAGGAAAAAAGCAGCATGTAATGAAAAAAAGTAGTTTCACTTAAAACTTTCTATTTATTATTATGGCTTTTTAGGAAAAATTGGTGGCTTTTAGCTGTGGATTCTACTGAGTGAAATTTAGTTCAAATAAGTTACAACTACTCAAATAATTATTTCATTATGAGTTTTTAATTATAGTATTTGGCATTAGCATTTATTATTAATTTTAGGGTGTTTTTTTTTTTCAGGTTACTAGCAAGAACCAGTTGAAATCTTACTTATTTAATTAATTAAGCAGTATTTTGGAGTAAATTCTTACCAACTGCCAAGTTTCTTCAAAACGCATAACATAATAGCTACAACCCTGCTTTCATTTCAGTGAGATTCAAAGTGTGAGAAAACAATAAGGTACAAATATACAGTATCCAGATTATTATCCACTGAAGCAAAGGTGAGACCTGGTATGTACCAAGTTACAGATTGAATTCATCTGAACGCAATATTAAAAGCTGCTGTCTGACTTCATCCAGTGCCAAAGTAATGAGCAACGACATTAATATCAAATCTCATAATCCTCTGGAAGTACAATCCAGTGATACATTGTGAACATGCTGGTAAGCTGGGACACCACACCATTAGCCTTGAATAAGCTCTGATAGGTTGTAAACCCACACAGTTTGGCGAGTGCAGCAACCTCAAGGAATATATATATATTTTTTTAAAGTCTGAGTCACAAAGGCGAAAGCTTCACTGTGCACTTGTATTAACACTCAAATCTTCATGAAAAAATAAAAATAAAAATCACAGGCATCTCCCACACACTAGCAAAAACTAACAGCTTTTGTGTTGGCTATTAACTGATAATTGCCTGGTTCTGATGTCCACCTGATGTAAACTCTTCCTCCCTCGTCACTAGCCACAGGGTAAAGGAAGCAAGGAGAGCAAAGCGGAGACTCACGATTCAAAGGAAATCACGGTATAGCACTCAGACGAAGCTACTCGCAGCCAGACAGGGAAACTGATGGTGGCCCTCAAATCCATTAAAACACAATATCAAAATTCAAAGCACAACAGCAAAACCAAAAACACAATAAAGCCAAGAGGACAAGAGCAAAACGAAAAACACAACAGCTAGCACAGAAATATAACAGCAAAACCAAAAACATAACAGCAAAACTAAATCTAAAACATCAAATAAAAAACAGCAAAACTAAATGCACATCACCAAATGAGAAACACAACAGCAAACTAAAAACATAACAGCATAACTAAAAACACATAACCAAATCGAGAACATCTGGGTTACGCATGTAACCCTGTTCCCTGAGAAGGGAACAAGACGTTTTGTGAGCATCACGCTGTGGGAAGCGCCCTCGCATGAGACTGGTATCTGAAGCTTGAGTAACATCATGCCTATTTATAGGCCTGCTGTGATCAGGTGACATGGAAATTAAGCATGTTGCGTGATATAAAAACGGCACCTGTGAACCGCGCCGTCAGCCTCTATTATCTGAAGTGAAGATACAATTCACAGGTATGTCCCAGTATGACAAAGCTACGAAACGTCATGTTCCCATCTCAGGGAACAGGGTTAACCCAGACATTCCGTTTCAAAGGGAACTCAATGTTCTATGAGTTTCACGCTGTGGGAACAAGAATACCCACTCTGTCATACTGAGGGCATGGCCTGTTCAAAAGATCCGAGTCCGAGGGTCACTGCAATACACTCAAGCCCAATGTAGAATGTAGATCCAGACTGTAATACTGAATGAATTTGTGTGGCGTAGAGCACCCCGACGCAACACACACATCGTGTAAGGGTACCCCTTTGGACAAAGCCTTCGTGGAGGTGAACCCCCTAGTGGAATGAGCCCTTATGCCCAGAGGCGTAGCAAGACTGTGCGCCTCATAAGTGATAGAGTGCTTCGACACAGCATCACTTCTACTGCCGCCACTAAAGCAGACCAGCAGCTGCTCCGACTTACACCACTGGCCAGAGCGGTGTACATAAGTACATCGAGCCCAGTAGGTGCAATTTCTCATGTTCCGGAGGAGGTCAGAAAGCCTGCAACACTACTGGCTGGGCAGCAGACGTAGGTACTTTAGGAACATAATCCAGCCCAGGATATAGGATGGCTTTGGCTAGTCCAGAGGCAAAGTCAAAGCAGGAAGGGGAAACAGAGAGCTTTTAGATCTCCTACTCACTTGAGAGATGTCAGGGCCAGCAGAAGAGCTACCTTTAGAGTCAGAAGCTTCTCTGAGGCTGACTCTAGGGCTCAAATGGGGCAACAGACAGACCTTCCAGGACCACAGAAAGGTCCCAGCCTTTCTCAAGGCCTCAGCCGCCTGACACCATGCATACACCTCGAAGTTAGAGTATGTTGCCCCACAGAGACTCCATCAATAGAGGTGTGGCTGGCCAAAATGGCAGTCACATGGACCCTGACTGTAGAAGGAGCCAACCCTGCTGAGAAACGTCCTTCTAAGAACTCCAGGACTATAGCTATTGCGCAGTTAACTGGGTCTAGCTAATGTTCCTCACACCACGAGACAAAAAGTAGCCACTTAAGTGCATACAATTTCCTTGTGGATGGTGCTCTAGCATTCAACATGGTCTTTACAACCTCAGTTGTGAGACCAGAATCTATGAGCTGGTGCCATCAGGGGTGGGAGGAGTGAGGGCGAACCACAGTGGGCGGTGTGTTGTCTCCTCGGAGGTGAACACATCCACTTGCACTTGGCCAAACCACCACCATATGGAATCCATCACTTCCACCACTGGATGGAGTCACCAATCCCGGGGCCTCAGCCCCTGCCTCGACAGGACATCTGCCCTCACATTTTGGTTGCCTGGAATGTACATTTCATTCACTGATAAAAACTTTCCCTCTGCTCAGAGAAGAACTGGTTGCGCCTGTCTGAACAGGGGGCGCGAACGTAACCCTAACAACCTCACATCCCCGATACATCCCTCCGCGGCCCCTCAGGACCACTCCTTTTTTTCTGCTTGGCCTTTATGATCATTCTCAGATCTGGCCTATTAGCAGGCTTAGCTAAATAGCCGTGCTGTTCATTCCCCTTGATGGCCGAATAACCCGACATCGTGGGGCTATAAATATGGCTACTGCATGGTTTTCCCCAGAAGCGTGATATTTCATCATGCACTTCTGGGACAAAAGGGGAGTTTTCTGCAGTGTGAGGGAGATTTATTTTCATTGGGGTGAAAGCTCTCATCCAGCCTGCTACGAGCCACTTACTCTTCCCCGGGCCAGTCTAGATTTAGTTTTTCAACTGCCTTAGTAATCATTTCAAGCAGCTCTTTATATGCTTGAGAGCTGCTCTCCATTTTTGGTGCAATGCCACCCCCTTCTGGCTCCCTAGAGTCTTTTTTTTTTTGCCTTCCATAGCAGAAGGAGTCGCCGCAATGCAAGCTCCAAAATCCGGCAGAGAGCCGGGCATGGAAGACAGAGCAAGAGATAGAGCAGCGCTTGTCTCTGGGTCCTCTTCCAGATCCATACCAGATCCCCAGGGCCTGAGCCAGCTGGCTGCCTTGGCAGTGGCCGGCCCAGATCCGTGAGACTCTGAAACCCAACTCCCTTCAGCCAAGAAGAGAGCAAGCCGTGAGCGGAGCTGCCTAATTGTAAGGCGTTCACAGTGCGCACAGTCAGACCTCCCGACGCTGCCCTGCCGTGCTCCATCCCTAGACACTTCACACAGCAGTGCGTGTCCATCCTCCCTGTGATGAAATGAGAGCAAGGTGTGACACACTTCCTGAATTCTCTCTCACTTTTTTTTTAAGGGACAGAAAAGTAAAGAGATTTTTCTTTCTTTTTTTTTTAAAAGCTAGAGAGGAAACGAAGACACTTTTTGTGAGCATTACACAAATGACTGACATGCAATCTCACTGAAGATGATAAGGCTGACGGTGTGGTTCACGGGTGCCGTTTTTTATCACACAATGTGCTTAATTGCCACTTCACCTGATCACGGCAGGCCTATAAATAGGCATGATGTTACACAAGCTTCAGATACCAGTCCCGTACGATGGTGCTTCCCACAGCGTGAAGCTCACGCAATATAGAGCTCCCTTTGAAAGGGAACTCAACTTCATATAAAGTTAATTTGTTAATGCATTTTGCACTGACTTTTTTTGCCTTATTCATGGCCAGTCTACAGCTGCTTCATGTCTTACTCTTCAAGTATTTTAAAAGCAGAGAATGTGAAGCAGGAGTTGACAGGGAGAAACTTTACATTAAAGCCATACGTGGGTGTTTTTTAACATTCTGCTGCATGCACTCTGCGATTAGCGCTCCTTTAGCCTATAGGAATTCGATACAAGGATGTAGAGGGGAGGAATACAAACTAGCGACAGTGTGTTGGCAAGCAGCATCAGAAGCACTGTGGTTCCACTTCAACTGAATTAATACAGACAGCTGCAGTTCCTCCTTCATAAACACCACCAAGGAGTCTGAAAGCTTCATGGCGGCCTGTCAAACAGAATACCATGCATCTGCCTGCTATTTGTTGTCATATAGTATCTTATTCGAACCGACAAGTGGATCCAGGTTGAAATAAGCAGATTTTGGTGGAACAACCAAAATCACTGGTGTTAGCTGTCATAGATTGGCATTATTAGGCTTCATAACCTTAATCCTTTATTGAACTATTCTGAAGAGTCTGAAGAGCACTGTTGAAGGAAGAAGTCTCCAGTATCAGCACTTTGTAATGGTAAGTTTTACCCCACAGGAAAGTCTTCAGGACAGAGCTAAGGACTTTTGCACTTTGCCGTTTCATGAGCCAACAGTGAAACCAAAATGAAATGTCCCCCGTGTCCTCTAACAGGAATAACAAAAATACAACACCAACCAACAAATCAGCACAAGAATCACTAAACACATGATAAATATTTCAATATAAACATTTTTAATTTGTTTTGAGGTATTCTTTAACAGGCCTTGGCTATTATCACAGACATCATATCATTAGTAGACGGCAGAAATTCAGCAAGTGTTTCAGCATATTAGTGCTCTGAGCAGCGTCTGACATTGCCAGCATATCACAAAGCCACATTCATATTTATGTGTGGACTGATTTTCTTTTTCTTCTTATGTTTGGTGCATCTGATTATGATGCGTCCAGTTAATTCAATGAGAGACTCAGCGTGTTTCATCATCCCTCCTGGCACCAATATTCTGACACAGCACAACAATGCCAAATTGGAGTTATATATAATGGGGATAAAGAGAGGACTGGGAGCCAGGAGTCCCTCTGTTTCACACCATTCTTTTATTTCATGCCAAGCATGAAACCAGGAGATGCTAAAGTGTGAGAATGTCTGCTAGCCTCCAGAACCTGACAGGGAAATGCCAGGTCGGGTTTGGCAGAAAACAACAGATGTGAAAGCTAAGAGAAGGACGTGTGTTTAATCTTCTTGATCTGATGACTGAGAGAAGAGAATAAAAGGTCCTTAGGCCCCTGTGGTGAAGCAGGAAGTGTTGTCAAGCAGCCAACACAAATCAAGGATGCTCGCCCTTCCTAGCAATGCCCAAAGAAAAGCAGTTTAATATTCAGCTCACAGTAATCTCAATTACAAAGCACCATTACTAATCAAGCCCTGATAAGGAATGGAATGGGGCTTATATCACCTAATCCTCTGCTGTTTTGTTCCAGAGCATCTACCTTATCAGCCTTTGGTGATGGCGAAACACAAATGAAACATTTTTTTATTTTTTGTGAAAGATGGGACACTTCAAGTTGCCGCAGTTTTCACCAGAGAACATATTTACCTCACCCAGTTGCAAACTGAGTGCCCTACTCTAGAAGACAATTGATTTTCACTGAGGCATTTAATTTTTTGACATTATCCAGTGGTCCATGTGGTGTAATCAGGTGGAGAGGACTGACAGTGTAATTAGCATCGAGGAGCAGGAGGAGGGGATGAAGCGAGGAAATTCGCAGGAGTGTGGTAAACAAAAGACGAGGCGTTAGCAGGGTCTGGTGAAGCACTGTTTTCATAAAGTATCCTCATGCTGTTAAGGGTAAGTCAAACGGAGTGCTGACGTTTAAATTAGCACATTTTGCTTGTGCTTTCCCATTCTAGTCAAGGTTATATTAGTGGCTGCCTGCTCTCTCAATAAGAATGAGGTGATAGTGAGTGGGGGAATGGAGGGCAAGACACTTTATGCCATGCTCAAGGCACTTTTGGAGCAGGGATGAGGTCCAGTAATTAGCACGTAACTGTCAAAGCAACAGATCAGCCCCTATGCAGATGACCTCGCACTTCTGCATTGGCGCAGTGCTACCTCCATTACCTACACACCAGAGTCACACTGCCCTCTTCTGGTTAAAAGTGCATGGAGAGGTGGATGTGCCTATACTTCAAGCCCAGGACAAAAAGGAAAGTATCTAGTTAATCAGATGCCCCCACAAATCCAGTGTTATAACATTATATAATGCGACCTATTACTACATTAGCATGCCTTTTTCTAGGTAGCATATCCATTCTTTCAAGCTGTTAAAAAAAAGAACAGCTGTCCTTCTGCTCTATTCAATGCACCTTCAACCCTTTTCCCACTTGTGACAACCCTTTAATAGCTCAGTGGGAATAAAGTTCACCTGAGAGATCATTACATGTTTGTCTAGCTCGGATGACTGCAGGCAAGTACTCCGCAAAAAAAAAAAAAAAAAAAAAAAAAAAAGTAGGATCATTACTGAGGCATTCTCTCCCAGAACACACTGATGCGTCAAGAGTTTTTGCTGCTGCTGGCTATGCACTCTGATTAATGTAGCAAATCTTGGTTGCAATCCTCAGGCGAGAGTCCTAATAAAAAAACTGTCACCAAGTTGTAGTGCTGTATCGTACAGTGGAGGAAAATCAGCTGCTCTTCTGAGCATTTGAGGTTCGTTGAGTGTTATTCCACCACACGCATTCAGATTACACTCACAGATCAGAATCTCAACCTGAGACCTTGCAGATTTTCCTGTCCAGACATAACTTTTGATTATTTTTTTTTTTTTTTAAATGGGTAAAGACATCTGTGTGGCTTGCAGAGCATGAAGGGCAAGTCAAGAGTCTTTTTCAAATGGGAGATTCCATAGTTAGGTTATAGTACATTGCATTCATGAAACAATTGAATTTTTTTTACAAGGTTACTTTACTGAAAATGGCTGCACTTTGCTCTTAAAGGAGTAGTGAGGTGTTAGCATAGAAGCAAGCATGCTGAAAATTAATGGTCAACATCAGCTTGAATTCAGGACACCAGCATCAGGAAAGGCAAATCAGTTCTAGAATCGGCCTAAATATCCTGTAGAATGGGCCAAGTATTGGCTGTTTAATGCAAAAGTGACTGAAATGTAATAGGAGCATTCAGTACTTTTTTCCCCAGGCTGTGATGAGATCCTGGTGAGCTTTCCCTGACCATAGAGCTTTCACTGGTCTGAGCCGTGACAGTCCAGGCGACAGGCCGGCTGTGATCTAACAGTGAAGAACGGAATCAGATTGACACTTCCTTCCATCTCTGACGTAGTGTGCATGCTGAGGGCATGCTTCTTTGGTCTTTACTGATTCTGGTGACATGGCGGAAAATCAGTCCGACTCAGCCTTGACACTCGGCGACAATAGCATGGTATGAATAAACAACTGGCAGATTAGGGGTGGATGGAAGGAGTCTCCTTCAGGAAACAAAAACAACAAAAAAAAAATCAATGGCCTTCTTCATTAATTACACAAATCCATAACAAGGCAGGTCGGCGGTTGTGGCATCAGTAATTAATAACCCAAAGCCCTCCTGATGAAGGCATGCAGATATATGACTGCAGGTCTTGTTGATGCTTCTTAAACATGCGCAGGCACTTTTTCAGCACCCTGCTGTTCACATGTTTGTGTTTGCCAGAGGGATATAGTGCTGCAGAAGAAGAGAGGCAGAGTCGCAACACATGAGAAGAGATGTGCAAGGAAGAGTTTTTAATCCATTCTGCAGCATCTGCTCATCACAGAGCTGAGAAAACAACAAAATCGGGAGTTAAAAGAAAGGAAGCAAGGAGTCATCTCTACGTGCTCTGAATGGAAGGAAGGTTTCATCATGATGACTCCAAAAAAAAACAAAAAACAACAACAACCAGACAACAAGAAAAGCCTAAATCAATAGAGGGCTGGCATGAAATGAGAAGGGCACCTTTCTCTGAGACGATGTTTGATCTATATTTCATGTCAGGTCATGCCATGCATCAGACCAAGATGTGTGGGTTTCTTCTCCTCCCTCTAGCAGCAAGTCATCAGTGTCGTATATTAGTCCCTTTCCAACTGGCATTATAAATAGACTCGGCCCGCATGTTCGCTATCGCTGGAGGTGTCACTCTGCGATCTCATCTGCAGTCGGCAGTCAGTCAAGGAGTTTGGGGGCTGCTGGTGGAGGCATGGCACATCTCACTCTCCACACAGAATATCAGCAGGAGTGATGGGACAATAGGAGCACCAGAGGGCCATGGTCAAAGAACTCAATCACAAAGCTAGACAACTTACACAGGAGTGATCAACAAAGACCAAAAAGATTGCACACCCTCGAGTAATCCAGACTGCAGGCCATTCCGGGGAAATATAATGACATGACTCTGCAAACTAATCATGTATGAGGATGCAGATGGCAATAAGTCAATGAGTTAATAACGCATCAGAAATCACAAGTGACTGACAGGATGAACTTCCTTTTTGTGAGGCTCCCGTCTGATTCGTTAGCTGCCTTAAGCCGGGTTTACATTGCATGATTTCATCCCGATACTGCTGTCGCAAACAAACATTGCACATCGTCAAAGAATTCTTTGGTCGTTAGTTGAGACTGGTGGTCTTACAATGCGTAGCAGCTGTGACAGCTGACTTAGTGTCACTGTGACCAATGACAGCCGAAGATAAAGTTCTGGCACTGTCACAAAGTTGTGATTAATATCTCATTTAGAACATATCTCAAGTATTAAAAATATCATTTAATATGGGAACATAAAGTGAGAGTATTCACACCTATTTTTGATGGGCATACCCATACCTTTTACTAAGGACTGGCCAGGTTAGACCCAGCGACTTTATTGGGGTGGCTATCTAGGGTGGGGTAAACATTGGAATTCTTCAGTTAGCTACCATTAACTAATGATATTAAGTTCATGACATTAGCATATTTCATAAGATTTAGCCTAATGTTATGTTAACTATTACTTAGCTGTGTGCATTTAATGTCTGATAGGGATCCAATGAAGGCCATACATAATGTAGAAAGGGGAGCCACATGATGTCAGTGGGTCTAACTTGGCTACCCCATTTGGCTAGACCTCTGGCAAAGAAGTCTGAATTTACTTACTTATTTTATTTTCCAAAATTTTGACATTTTGTCTAATTCAGATATGTTCTATTTATACAATTACATGGAAGTAGCTAACAATTTTCAGGGTGAATTTATTTAAAGTCATGCTAAATCGAAAAATAGAGTTCAATCCTGAGCTGGGATGAGAAGACAGAAAAACATTACTGGAAATTAATGAACTGAAATAAATTTAAGGTCACTTCTGCTACAAAGAAAACCAAAAAGAATGTATGTTGATGCCACAAAGAAAGGTGCTGGGCAACCAAGAGCCACCAGAACTGCTTCAGTGCTCTGTGACATTGACTCTACAAGTCCTTGGAACAGTAATGGAGCAATGTACAATGTTCTTCCAAAAGATACTCCCTCAGTTGGTGGTTTAATAATTGTGCTGGGCCCAAACCATGCTGACAAAATGGCATTGGACTTTCAAGTTTTCCTTTAATTTGTCACCCATCTGTATCCATATTACATCCCAAACATATAACATCCCAGTTTTGGGTTAAAACCTAACTGGATAGTCTCATACTCTATTACTTCAAAGTCAACATCTCTCCACATGAGACCTACACTGAAAAAAAAAAGATGCCTGATTTTTCCAAAATCCCTTTTTTTTTCCATGTCATCATTCACTTCAAAGCAACCATGATGAAATCCCTGAGGTATAAAAGTACTTTCAAATAAGAGCTAAACAGAATAAAGAAGTTTTCATAGTTCTGTGAGGCACTCAATATGTAGCAGAAGTCAATTCTGGTTAAGTGTTTTCTCAGAAGTTAAGAGACGAGCTCTGAGTCTGTGTAATAAAGTCTGGGCAATGAAAACATAATGCCAGACGACTTAATGGTCAGTTGTTGATGTTGAGATGAAAGCTGGCGGAATGGAAAAGACGAGTTCAGAGCAAACTTGGATTGAACCAGTGCAATTGCTAATATGAGAACTCCACGTTAATCACCACTACATCCAGATTCAATGGTATACCATGTTCTTATTAGAAATGATTCCATATGCAACGGTTGAAAGATACAGAAATGAAGATCCTGAGTGGTGAACCATGTGAGTTTTGGATAAAGAAGCCTCTGAAACTGTTATCTGTTGTGTCTACCACTGTTCCTCACGTGACCCCAAGATAACAGTCAAGCTACAATCATATTACAATGGTAAAAGCCCTGATCCCCTCTGGCCACATTTGTTTTAATCTTGGTCGTTAACATTCGCCATCCCCACGACGCAGATGTTTCCCTTCCTTGCACTAACGAACACTTTGCCAAGTCAGACAGCTGCCAAGATTGAAGAAGAAAGATGTTTGGAGGCTTTGGCATGGAATAATTCAACCCACTAGCAGGGTGAGGTTGGAGATGAAAAAAAACAAAGACGTTGAAGGAAATTGGGAAAAGGTAGAGCTGACTAAACCTTTCCCTCGAGTCACTTGGTGGAACAATAATTTCAATAATTCATTCTAAACCCACCTTCTGTCCGTGAGAAAATGTCTCTCCTGGCAGCCTGGCTCATATTAATCCACATTTACCTTATTACTCCTTCTCAGCAAAGCCACAAATGCTAACCAACAATCCGACAGTTAAGATGCCACCATCTGTCCTCGAATAAGTGGATTTCAGGGGCAAATTGGTGGTGGCTCACCTCATCCTCTTCTGAATAAACAATGGGTATTCTTTTCCTGCCATGAAGGTTTAGTACATTGTGTTAAATCCTCAAACACAGCAAATTTCATTAACCTGATTGAATATGGAGTGTTTAAGTGATGCTGTCATTTTTACATTTGCTTTATTTGCTGTGAGATTTGTTTTTCACAGAACACATAATTAAATTAACCAGAAAGCCAAGAAAAACAATCATGACTGAGTGACATGTAGGGCTGAAAGCATACCCAGAAAACTCTTTCATTCATTGGTTAAAAACATGGTGATGGAAAAAGGTCACAAGATTTGGAAAGTACTTGTATAAAAAAAAAACCAAAAAAACACCCAAACAAGAACATGGGTAATTAATAATTACATAATTATATAAATAGATTTATATAATAGTTTAAAAATGGATTACAGTCAAATTTGGTTACAGCCTTAGTGAAGTCTAGTGAGCATTAGCTTTACCTCTCACTATTATTTTACACTATTTAATTATTAAGTGTTACTGGCAATGGAGACTCCTTCCGAAAGTGCTTCCTCACATTTTAAAATACATTTATATTGAGCGTCCACCATAGAAATAAAAATGTATTTAAAAAGAGCACATTCATATGAACTGTTAAGTACGCACATACAGTATATAGAACAGAACTAGATCGAGAACTTGGGCAATGGTACTGTATATAAAAATGATTTCTTGGACAGAGTTTGAGTTCCTGCAGATCTAGAGTTCTCTTAGCCTCAACTTCCTTTCTATTGGGTTGAAGCACGGAACCTTAATTTAATGCAGGCGCATTGATTTATGCTCAGGTGTCCCACAGTCATTAAAGTAATTGCATGATCACTTTATAACATCCTCCCATGGAGGCAGCGGTAATTTGGCGCCTCATCCTGCAACACAGAGGCAAGTCCCGTAACAACGTTAGGGCTGAAAATGTAGTCTGAGCTATCATCTTACAGACAGTACAAATTGATTTTATACCTTTCTGACTGACCACGAAAGCGCTTTTAATGTGTCTCTCACTCAAGTTCAGGCTTTGATCTATGAAAGACTCACCAGGCTTAACAGCTGTTATCGATTGCCACTTTCTCTCCAGCCAGTTTCTCTGGCAAGGTTTCAGTGTCAACTTATCGTTTCACAAGTCTGCCATGTTCTTGCAAGGCATTCCTACACTCTGACCGCACCTTTAAAGGTGGTGCTGGTGCACAGTTTCAATTTCCTCAGGCTAGAAATGGCAGAATTCGCAGTGGAATGACCAGGGACATTTGTCTTAAAAACAAAAAAAGCACAACTTTCTGCTAATCAATTTTTTTTTTTTAAAGTACAGTTCAAAACAAAGTTTTGTTTCCAATGGACCATAGTTTCTAATCTTGCAGTGTAACCAAGTATGAACACACACAAGACCTTTCAAGATATTGGCAGTTGCTAACCTTACAGTCCTGGACTTTTGAGGTGAAGACAGGCATACGACAGGCAAGCAGTGGACACCAGAGTGGAGCCTTTGTCCTCCCATCATCTTCTGCACAGATCCAGCCAGGTGTGTTTTCTTCCCCTGAATGGGAAAGATGAAATGAATCATGAAATGATGAAATCAAATGGAACAAGAAGCAGAGGAGCGTGTGTGTATGTGTGTGTATGGACAACTCCGACAAATTACGCTCTAGAGTTGAAAACGGTCAACATTTGAGACTTTTGTGTGTCCCCTGAATGAGTCATTTGAGATCATTCAGCAAAAAGATTCGTTCAGATTCATTCACTGATTCATTTGCTCAAATTGAAGTACAGCCTGATTGAACATCTTGCTTACTTATTTACAATTGATGTCATTGCCCCCACTTTTTAATAATTAATAATTGACACTCTTTAACCAAGTTAATCTTGATTTTGAATAGAAAGATTCACTGAATCAAATGAAAAAGGGAATCTCAGTCATGAACAAAACGTCCAAGGACTCACTGGCCACTAGAAAAGGTAGGTGTTCTGCAAACGTAATGGCAAATATGATTTATCCAATACACACACACACACACACACACACACACACACACACACACACAGAGAGAGATAAACATTCCAGACTAGACGAAGCCTGGCAACAGCAACTGAATGAAATGAAAGACTCAGGACCCTGAGAATCATTTATTATATGACCTTGCAGAAAAAAATTACAATTTTCTCTGTGCAGTTCACCAAATATACATTTTGAAATTCAATGGAACCCAGAAGGGTATGTGTATAACTAGGAAAACCTGATGTACTTACAGCGTCTTTGTGCAACAAATAACTTGAGCAATTTATTTGTTTTATTTCTGTCTTATTAACTGAGGTCTCGCTCTATCTACTACACTATATACAGCATAGGAACTAACTTGTGTATACGTTTCACAACACTTAATGTAACTATAAAAGGATAAAAAGTATGTTTCATTTTTTAATTAATAAATAGTAGCTAGCATTGAAAAATGGCTGTGTTATAAGAGGAATAAAACAGTCCAGGACAAACTGTTTTTGGAAACTAATTAACCTCAGGGTGAGAGCAGTAAGGGAAATCAGTTGCTTGCTTGCTTGCTATCTATCTATCTATGCTTTGTGTCAACACACATCACACCACACAGTCATTGATATTTCTCTGTAACAGCATACCCCCTAGTGTTTAATTCCTTATTTAATAATCAGAACTATACAGAATTACCTATACAGTAACGTTCAAGAACAGATAACCTTTTTGAGTATTTAGATATATTTGAGATTACAATACATGTTTCACTATTTTCTTGTAGCGATAAACTAAGTTAGACTACAATTTTTACAATTACAACAACAAAAAAAAAAGAAAGGAGCTGAAATAAGACTACTTAAATAAGGAAATCATGTTCATGAATGAAAGCTCCAAGGACCAGAACACGCATCGATTTAGTGGAGGTAGAAGTAGTTACGAAAACACATTTTGACAAACTTTCCAGACAAGAAAAAGGTTTCAGCAACACATGAATGAAAAGAATGACTCGGTGACTGATATTGTCTTATTCACATAAGTGACTCATGAAGGACAGAAATTTGTACATACTGTACTAAACAGCTCATTGTAAGACCATTATTTCTAAACAGAGTAGGCATGATCCTGCAGAGCACCATAGTGTCCAAACTCCCATGAAATTTTCAACATAATGAGCCTTAAGAAATAGCACAGGTGTCCACCTCAGCATGCAAAGTAGGCACTTCTGGAAGTCAATTAATGAAGCCTGGATTCAGGTGGTGGGAGCTACCAGAGCTCTGAAGCACAATGCAGCAACCAAAATAAAAGAAATGTTCATTAAAAATGGCAGATTATATACAGTAGGACATAGAAATTCTAAATAGTGTTAGACCATGATCACATCAGGGATTGACAAAATAGCACAGAACAACTCCTTAAATACAAAGACATCCTCAGATGACCATTAGTTAATTGTTGACGTGAATGTTTACTGCATAGTGGGGCAGGAGGAAACTGCATCAGAGGCATTCAAGAATGTTGCTGAAAATTTCCTTGGGAACTACAGAACACCAACCTACATCCAGCTGGTTGACAAAATGCTTCAAGCATACAAAACCATGGGGAGCATCTTGACACTAAGGATACCATTTTTACACATTCAAATTTAGACTTCTTCTCTGCAGTCAGTTGTGAGCATGATGAAAGGCTTCACCAAGACGAAAAAATGGCACCAGCGCAACTGGCATCATCAATGTTGGCAAATCATGGCTAGACACTTAAACGAGAAGCATAGGATGCCATGTACAACCAAAAAATGAGTGGAACTAAGCTGGCACTATCATGTGATTAAACACAAATCCAATAATGCACCATATCTATGTGATCCAAACGATCTGAAATGAGTTTTTTTGCTCAGATTGAAGAGCTCTCTCATGACCACCAACAACTTGTTGTTCAGTGTAATTGGTTCATTTTAACCAAAGCAGCAAGCTTTATATTATGTCGGACGTCATAACCTAAACACATGTAATACAGCAGTGCTGAATTCTCAATTCTGATTGGTCAGAAGGTTCTGAAACGTTTTAGAACAGCAGCTCTGACAGTCATACTTAATCGGTTCTGTCATAAAACCTTACACAGGAACTTGTATGTTTATGGAAGGAGTCTCCAGTGTCAGTAAATCAATCAGAAGTAAAGTCTTTTAGAGAGAGTTTAAAAGAGGAAGAAAAAAGAGGCTGCTGAGAAAACAACATTAAATGTAACCATAAATGGATAATGAGTACAACATTCTTTAATAAATTTTATTAAAAATGCGATTGTTGGGTAAATTGCTGTATTATACAAGGAATAGAACACTTACAGATAAGCTGTTTTTGTAAAGTAATTAACTTTGGGTTGGCTGCATTGCATCACCATGTTGTTGATTATTTTCCCATAACAGCCCATCTACAAGTGATTTCTTCTGTACTTCCTATATTCATCTAAATCAAAGGAATAATTTAATCCCACAAATGTTGGATGTTAGTTTGGTATTGTTGTTTCTATGACTACAGAGAGCACAAGGCAGGCTATACACTCATCCCATCACGAGCAATTAAAAGGCCATTTCTTGTTGCATTAAAGAGCTTGCTTTCATTTCATTCTTGTGACTTTTTCACATCAACATTCAATTAGCATCAGATGTAGCAATAAAAGAACTCCAAAACAGTACTGCAGGATATCAAATGTAATGTTTGCTTCAAATAGCGAGATGTGAGTGCCACCGTAGCTGACAGGAGATTGTAGGGTCATTGTTGTGAGTTCGGAGATGCAGACATTCCAGACAACTTCAGGGCTAATTAGTTTGAGTCTCAGCATTTCAGCTTGTGTGGATTTCATTTAAAAGGATGCACCCGCCAGTGCCTACATAGCGTAATGGTCCCTACACCTTTAGGGGCAGCTAGAAATTGATTTGGTATCGCTTTACCTCTGCATCTAACTCTAAAATCAATACAGTGAACACATCATTCCAAGGAAATATTTGCACCTGCTTTTTGGCAGGGCACTTTTATGGTATTTATTTATTTATTTATTTTACAGCACGTAGGTGCTCTAAGGCAAATGCTAGAACTTTAGTTTTACAGACTGATTCACTTAACTCACTCAAAAGCCTCTCTTTCAATTCTTTGCTCTCAGTTAATGAGTCTTTTAATCTAAAAGCTTTGATACAAAGGTGACAGGATTGTTGAAGGACACATTCAATTAGGAACTTTAAAAAGGAGCCTCGGAGACAGCACTCTCCTCTGGCTTCTCAAGCATTGTTTAAATAATAGCGTGAGTCAGACCAAATATTTCGGCTTCAAAGCGCAGATAATATAAGGCGCTTCAAAATGACTGCCTAATGAATATCTTTATTCAAGAATTCCTTAAGGTCAGGGTACTGGTTCAGTGTCCTTCATATGACCTTGCATAGCTACATTAGCTTCAAAAGGACATTTTTAATTGGATGGTTAAATAAGTAGCTTTTGGAATGGTGACAATTGATAGTGTCAACAGCACAGAGTGGACGACATTTGTGCATACTGCACAAAGCATATAAAGATGCAATGATAGCGACTTTCGTCCAAAAGATTTATCAATGTTTAAGTGGTGAAACATAGACTCAGAGTCAGGCAATGTAACACACACACAAACAAAACAGGGGATAGAAAATGCAGACTGAAGAAGGAAATAACTTTTTTCCTTGCTGGCAAATGTATCATGATGTAATGTAAAAGCAAGACAATTAAAAAAAAAAACAGTATGAGACAAATACAGTGATATAAGAATGAGAAACTGGCAAGTATTGAAATAGATATCTAATAGGAGTCTGGTATATTGCTGCATGAATAGTTCTAGCTGTAATAATCACATTCAGTTTGGTTTATTTCAACAATATGGCTTCCACTACCATTATTCAGCTTATAAAATAGCACTTGATCCAGCACATCCTATTATTTACCATTTGTTTTTGTTTTTCATATCATAACATGCAAATGATAAGCTGACCAATCATTTATCTGCTATAAATTTTGTATCTAATTTTATCCATAAAAATATGGCCCTTTGGATAAGCAATTTCATAAATTAAAAATAAAAACTCAATAAAACCTTTTGTGTAATTTAACGGAATGAGATTATAATGAATTAATCAAACAATTAATTACTAATGAATTGTTTGTGTATTTAATGTATTTAAAAAGATTCAATTCCAAGGCCAATACTGTCATAATTATGTATTTAATATTGCCATTATATGGCATTTAATGTTGTTTTTGGTGTATTTATAACTCTGAGCATGAATTTCGAGGCCTGAATGTGGATGTTGCAATTGTGCTATTAAATCCTCATTAAATGCGCTTAACTTAACTCTAATTCTAGATCAACACCGTGAAGTTCTCAACAGGCATGCCATAAATGTTCATAAGTGTAAGACAGTGCTAAAAAACAGACTTTTTTTTTTTTGTTGAGTAAGTGAAAAAGAACACTATATCTCTAAAGGATATTGTTTTGGCCACACACTATATTGTGAGAAGGAAAACCTGCAGAGCTTCATTCTGTTTGTTCTGCAGGAAATCCTTTCCTAACAAACTCCCACATGTCTATTCCCTAACAGCACTGTACCAAGTCAAACACTAAACTTGGGTGCACTAAAAACCTCTATCTCAAGGTTAGGGTTTATATAAAATAAAATAAAAAATTACTTAAGAGTTACATATCTTAGTCATTACATACAATGTAATTATATTGCTTTAGGTGATTTGGTACTATTCAGGGTGGTTTTCATAGGGCTACATAATGCCTACATAAACCCTTCTTGACAACTGGCATGAACTTACATAAATGTTTGTAGAGGCTAATTCCAATAGTCATCAGCTGTCTTAATATACACTATATGGACAAAAGCTTGTGGACAGCTGACTATAAAACGTGTATGTGCTTGTTGAACATCCAATTGCAGATTTAGTCCCCCTTGGCTGTTATAATAAGCTCCACTCTTCTGGGAAGGTTTTCCTCTAGAGTTCGGAGTGTGGCTGTGGGGATTTGTGGTCATTCAGCTGCAAAAGCATTACTGAGGTCAGGCACTGATGTTGGTTGAGGAGGTCTGGGGTGCAGTCGGCATTCCGGTTCATTCCAAAGGTGTTCAGTAGGGTTTAGGGCAGGGTTCTGTGCAGGACACTCGAGTTCTTCCACTCAAACCTTGGCAAACTGTGTTTTCATGAACAGGGGCATTGTGAACAGGGGCACTGTAATGCTGGAAAAGCTTTGGGCCTCTTAGTTCCAGTAAAGTGAAATTGTAATGCTACAACATACAAAAACATTCTATACAAATTGTGTGCTTCCAACTTTGTGACAACAGTTTGGAGAAGATCCACATATGGGTGTGAATGTCAGATGTTCACAAACTTTTGACCATATAGTGCAGGGGATATCACCTTCAAACCCAAAATTAATTCTGAGGTAAATTTTCATTTAACAGCCATAATAGTCAGGATTAGGCTAACACACAACATGAAGGATAAAACTGATACAAGACCAGACCGATAATTTCACCACATCACACTGAAATTGTAAGTGGCCAGTATACTGGCTGTACTTCTTCGCATGATTTGTATCGTAATGCCGTCAAATATTAAATTCTTTGAGGACCGCCAGATTCTGGGAGCAAATTAAACATAGTTTTTTTAAATTTAGTTCCCTAAAGAAATATTCAGTTATCCGTTTTTCTGTGCACATACGGCATTCAGAATCCACCTTCCATTTCTTTGAAAGAGACATTTTGCGCATACCCACATTTTCACGTTACATTGGAAATACCCAGAGATTACAAGTAACCATTAGCAACAGTAAGCATGTATAGCCTAAGGACGCTGACAAAAGGATCTCTTGTGGCTATATAAGTAACTGCGTCCGTGTGTGATTAATTCTTTACATTTCCATTACATTATTGCATTTCATTTTCGTTACTTGGCTTACAGAACGCATGGAATCATCAGGCGGGCCGTTTACGGCCCATGGGCCATATGTTTTGCACCCCTGATATAGTGTATAAATTTCATCTTTTTAAGACTAATCTGCTAGTCTACTAAATCTACTTCTAAAAACAGTCAAATAAAGGCCACTTTACTTAAGAGTTAGAGATAATAAACAGCACATGGAATTACTCGGTCATTGCAGTTTAATATGGCTGCCCTAGGTATTTATAAAACCTACATGAACTTAGAACAGGAGTTAGAAGGAGTCATGAGGACTGCATTTGTCAAGAATTTTTATAGCGAATAATGATACAGAAGATTTCTTGATTGATGAATATGTCCAAAATAAAAACTCATGAGAAAATAGTTGCATTTTGCTTTGTGGAAGGAATAAAACACTCTGAGACATGCTGTTAGGGGAAAATCATCAACAACGAAGTGGCATGATGTGGCATGATGTGGCCTGACACTAAACAGAGTTACTGAGAGTTACCACCTAGACATTGATTATTTTAAGTAATATTAATCTGGCTGTTACTATTCTTATGGTTTAGTAATAAGTATTTATATTTATTAATATAAACCTGCAATTTGAATTGCAGCTGAAACTACAATCAGAGTTGCTGTGATAGAAAATTATTCAATACATTCTGACCAATCAGAATCGACAGTTCACAAGCACTGTGTTACAACTATATCTTCTAGCAAGGAAAGGTCAGTAATGTTAACATGCGAGTTGATGAGAGGGAAAATATTGATTCTTAAATTACCACAATTTAACGAGACAGCAGTCAGGATCTTTTGATCCAGCAATCCTTCTCTTGCTCTAGTAATCTGCATCAATAATTTACTACGCTATCCATTGAGCATATGAAGAAACGCACCGGCTAAAAACTCTCTCATGAACTTGTATTATTAATGGCCCGATTTTGTATTAATAACGTGCATAAAAATGAATAGTATATTTTATTCCTTTTTTTTTTTTTTTTTGATCTTCAAATGTGTGAAGAATTGGATGTGTTCTTTCTACGACTAATCAATTTTCAACAGCACAAGTGATTTATTTCTGAGGAAAGACAATGTGTGCCGCAATTAGATGTGTGGAACAATTCAGAGCGAGCCGACCTGTTTGTCCATCTCGGCTTTCACGCAATTTTGCACCGTTAAAATCTGGCCTTCAAAACTCGAACAGATGTAACAGCTGTAATAAACGTATTTGTGTGTATTTGGGATGTCATTAACACATACGCGCACACACACACACAGCTTTGCTGCTGTGTTTCTTTCCTCAGTGGTGTCACTAATGCAACCGCAAAAAGAAAAAGAAAAAGCATAGTGAATGTATTTCCCTTACCTACTGGAGCAGTTAATCCCTCTGCTCTGCTAGACTCCTCTCCATTAGCAAGCAAGCTCGCTGTCTGATGAAACGCACCTGATTCATAATTATATAAAGCGCCATCTGATCCCTGACCTCATCATACAGTGTGGCCTTATGAGGAATGGGAAAGGTCAGGCTTGTCATTCAACTTTCGTGTGTCCTCGGGTCTTCCCCTTGCAACCGTGATGCTTTCTGACTTTTTTCAGCTAATTATTCGGTTAGCATAACTAATGGGCCTTAATTTGCGCTCCTTGCCGATTATTATGGTCATCGAAAGCTCTGCATCCTTGGAGGGCTGTTAAAATACATCCAGAACGGTCCTCATCTCAAAGACTGAAACTTTACAGACTTTATAATGAACAGCTTGAAAGAAACATAGAAATTAACTGTGCTTATGTTACGTCTGAGAGAGATGATACTGGTGCGATACAGTGAACTAATTTAGAGGCAGACAAACCATACGTAACACTGTCATTAAAGTATCATAACAAGGTCGTAACCTACAGTATATATAGCTCTTGTCATAACCTTGTCGACAGTGTTACTATGTTTTCAGAGATATTTATAAAACTGATCACCTACTGTATCACTATAAATAGACAGACAAAAACATACATAGCACTATTAATGTGACATTGTTGTAAGTATTCGTCAAATAATGCTCACTTAAGATTCATAGATAATAAACAAGCACATAGCCCTGTCATTGTAGAGTTATTACGTGGCAATAGGTATTTATAAATCCTACATAAGAATTCATAAGGACTTAGTAAGGTCCAACAGGCTTCATGAGGACTGCTTTTGTCAATTTTGATGCCAAGCTGACATAACACTCTATGTCAAGCGACATAACGTTAAGTCATACTCACTTATAGCATCTTTTATGTATATTATAGCATCATGACAACTGACATTGTAGATAATAAATGATGGAGTGCTTGTTTGGGACAGAGAAATTATACATAAGACTGTTATTAATGTGACATTGTCCTAAGTATTCGAAAAATCTTTTAAATAGTCAAATACATTCCACTTAAGATTTATAGATGCTAAACAAGCACATAGCCCTGTCATTGCAATGTTACTACATAGACATAGATACATATAAAACCTACATAAGCATTCATAAGGACTTACTAAGGTCCAATAGGCAACATGAAGACTGCTTTTATCAATTTTGATGTTGAGCCAGGTAGTCATGTGACGTAATATCTGAAATGTAGGCATTACGCAGCCTTATAAACCTGGCTCTGTGTCGTCAGAGTGCTGTTACAACGCTGCACCGTGTCCAGAATCGTTCTGATCTTAAAGACAGAGCTTCATAAGAAATATATAGAAAATAAAGACAGTGATACACTTATTTTGGAGCCGCACAGCTAAATAACTGCTTAATAACTGGAGCACGACACCAAGCCCAACATGATTTGATCATGTTATGGCTGGCTTTCTAGGAGAGGACCACCTGTGCTGACCTTCAGCCCTTTGAAATACATTAATGATGACAAATACCGGAAGCTTCCCCTTCGCACAAATAATAAACACAATGCCGCAGTGCCAGACTGAATGAAGCATTAATGAGAGACAGCCAGTCAACCTAACCTCGCTGCTCTTGCCTAGCCGTGAGGGCCAGCATCGCTAATGAGTCGGACATCATGCATTCTGCTCGCGTGCACTTCCTGCATCTGAACTAGCAGAGCACTCTTTAGATAAAGCCTGTCCCTCTCTGAGTGTAATAAAGAAATACTCCAGCACTGTAACGTTCTAATCTGTATCCAGTGCATCTGTAGTGTATGTAAGGAAGAGAATGGTGCTGTTAATGATGGGGCGGTGTGATAAAGTAGAGTTACTATTTCCATGAAGATGTTTCCAATAACAGCATGTTCTGAGTGCTGTATTCTGCTTATACCACATCAATATAACCATGCAATTTAACATGTGATACTTTTTATTCATTTATAGTTAAAATTCTCAAACCTATGCAAAACGTCTGCCTGTTGCTCCCCCTCCAGCCTTTCTTTTTTCTCCCTTTATCTTGACATTAATAAGACAAATATAGGCATCTTGACATGTTACCAAGAGAACACAAAGCCCCTCATCCTGAAGCCTTTCCTTTGACTGTTAAAACGTATTCACATTGGTGACTTTCATTTCATTTCATATGTTCATGTGCTGTGATTTCTTCTATTTTTGTGTCTCATACTAAATTGTTTCAGAAATTAAAACAAAATCTAAGCTACAACAAAGGCAACCTGAGTTGCCTTAGACAAAATACAGTTTTTAAATGATAATGTTGTTTATTGATGGGAAAAAAGGAAATTCAATACCAACTAGACCTGTAGGAAAATGTATTTGGCCCGTAGTTACTAATTTCCCAAATCTATAAAACTGCATTCATAATGCGGTTCAGCTGGACTAGACCCAACCAGGCCTGATTACTGCTGTTCTGTTCAATCAAATCAAGTTGGTTAAAAGGTCTCACCCAGTAACACACTATACTATAATTGAAAGAAAGGCTCTGGGACTCCAAAGAACCACAGTGAGAGCCATTATCTCCAAAAGGAAAAAGACAGCACAATAGTGAACCTTCCCAGAAGTGGCCAACTTTCCAAAATTCCTCCAGGAGCACAGCAACGACTCATCCAGGAAGTCAGAAAAGAGCAAAGGACAACATCGATGGAACTACAAGCCTCTCTTGCATCAGTAAAGGTCACTGTTCATGACTCCACTATCAGAAGGACACTGGGTAAAAATAGCATCTATGGAAGAGTGGTGAGGAACATTAAGGCTCGTCTGAATGTTGACAAACACTCCTTGATGATCCTCAAACCCATTGGGAGAATGTTCTGTGGATTGATGAGGCGAGAATGGAACTATTTGGAAGACAGGGGCCCCGTTAAATCTGGTGTAAACCAAACAGGGCCAGGCCAACTTGCAATAATTCAGGGAAACATGAATTCTGCACTCTACCAGAAAATCCTAAAGAAGAATGTATATATACGTTTTATCTATCTATCTATCTATCTATCTATCTATCTCTCTCTCTCTCTATATATATATATATATATATATATATATAGTCCGAATCAAGAATTTAGCATCATCGTGGCTCCCCAGCACTGAGAAATGGACATAACATTCATTCTAAATTATTAGAAGTCATCAAATATAAGCCTAACAGCAGTTGTTAAAATCATATAAAATAATTCAACTTTTTAGGAAAAGGACTAAGTTACATCAGTGCTATTTTATCCCCCAACCAATCCGGTTGCAGCCTGGGGATTAATGGGAGGGTTGTGGAGGTGTAAGCCAAAAAAACAAACAAAACAAAAAAACAAAACAAACATGAAGGACAGAGAGGTCGTAGAAAAATTCAGCTTGTTAGTGAGCAAATTAGTCCTTGAAATATCTCTCGGCTTACACCTCCACCCCAGGCTGCAACCAGATGGTTGGTGGATAAAAAAGCAGTGATGTAACTTAGTCTAACTTAGTCTTAACTTAAATAAGTTATATCAGTGCTTTTTTTTTTTTTTATCCCCCAACCAATCTGGTTGCAGCCTGGGGATTAATGGAAGGGGGGTGGAGGTGTATGCAAAATATTGAGAAATCAAACTATATGTTGTTTATCAAAGATCCAAATGGATACGACATTTAACTAACTGCTAATTAATTGCTGTTATGATTATAGTGTGTAGGGCACATGAGGCACTTTTTTAATATGAATAAGCACAAAAGGCACTTCAGGCAGTGCTTCAGGCTTTTTGTGTATAAAAAAATAAAAGTAAACATTTAAAATGTACATGAGAATGTACAAATTCATGTTAAGTACTTTGCTATCACATTCGTTAGACCATTCTTTAATTAGCAAGCATTTCCTGAAACCATTCGTAACTAACATAGTACATAAACTCGTTCATAAATTAACAAGTAACCTGACCCATCGTCCTTCAATAAGTATAAGCCAACGGCTTGCTCGATAGGGATTAATCCACACACTTAAATTCTGTATCCCATGTTTATATGTTTCTGTAAAGCTGGTTTGAGAAAATGTCCATTGTTAAAAGCACTATACAAATAAAATTGAACTGAATTTAATTGAATATTTCATTATTTGTAGCTTGTGTGCAGTTCTATGTCAAAAAGGCAGCTCATTTCTATACAAAAGTATGATCCCTTGATAAGCCCTTGTGTTACCCTGGTTAAATACACAGCTTTTTCCATGGCTCAGTGGTGCAGTGGGTAACCTGGCCACCTCAAAATGCTAGCATCTTAGGCTGGAGCCTCAGCTTGGGTCACTGTCTGTGTGGGTTTACATATCGCTTTTCTTAATCATGTTAGCTGTACAAGACCAAATGAAGCAAACTGCATTTCAAACTGTGTTCATGTAAGTCAACTCATATAGCACCTAGAAATTAATTGCAAGAATCGTATTTATGTTGAAGTCAAATACTTGTGGAACCGATGTACACAACTGAATCAAGTAAACTCAGTGAAAGCATTTATATGCCGTTTGGTCGTTGTTTTCTACACTAAAAAATTTTTTAAAAAATAGAATTTTCTTGATTCGAACATGTATATGGAATCAGTTCCATGTGAGTGAATTGGTTTGCATTAACACGGTTTGTTGTTGTACAGCCAACAAGATTTGATCATGTAAATTCAAAACCCTGGAATGAAATCCAACTCCACTCAGGATCCAACCCAAGTCTCTGATGTTGTGTGACAGCAAGGTTCAACGGACTGTGAATCAGTTGCTTGACTTGTGTGTTTTTTTTCTCCAGAGTCAACAGTCAAGAAAGAACTACTCACAACTCATTGTTAAATCTCTGATAACAATGGCTTTCGGGAAACACTCCCAAAAACAAGCTCATACTTATGAACTAATCATTAAGATGAGTTCTAAGCGTATACAAATACATATATAAAGAACGCTTTCCAGAAAAGTTTTTTTTTTTTTTTTTTTTTTTTTTAACAGAGATTAGAGGTGTGGATCGGGATGGGTATCCCATGGGACACGACAAAAAAAACCTCACGCAAGGTTTTTACTTTCATGCAGGTGAGAATGAGCAGTCAGATATGAATATTGGTGAACAAACAAGGACTATGATCATTAACATGAACAGGCAATTCCTTCATTCGTCTTTAGCAACTGCCTGGTCAGAAGGTTTCAAGGAAGCTACTAGTCACAGAGCTTTAAATTAAGCTACTAGCTTGTTTATATTATGTGAAATGTATGCGCATCTCTAATTAAGACCAGTTATGAACTGGAGTGATGTAGATACGGTTGAGGAAATGTCAGAGCCAGAATACACACTCCATGCTGACATTGCTGGCTTTTCTGCCTCTGGGTTATATATTTCCAGTGGTTTCCAATGAGTGCATTGTGGTAGGGTTCATATTTAATGAAAGTTTTAGGCCACGCCCACTTCCGGTTTGAATCCGAATACAGAGCACTATAAAGATACAGATACTGCCATTATGTTCTTCCATCTGAATGTTAGCATAACGTGCAAGTATTGGAGGCAGGGCAAACGTTTGTACATTCAGCATCTGGTTTTCTGAGGATAATCCAACAATCATCATCATTACAGATCATAGCAGGCCAAATAACTAGAACTAGAAAACAACAGGTATCACGGGAACAATTAAAACAAGGCTTGGAGTATGTAAGACTTTGCAATGTTTTACAAACACAGTGGGGTATAAATGGGCAAACTAATCAAGGACTAAGACAAAACAGCTGGACACAATCAGGAAACAAGCAAATGGTGGTGCAGGGGGTAGAGACAGGACCAAAACAGAAACCAACACAAACATGAGCACATGCTGCATATCACCATGGGGATTGGGATGCAAAGGAAGAATCTGTGATATTTACATATTTAGAGGTTAATTGAAAAATTTGGAAGTTTGAATTATTCATGAATTCGGTCACTGGGAGCAGTCAGTCAAGTTCATTAAGACCATTTTTCTGCTTAAACAAGTCTCAGAATGCCATATTTTATATACACACACATATATATATATATATATATATATAAAATATGAGTAGTGAGGCAACCACAAAACAATGTGTTTTTCTCATTCCTATATATACACAAGGACCGGAACGAGAAAGACACATTGTTTTGTGGTTGCCTCACTATTCATATTTTATTAGCATCCTTTGATTCAGACAGAAATAAAGGCTGTAGACTGTACCATTATGGATGGCTCATTTATTAAGCATAATTGGCCTGATTTTCAACTTTGGAGCTCATTTTGTAGCTGTTTCATATGGTGGTGTCCCGCTTAAATAATATTTAGTGTAGTAACTTATCCATGCCTTACAGCATCTTTTGGGTCTCACGTGTACAGTAAGGCATAGCTGGTAAATGTTCCGGCAACGGCTGTTATAGCCTTTCCATCGTCTGATGGAAGCAAACGACCTTTTAATACCTCCCAAACACATAATTGAATTCATTCATCAAGTGCACAGTTGCAGGTTGCCGCCAAAGGAAGCCTGCAGAGGGCTGAACCAGCAGCTTTGATGGGCTTGATGCTCTGATGCATTTAGCAGAATCAAGAGCTTAAGCGCCTTTGGATTAGAGCCCAATGGCGTGCTAGCACCAGCCGCTAGCTGTGATGGACCCAGCCGCTGCAGCCATTTAAGATTGGAGGGAAAATTTGCACGTTATTATAATAATAAGCCTAGTTTTTGCTCTGAAAATCTTTTCTGATTACACATTATCGTTATTGAACGGCATCCGCTTGCTGCGTTAAATCTATACATGATTCATTTGACGTCGATCTGGTCTGTCAGAGTCGAGTGTAAAAAAATAAAACCCAGAATAATTAAACAAGCTATAGCTCTGGGCATGTCACAGGAATCAATGCAAAGCTGTAAGAATGCTAACTGAATTCATGCTAATGTTTACTGATCATAAAACATCCATGCTTTTCTCAGCAACTCTATTTTGCATATTCAGTAGAAAGATGACACTATAGTGTTAAAATCGCAATTCTACTTACAGAAAAATGCATCCCCCCCAAAAAAGGTAAGATTGATCTTGGGTTTTTATTTGAAATATTCTGTACGAGTGAAAATAGAAAGTGGGTGTGTGTGTGTCTGTTTCGTGCTTCAGATATAAGAGTCTGTATTTCGCAGCCCAAACATGAAAGTTTCTTTCTTTCCTTCTTTCTTTCTATTTATTTCTTTCTTTCTTTCATGTATTTTTGAATAAAATATGAACCCAGAGTTAGAAATGCCAGAATCTCCTCACATGACATTTTGTTGCATCCCGTAGGATCCCAGACTAGATGCACACCTCTACTCTCAACCAGACTCGATGTGAAACTTTTTAGCAAGCTTTCTAAAATAAATAAATAAATACATACATACATAAATAATCGGTTGTCTGTATTAATATTTGGTTAAATTGGTATATTGATATTCACTGGGGGGTGCCAATATATTTGACCGATGTTTTGAACCTCTGTACCATTTTCCCAGGTTCACACTTCCATTCCTCACTCTTAAAAGTACATACTTTTTCCCAATATAGTGCCGAATAATATAAGAATAAAGGGTGCCAATAATTTGGAGACATCTATGGGTATAAGGTTCACTGAGAAGCCACGAAGGAACATTTGGCATCACATAGTAAGTTCTTCTTGTTGTTTTTTTGCACTGGATTGTGGAAACTGATCTGAAGAAGGAGGTTGAGGAAGAGGAAGATGAGGAAGAGGAAATTGAGGAGGAAGAGGAAGATGAGGAAGAGGAAGATGAAGGTGAACAATAGGAGGAAGAGGAGGAAGAGGAATATGATGAAGATAGAGATGAGGAGGAAGATGAGGAAGAGGAAGATGAACAATAGGAGGAAGATGAGGAAGAGGGAGATAAGGAAGAGGAAGGTGAAGAAGAGGAAGAGGAACATGATGAAGATGGAGATGAGAAGGAAGATGAGGAAAAGGAAGATGGAGATGAACAATAGGAAGAAGATGAGGAAGAGGAATATGATGAAGATGGAGATGAGGAGGAAGATGAAGAGGGAGATAAGAGAGAGGAGGTGAAGAAGAGAAGGGAGGTGAGAAAGAGGGAGTGGAAGCTGAGCAAGAGGAGGAACAGAAAGATGAAGAAGAGGAAGAAGATAAGAAAGAGGAAGAGGATGAGGAAAAGGAAGGAGGAGTGTGTGTGCCACTGAGACATGAGGCAGAGATGGAGGAGTCAAGGCAAGCTTTTAGCCTCCTGCTTCTTACTCATGACTCCCTGTGGCAGCGCTGAATGCTGGTCTCAATCAATGTCTCGAATTTTCTCCCTCCTTCACACACACACACACAAACACACATTCCTTCCAAACGCATTGTCACCCCAATTTATCTGCATAATTGCCTAGAAATAGAAACGCTTCTTCATTTCTTCCTCACAAGTTAACAATTACTCTGGCTCTTGTATTCTTTCTTTCTTCCTCTGACCCACATGCTCCGTCAAGCACACGATGTACACACAGATCCAAATATCTCCTCACATGCTCCGCCACATCCCTCCTGCTGATTTCAATACATATAATTTCAAAGCTATTTCTTCCTCCAACTGAGCGTATATATACACACACGAGTGTGTGGGTGTGTGTACATGTACATGTCTCAGAAGCACGAGATCCAGGAAGGTTATGCGTCTTCTATTACTTCCTCTAGCATTTTCAATTGGTTAAAGTGCACACTGAGTCTACCAAATATAATCCCACACCCAGAGTTTAAAAGACAAAACGTTAATTAAGATACACATTATTATTATTATTATTATTATTATTATTATTATTATTATGAACTTTAAATAACATCCAAATGACTTCTCAACTAATACATTCTAACACTACATCTTTAATCCATTACTTACACAATCAATTTGTAACCCGTGCAACTCCCAAAATCATGAAACCAAAGAAAGAAAGAAAGAAAGAAAGAAAGACGCATAGAAACACATAAACAAGACAGAGAGGATGAGAAGATGAATAGAAGGATGAAGTGGAAAAATAAACATGCGCTTAACATACAAGTGGAAGAAAAGTGAAAGAATGAAAGAATGAAAGAAAAGTAACAAAAACAAACAGAATGAAATGAATGAGAGAATGGAGAGATCAAATGGAAGGAATGATGAACTAAAAAAAACAAGCATCAAAGAAAGAAAGAAAGAAAGAAAGAAAGAAAGAAAGAAAGAAAAAGATGGAGCAAAAAACAAAAGGTCAAACAAATAATTGAAAAAAGCAAAGAAAAAAGGGTGATGTGAAAAAACATGCACTTAACATATAAATGGAAGAAAGGGGAAAGAAAGAAAGAAAGAAAGAAAGAAAGAAAGAAAGAAAGAAAGAAAGAATGGTAACAAAAACAAACAGAGCGAATGAAAAGAAGTTGAGAATGGAGAGAAAAAATGGAAGGCAGGATGAACTAAAAAAGCAAGCATCAAAGAAAGAAAGAAAGAAAGAAAGAAAGAAAGGATGATACACAACAACAAACACCAAACATATACATGGAAACTCAGAAAGAAACAGAGAAACAAGAAAGGACAGAAAAAGGGTAGGAAGTGAATGAAAGCCAGGATAACCCGAAAGAGCAAACTTCAAGCACAGAAACAGAAACAGAAGAAAGACAGAAAGAAAGAAAGAAACAAACAAACACAAACCGACAGACAAAGAAGGATAAATGTAAGAAATGTAGGAAGAATAGACAAAAAACAAAAAGCCGGATGAAGTGAAAGAACAAACATACAAATGGAAGAAAAGTGAAAGAAAGAAAGAAAGAAAGAAAGAAAGGATGATGCACAACATCAAACATATGAATGGAAACAGAGAAAGAAACAAACAAAGGAATGGGGAATGGAAGGAAGAATGAAATGAAGGAACATCAAAGATCCAAACAGAAGATTAATAAAGAATTCGACTCTAATCTGAGAGAAAACTGCTGAAATATTATGAAGCTTTAAACTGCTAATGACGTGAACATGTGTGTGTGTGTGTGTTGGGGGGGTGGGGGGGTGTTTGGAGGCCATCAGGGAAAGAGCAATGTTAACCAACAAGTGAATTTAAAATGCTGATCTACTGTTATGTTTTCAGAGCTGGAGCTGTCATCTCAGTCATCACGTGACATCACGTGTGAATTAGTGGCGTGTATGTTGATGTTAGCGCTTTGAGGCAGATTCATTAGTCAGCCCCAGGTGGAAGAGGCGATAAGATGGCCCATATCAGGCGAACATCTCCACCGGGTAGGAAAGAGAAACTTGGCAACAGCAGGCCACGCATGAAATTACATGAACATCCTCCTTCTGCTTGTAATTCCATTCTGTTAAATGTGAAGGGAAAGCGTAGGTGTGATGTAATTAATGGATAATTGACATTAGAGTGCCAGGTTGCATATTCCAGACAACGTTGCCGTGTCACTGGAGTCATATGCACAAGTAAGCAGGTCATGCTGGATTAGATGCTAGGCCTTGATAAAAAATAAATAAATAAAAAGTTATTCTGCTGTGCAGGGAAAAAAAAAGGAGGTCATGGACCAACACAGAGAAACTACAAAGTAAAGTAGTAACCATGGAAACAAATGAGTAAACACAGAGGACTTAAAACAAGCAAAGGGTTTTTCATGAGAGAACAGAAGAAACAGTGGGAGAGATAAAAACACACATTTTCCCTGGAGGGTTCTTGAAAATTGTTCAGTGAATGAATGGATGGATGGATGGATAGACGGAACAAAAGAAAGAAAGAAAGACTGAGATAATAGAAGGAAGGATGAAGCAAAAGAACAAACGAGATAGAGGAGAATGAGAGAGGGGAGAGTGAGGGAGAGGAGAGTGAGAGAGAGGGGAGTGAGAGAGGAGAGGGATAGAGTGAGAGAGAGGAGAGTGAGAGAGAGGAGAGTGAAAGGTGAGTGATAGAGTGAGAGAGAGGAGAGTGAGAGAGGAGAGGGATAGAGTGAGAGAGAGGAGAGTGATAGTGACAGAGTGATAAAGTGAGAGAGAGGAGAGTGAGAGAGAAGAGGGATAGAGTGAGAGAGAGGAGAGTGATAGTGAGAGAGTGATAAAGTGAGAGAGAGAAGAGTGAGAGAGAGTGTAGGGTTTTTCTCAGGAAGCTTGTTGAGAAATGTTGCGTTCAGTCACTAGCTAGCCATGTTTCTCCCAGCAGCAGTAATCTGCCAAAATCCACTTAGTGTCAGCCAAGATTGTTATTTGCTCATCACCATAAAAGCATTTTCAACACCCAAAGCTGATGAAGCAGAACGGACGACTGTTACTGCTGTTCCTGTGGACACAACAATTTAGCAAAACACTAGCAGTCTTCACAAATAAAACTATATATCTGTGTCCTGGCAGGAATACAAAGCAGATCAAGATGGTGGAAGAAGATAAAATCAAGACATTATTTATCTAGCAAATCATGCCACTTTGTTATGCCATGGTTTTGTTTTTGTATAACAGTGCACCATGATTGGTCAGAAGACTCTGAATGGTTTCTGACAGATTCTGATTGGCTGGAAGGTGATTAATTGATTCATTTTCTGTAACAGCAGCTCTGACTGTACTTCATTTTAAAGGCCACTGCACAACAAAATGGAGGGGAAAAAAACACTCTGAGGTACACAGTTATAGGAAATAATCTATGATGGGATGGTGTAAGAAAGAAAGAAACAAACAAACAAACAAAAATGCTAGAAAGAAAGGCAGGAATGAAAGGCAGGCAAAAAAAGGATGAACCAAATAACAAACATCTAATATACAAATGGAACAAAAGTAAAGAAAAAGAAAGAAAGAAACAAAAAACAAACAAAAAGGCTATTTAAAAAAGGCAGGAAGAAAAGATGGGTAAAAAAAAAAGAAGGATGACCAAACAACAAACATCTACTGTACAAATGGAGCAAAAGCAAAGAAAAGGAAAGAAAGAAAGAAAGAAAGAAAGAAAGAAAGAAAGAAACAAACAAACAAACAAACAAAAAGGCTTAAAAAAAAAAAAAAAAGGCAGGAAGAAAAGACAGGTAAAAAAAAAAACACAGAAGGATGACCAAACAACAAACATCTACTGTACAAATAGAAGAAAGAAAGAAAGAAAGAAAGAAAGAAAGAAAAACAAACAAACAAACAAGCAAGCAAAAAGGCGGAAAGAAAAGAAAGACAAAAAAGAAAGAAAGGATGAAACAATAAGCAAGCATCTAATATACAAATAAAAGAAATAGCAAAGAAAATGAATGAAAGAAAAATACAGAAATAAAGAGAATGAAAGGAAGAACGATTCAGAAGAACAAATATCTAACACAGAAATAAAATAAAGAAAATGAAAAGAAGAAAGAATACTTTTTATCAGTTTATAGTTAAATTCAGTCTGGTGGAACATGTCTGATTCAGACTGCCGCCATAAATGTTAACAATAAAAAAAAAAGCGACCACATTAATGATAATAGGTTTTACTTTGTTAAACAACACGTTTAAAATCAGTTTCTTATTTCGCTGAGATTATTTGAAGTGTCTGATGTATAAGTTCCTTTGTGTGAGATGTGACTTTAAAAATAAATACGGATTAGAACCAGAGCATTAATATTAACCTATCGTTACAGCCGGAACTACTTTCCGAGCTGTGCTGTTATATAAAGCACACCTTCTGACCAATCAGATTCGAGCATTCAACCAACCGTGATTTAGTATAAATGTGTACAATGGATGGTTAAAAACTGAATAAATAAATAAATAAATAAATCTCTGAAAGATGTGTAGGTCTGTGACACGACCTATATTACCTTGAGATGACATTTTACCTTGATTCCTACCTTCAGACTAATATCGCATGAACAAGTTTCACAAGGTTAAATGTCTGAGTCATACACAGATATTCAAATTCTAGTCAATTTCTTTCTATTCAGCAGACATAATGAAGTACCTTGGATGACGTAACGGCTTCTAGATAACAACAAAAGTTCAGTCACCTTGTCTTATTTCTTATTACAAGGTATTTCTAAATGACCCGAATGACTCAATGCTCTCACACATGATTTAAACCACTAGTTCCGTATTACTGCCTCTTCTGAAAGCTTTCCTGAAGGCTTCCTGAAGGAGGGGAGCTTATAGAGGCGTCCTGCAGGCACACACAGCTACAGACCGAGCACATTCACAAGCTCGACAGCGGGAATACGTGATGGAGAGGAGGAGCTGTTGAGGCGGGGGGTTGAGAGAGCTGTCAACAAGACTTGTTGCTGGGACTTGGTGAAAAAATATGGGAGGAAGAGGAATGTCGCATAAGTAGTTTAGAGTCTTGCAAAGTTCGAGTCACGTTCAAGAAGAGAATCCGTCATGTCCAGGAAGAGAATCCAGTTCGCCAGGTGTAGATTTTCTTAAAGGTAACGTTTTACTTTGTGTATAAAATTTGCATATTAATCTTATTAATTAAATTGTGATCCTGGCATCCAAGAATGATTTTATAAAGACTTTTTCAATTCCTGTCTTTCTACCCGTAAGTAGCACTAGTGGGATTTATCCCTTGCTTCATCTCTGCGTAATGAGAGCGATGCAGCGGCACTTTAGTACTTTAGCCTGACCACTTTTAGTAGGTACTAACCACTGCATACCGGAAACACCCCACAAGACCTGCTGTTCTGGAGATGCTTGTCTAGCTATCACAATCTGGCCCTTGTCAAAGTCGCTCAGATCCGTATGCTTGCCCATTTTTCCTGCTTCCAACACATCAACTTCAAGAACTGACAGTTCACTTGCTACTTAATATATCCCACCCCTTGACAGGTGACACTCTAACAAGATAATCAATGATATTCACTTCACCTGTCAGTGGCTTTAATGTTATGGCTGATCTGTGTATTTCTCAAGGGAATAATGAAAATACAGCACCAACCGACATATTAGCACCAGAAAGAAACTAACAAACAAAAAGGCTAGAAAGAAAGGCAGGAAGAAAAGACAGACAAAAAAGAAAGGACTATATAAAGTGCAGTATGATCATTTCAGTGTATATAGTGCTACATAACACCTACATACACCCTTCGGCAGGATGTAAAACTGCATAAACATGTATAAAAGTGTCGGCTTTCATAACGGCTCGTCTAATTTTTTTAATGGAAAGTTGACATACATGAGTAAAGTGGTGTATATTCTGTTGCATTATGTCACTTTCCACGTTATGACATGTTATGACACCAAGTCACTGAACACATTCTGTGTCCGAGTGGCACAATGGTGATGTGACATCACCTCAAATTGTACGTGGTAGTGTCTCCTGACCTCAACATAAGTGGTAACGTCAACGTGAAATTCTGCCGTATAAAAATCACAGCGACATTGAGAGGTTATAACAGTGATCATTACACTGTAATAACAGAGTTATGTAGCGTTACTCATTTCTGCTTATAAGAGTTTAATGAATACTTATGATAATATCATGATATTGCATTGTTGGAGTCATGTATATTTTCTTTCATCTTAATTACATTCCTTGTTTCTGCTTATAAGAGTGTTATGAATATGCATGACAATATCGCGACAGTGTTATGTATATTTTCTCTCGTGCTTAAGTAAAGTATGTCTTATTTCTGCTTATAAATCTTTATGAATCCTTATGACGATCATGACTTCACAATGACAGTTATGTATGCTGTCTCTGATCCTGAGCTGCAATGTCTGTTGACATAGGTAAGATGTAATAATGCAACCTTATGTCAACTTTACATCAAATCAGACAAACCCAATGAAATTGAAAGAAATATCAGGTGTCAGGAAGGGCTTATGTAGCCTTACCTTTAATGAAGCTACAATTATTCATCTGCAGGGTTAAAACATATATGAAAAGCAAATTTATGGGACAATAACGCTGGTAAAAATAAATAAATAAATAAATAAATAAATATCAGCTCTTTGGGTTATCGCTAAAATGGACAGAGACGGGGGGGTAAAAATGAGAGCGTCATAACCTTGTAAATGTGGAGATCAGATAGCTGGAACATTCCAGCAGGAATGCAAGTTTTATCTCTGCACAGGGAAATGCTCTCAGACTTGGTATTTAATATTTTGGCATTCTAACCACGGCGGCTGTCCACACAGCACAAAAAAAAAGGTCACACAGAAGAATGTCATAGAAATTGTCTTTCTTTTGGCAAACTCACGGATGACTCGGTGGGGGGAAAAAAGAAAACCGCTCAGCGGTGGCATCAGACGTTTCATTTAGAGCCTGTCAGTCAGCCGGCTTTTCAAAACATCTTAGCAATTGAAAGTGCTTTACGTCTCTGAATGACAAGTCATCTAAGTGGAGCGAGGACTAGAAAAGGAGCAGAGCACTCACTCTGTGCTATCTTGGCCAGATGAAGACGGTTGACCCAGGAGATCTTGCTGAGAGGACTCGGCGTGTTGAACACCACCATGAAGCTGACTGGACGGCCAGACCTGGAACACACACACGCAGAAAAAAAAATATTTATAAAAACACAAATGGATTTATTCTTTTGCACTGAGACTACTGTAGGTAATTATAATACCATCCCAGGCATATTTAAATAAACAAGCTGATAAATAAAAATGTGAGACAGTGATTTTAGTTGAACAGCACATCTTTAAGCAGAGAAATAAAATGGGAAAAGCTCCAGCAAGTGATTTGCTATTAACCGACAATGCATACTGCACTTATTCGCCAGTCTTGAGAACATTTTATTTAACGCCTTCCTACATATGACCTTCAAATAACGTTCATTACAATAAATATAAATATTTTATGAAGCAATATGAAAGAATGTGTGTACATTTTATGTCAGAATACATCACATGGTATGGCATTTCCCAAAATACATTGGCTCAAAAAAGAAAGAAAAAACACCATGTGTCATCATTTTAAGTCTTATAGAATATTTGGGGGATCCACTTTGCATATTCGGCTTCTTTAATATCATATTTAAATATATATATATATATATATATATACACAATGATATATATATATACACAATGATAGACAACTTTATTAACTTTAATAAAGTAGGTAATGTTAAGCGTCCAATGATACTAGCATTAAATAATTGTTAATAAGGAGGAAATAATACACACTGGGGTGTGTTGTTATAGGAAAATAAATCAACAAATCTTCCTAGAACAACACATTATAACCACAATATCTTCATATTTGTCTATAATTGTACAGCTCTTCTTATTTTCCCCCCTTTATCATCACTGTTTCAACTCATGTTTGATTCACGGCTTAAATTACAGTTGAGATTTATCTGTTTTGCTTTTTTGTTTTTTTTTACATTTTGTTATGTTCTTCCCTTTTTGCATTTTCAGCCTATTATTATTATTTCATCGTTTAATTCCAGTGTGTTTTGGTCATGTGATGGTTTCCCCTTTAGGCAGCGCGCTGGAAAGGATGAGGGCGTGCGAGGGCGTGCGAGGGCACGCGTGTGCGTGCACGAGCAAGGTGTGCGAGTGCCCGCTCTGCGAAGGTTGACAATCGTGACATTGTTTACTATGGACACATGCATTTGTTATGTTTCTGTTATGTCCCCTCCCTGCTCTGTCATTGGCTGTTGTTTGAGCGTGTGTCTAGATTGGTGTCAGCCGTCAGCACTTAACGCGCTGATTATGTCTGCTTATATACCGCGCGCCTCCCAGCACACGGCGCGGAGTATTAGTTTAGATTCGATACAATAGATAGTCATGATCCATGTTAGGTTTCTTGTTAGAGTTATTTAGGTTAAATTTTAGATTTAGTCCACGCTGGTTTTTCCCGCTCCCAGTTCTATGGTTCTTGTTTTGTATTTTGACCCTGTTTTTCGTTACAGCGACCTTGATTCCTGCTTTGCCCCGTTTATGCCTGTTTGCCGATCGCCTGACCTTTGCATGTTTTTGGATTACGTTTTTGGATCACGATTTGGATTTACCTGCCTGTGTCTCTCTTAAATAAAACTGTTAAACTGCATTTGCAACCTCCCAATCTCCCTTACGTCTCGAGACGTGACAGGTAACTCAACAAATACACCAACTCGAGAACAAAGAATGTGTTTCATTTGAGTGATAAATTTCCTTTGTCATAAAGCTTCTTCAAGTAAATTATTACTGTGATTTTAATTCCCTAATCTTAAACAGGCCAGGGCCACAAGTGTGCTTGGTTAAATTCTCAATATATCCCAGCACTTTACATAACACCACCTATACAATGTCACTGTAAGCATGTTGTTGTTTTTTTTTTAAATTTAACTCTGTTTAATATATGTATAAATAAAAGCCCCCGATGAAGTTTCCAGCCCTGTTAAAGAAAATTCTGACATTATTGAGAAGGCTTATTACTGCTCTTGGAGTCCCGGCTCATTTACCAAGCCCATGATACGCCAAGTTCATAAAATCCTAATGAGCAGGAACGATTTCACTCGGTTTCATACAAATGGAGTAATAAGAAAATGCCTGTCGATAACTCTACCCTGACTGTATCCTTAACCATTCATAACTTTCTCTAAGGCTCTTATTAATGAAGCTGTCTGGAAAAAGTCATGGAATTCTTACCTTAACCATCTGTAACGTTTTACACAAATGCTGAATTTGCACTTGTGAGATTGTATTGGCTCCACGGATGGTTATTTATGAAAGAGAAGTAGAGAAGCGATTTTTTTTTTTTTTTTTTTTAAAAAGGAAGGAAGATGAAGTTAAGAGTGCTAAATCAAGGCACGAGTGACAGATTAAACTCTTCCAAATGGGTTAAATCCATGTGGAAATGGGGAAATGGAGTCTAATGATCATGAGTGACGATACTCAGTCGCACCGGTGTCAAACTCAAGGCCCGTCCACCAAACACAGCCAACTGCCTCGTCTCATTTGGCTCACACAAACTATTAGCAGCTATTATTCAACATTTTTCAACACTAAAATTCAGACCAGACCCAGAGCTTTCCGTATCCCAACTGCCGCTGGGATTATATCTCACGCTGTTGAAACACTACTTAAAATCAATTCCAAATCTGCTTCATTTGATCAGACAACATCTAAAAAAATTTTTTTTTTAATTCCCAAAATGCACCGCCAAGTGTTGCCTTCAAATATGTTCAAAAAAAGAAAAGTCGATGGAGCACGAGAGAACACAAGAGAAATGAGAGACTAAGGACATGTATGCTCTTAGCAGAGATAATCCTGTGTATTCTTCTTAAATCCCTTTCTTAACATTATTTATTTTCTTAAAACCGCTGTGCGCTGGCAAATCCATTGTTTCCCTTATGCAGAAAGCACTGATGCTTTGATGCCTTGCTAAATCCACTGATGATGGATTTGATGCCTTGGCGCTGTGCTCAAAGTTCACTCAAATTTAACTTTGACCCAGTTTACGCAAAGCTCAACCAATAAAATGTAGCAAAGGCGTGACAAGCTACTTACAATGTCGAAGCAGCTAATTATTTGCAGAGTCTCATGCAGAGATGTTTCTTGTCCTCTATGTAGTCTGCCATCTTCTCCAAAGAACAAGCAGAACCTTTTTTTGTTGTTAAGATTCACATAAATGCTAGATTTTGAAAAATCCAGAATGGGCTAGCTCTATGATGTGTCGTGATGACATAGCACCACTTCAACCTTGTGGTTTAAAATGCTTACCGTTCGCATGATAGTGAGCGAAGCACAAAAACACTGATCACTGATTAGGTGCCCTTACATTCACTCAAGACTTTATTAGCACTTGTTAACACTTTGTAACCATCAGCCGTACTAAGGAGGTTTAGTAGACAGCAAGACGTGAGACGATTCATGCTCAGTCATCATTAGAAGGTAATTGAGTGCAGCGTGCAGTCCGTCTGAGCTCCTGTCATATCAGCACCTCAGCCTGCTTTATATTCACTCCCAGACTTCAGAAAAAGCAGAGTCAGAAATAGAGTGAGAAGCCTAAACACACAGTCACAAAATAAAAATAAAAAATAAAATCACCTGAAGCCTGTGACTGCACACATAAAAGCCAAGAACTCAGTCTGGAGCCATAGCTATTTCCTTCCTGCTCGTGCATTTTCTTCATACTCAACAGAAAGATTTTCAGCAGAAAGGTGAAAGTAAAGTGTAAAAGGCAGGGAATCGTGTTCCATATAAAATGCAGGCTTGGCACAGCTATAGCTTCCTCCCCCTGACTGACTGAGAGGCTAGGGGTGTGTGTGTGTGTGTGTGTGTGTGTGTGTGTGTGTGTGTGTGTGTGTGTGTGTGTGTGAACCTCAGTGTGGATGAGGGCCTCAAGGCAACAGGGCAGAACGGAGAGCAGGGCACTGGCTGATGTCTGGCAGGTGGGTGAGTGGTGTGTGTGAGAGTAATGCAGAAGTACAGGACAGATGTTGCAACGAATGCCACACAGCATTCATCACACACACACAAAACACTTGTGCTGCCTCTACAGTACCAAAGAAAGGCTACAAAGGATCATGAGAGCTCACTTTAATCTAACACTATTGGCTAAGCATTGTAATTTCTTAAAGGAGTTCGCGTGAAACATTTTCTACATGAAACCATTACAGGTGCCTTGAGAGGGACCTTAAGTGTGCTCGACACCAGTTTTCTAAGAGCGTGCTTGCAGAGCAATACATGGTTGTACTGCTGATAATATAACACTCAAAGTGGAAGATTATGGATTACAGAAGGTTAGAAGGTCAAAACTAATAATAAAGTAAAGAACAGCTTTGCTTCAGTTTCTGTTCAGTCTCTGGAACTGTCCTGGAACAATGAACACCAAAGGATTTTCCCCCAGATGGGGTTTTGATGATGGTTTTGGTGATGGTGGAGAGCCCTGTCGAACACACCACTCCATAGGTGTTCAACTGAGTTGAGATGTGGTTAGTGTGAAAGCCCTAGCATATGATTTACATCATTCATATCCTCATCAAACCATTCAATGACTCTTGGGCCATGTGGATGGAGGTGGGGTCATCCTAGAAGAGCCCATGCCCATCAGGATAGAATGGTTCATTATGTTTTCATTATGGAGCATCATGAACACTGGAGATCTTTTTTTTTCTTTAGATGAACAGTGTTTATGTCAATAGTGCAGTTCCAGAGACTTGAAGAGGTGCACTGGAGCTGTCTTGGCTGCTTGTGATTGCCCAGACACCTTACTAAGACCCTTGGCTGTTTTTCCTTTAATATTCTGAAACAGAGCTCAGTAACATATGAGCATATGAAATCAAGAGCGGCCATTTATTAAAGCAGTAGTTCTTAAGCACCATGTGAAGCAGACAAACACAATATGGTCAAAACCAATGTTCAATATATAATTTAATGCATTAGTAATACTAGTCCAGATAAGTAATTCTTCCACCTGTAGTCTGTTAGCAGTAAGCTTTGGTTTGCTAAGCAAAATAACAGGAAGAGATTACAGGGACAGAAAACGGTTTAAGTGCATCGGTTTTATTCATTTAAATCCTTGTGCATTAATATAGTATTCAGTTATTGTGATGCAGTCACAAGTGTGTGTATATCATGAATTTTAGAACAGCTTTGAACATGGTTCAGCAAATCAGATTTTAAAAACAAAACTATCTGGGGTTTTTTTCCTCATAGTCCCATAAAAAAAAAAACACTAAATAAAGCACTAATAAACAGGTTTCCAAATACACACAATATTCACTACGTAAAACTTCAATTCACTTTTATTAGGTGTGAATAAAAAAAAAAGAGTTAAAAATGCATTAAACCCAGTCTTAATGATGCATGGCCAAAATCACCCATGTGAGCATAAGTTTAGGATTCAAGCCATGTCACTAAAAGGCCACAACCCTGGAGCAATAGGTGGGCTGTTGGGATGCCAGTATACCACCTGCCAGCTGCTGACCCGAGTCCCCACAGTTGGCGCCGGACTCAGTTCTAATAAAATCAACTGTAATCAGTGAGCAATAACTCCTTTACTTCCAAAAGTTAGGTCCACATTCACATGGGGAAATTTGCACATATTCAGAGATGCTTGCACATATTCGCACATGATTAAGTCGCCATTCAGATTGGCCACAATTTACCTATTGCCAATTTAATGGTACAGTTGGGTTCACAAGTCTGGGTCTACTTCCATGAACTCGAACGTTAATCAATTATATAACATGAATACAATAGTTTATTTAAATAATGTGTATTATTATTATTCACAAATTATAATATATTTACTACTTTAAACTGAGGCAAATATTCAATTCAATTTTATTTATATAGCACTTTTAACAATGGGCATTGTGTCAAAGAAGCTTTACAGAAACATATAAACATGGGATACAGATTTTAAGTGTGTGAATTTATCCTTATTGAGCAAGTCGGTGGCGATGGTGGTGAGGAAAAACTCTCTAAGATGATATGAGGAATAAATCTTGAGAGGAACCAGACTCAGAAGGGAACCCGTCCTCATCTGGGTAACAACGGATAGTGTGAAAGTAAAGGAAAGTTCATTATGGTTTTATTATGACGTCTGTTTGTTGAACTAGTCCACTGTTCACTAAAGGAGACCTGAGTGCAAAATTGTATGTAGTAATTGCAGTCCTAAGGCCATCGCAGCAACCATAGTCCCAGCAACCACAGCGAGAATGTCCATGTGGAATTGACGTCCAAAACCATTTCCATGGTACTTACATTTACATTACATTTATTCATTCAGCAGACGTTTTTATCCAAAGCGACTTAGAAATGAGAAACAGTACCATCCTCAGCAATCTCCAGGCTGCACTGCTTGGAGTCATCCACAGTGGCAGAATGTAGCCTCCAGTTGATAATATATATATATATATATATATATATATTATTTTATTTTTTTGATTTTTTTTGATTTTCAGGTATTGTTGTTTATATGAGATGTTTCCCCTTACCCACACATATGTGTTTGTGTGTGTGAGACCCAACATGAATATCTGGATAGCACAACCAATTTTGGCAAACACAGTCCAACGTCGTGATATATTAATAGTAGCTGTACATAGACCTGTTATGTATCAGTACTAAATTCCACAAACAATAAAGATGTTTTACTTGCAAGTGAACAGTGATGAAATTTTGTTTTAAATGTATTTGTCGTTTTCATAACTCAGTGCGGACGTCTCATTTTGCACCTGCTGTTTACACCATGTCAGTTCTCGTAAAATAACATAAGCAAATCTGTCTCTCCCATCCCTCTCCTTTGTTCTTCTTTCTCTCTCCCCCCCGCCCCAATGTCTGCCCTTCCATCTCCTACGCGAATCCCTCGCTAATCCGTCTTCATTTCCTCTCCTCCACAGCTATCCTTCTGAATGACAACTCCTCCTGTCTCTGCACAAGGAGGATAAGCACATCCAGGTGCAGGACCGCGTGACAAACACACAGCCTCCGCCACAACACATTTACATCCGCCCTTTCCTAATGTGACATAATAACGGCACATCAAAAGCCCCTTTGAAAGAAATTTCCAAGAAATTGCTATAGTGCTCCGAGAGTAAAATGAGTTCTATGGCAAGTGTTACCTAAATGCTAACACCAAATTCACACATCTGTGCTTACTGTACCATGGTCAAAAGCTGCCAACAATTCTTCCCTGTGTACTAAACGTAATGAATTTTAAAAATGATCACTTAATGATCCAGCCAGCCATCAGATTAGGCCAGTAATTTGCTGGTGAATATAAAGCTTTGAGCACAGCCTGAGCTGATGTAATAGTAGGTGATCCAGAGAGCAAGTTCACATGGCATCCAAATCCTTCATCATTTAAATAGTGCCTTGGGTATGTGGTAAAATGGTTGACACTAGCTAGAATCTTTTAAAATTGCTCAGCATTAAAGATGAAAGATATTCAGTAGCACTTCTTGAATTAAGTGCTGGAGAGGAAGTATGAAACTGGGCTTCATTATATTGCCAGTAATGAACACTGTGCGCGTGCGTTGGATGTCAGAGAGGAGTAGTCAAGTTAGTGACTCGGCACTTGACTTGCTGCTTAACTCAGAATTTAGTCTGAAGAGTTGAAACTGTAGTCCAGGAGACCTTGACACTTGATCCAGACTTTCACCTCAGAGACTTGACGAAAACATGCAGCTGATAGACATGATTCAGATTTGAGGTTTGACTCAGATTTGCAAATCAGACTTGAAATTTGACTCACACTTGCAGCTTAGAGACCTGAGATTTGAGTCAGACTTGCAGCTTAGAGACCTGTGACTTGACTCAGACTTGCAGATTAGAGACCTGAGATTTGACTCACACTTGCAGTTTAGAGACCTGAGACTTGACTCAGACTTGCAGCTTAGAGATCTGTGACTTGACTCAGACTTGCAGCTTAGAGACCTGAAACTTGACTCTGACTTGCAGCTCCAAGACTTGAGAGTTGTCTCAGACTTGCAGGTTTGAGACCAGTGCCCTGACTTAGAATTCTATGTCAAAAACCTGAGACTTGATTTGAACTTGCAGCTCAAAGACCTTAGAATTGTCTGATATTTAACTTAGACTTGCTGCTTAGTGACCTGAGACATGGCTCAGATCAGTTCTGACTTGTATTATAGGGACTTGAGACTAGAACAGTGGTTGCATGGTCCAGTCCAAGGGCCCTACATTGAGCAAGACTAATCTGAAACCAAGATTAGATTATCTGCTGCTCACCCTGAACCTTTCTGGGGCAATCAGAGCCGACATTTAGCATTAAAAATTGAGCAGTGTCTGAAAGACACAGATTTAATATTCTTCCTAGTGATTATAATTTAGGCCAGTACAGGCAAGTTGGCGTATCAATATTTGAATTTTTATACTACTAGCTGGGTAGCTAGATTTCATCCATGTGTTTAGTGAGCATTACAAATATTTTTAGCCTGAAGTGAGCAATGCCCCATCTTCATAATCAGCTAAACTATGACTATTGTAATATGGAAATCCCTAATGAACAAGCCATGCAATTTGGATTCAAGACTAAATCCACATGTAATTAGCTCCCATGAGTTTGGCTCTGATCAACAGACCTGGCATGACTAAATGGGTCTTTGGGCCTGATAAAGAGCTATTTGGGTATGATTAATGGATCCACTGACTTTTCAGCATGGTTATTTGACCATGCCAAGATTAAAACCATGACCAACTGATTTTGAAGAGATTAGCATTTTTCTGACAAACATAAATAGAGCAATACCTGAATAAACTCACCAGACATTCCTTGTTCCTTTACATATGGCACAGCTCAGTCATTCTAAGCTCATTCTGTACTAGGCGCATGGTATAGCTTTGTGAAAGTGTGTCACTCACTTGTCCGGCTTGCCAGGGACTTGTAGCCGAAGACGGCATTTGTTAGCACTCTGGATTTGGTCCTCTTTGATGCGGATGAGCCTCTGCAGGGCCAAGCACCAGTCTTGAGCCACGGTGGTGTTCAGATTCTTCACACACAAACATGATAAATATGAATAAACAATGTGGCTATGTGGATTCGAAAGGTATCTACACTGGGCATAACACCTTCATAAGCATTACATAAATATTTTATAAAGAAACACTGGAGAATTCATGCAAGACATGTCAAAACTTGTGAAATAACAATACGAAGCGTATTGCTTTGTCCCTTTGTCCTCAATTAACATTCTGGGTTGGTGGTTTGAGTAACTTATCCTTACCTTGGGAGTTATTATTTTGTCTTTACTAACAATACTCTCATAAATTATCGATCAAATCCTTTTTGAAGCTTTATAAAAGATGCATCAGTAACATTTTCTATGAAGGCCGTATATACAATAATCTAAAAATCCAATCCTAAAATGTTATATTGCATTCATAAGGCATTATACACATTGTTAAAATCATTTGCTAAAAGGTATTACAGTTTATTGAAATGTTTATAATGCTTTTATAGCTGTATTGCTAACAGAATGCATTATAAGCACTGTTTATAACACATTATAACACCGAAGAAATTCAGCTCCAGTTTGCTTAGTGCATTATGTGCACTCAGACACACTGACAAGTTTTCATAAGATCTAAAGTTCCTGATAATCTCTCTGGTATAAATAATTTGTTAAAGAAAAAAACAAATCAAGACAGGTTATATGATGCATTATACAAACTTGAGCTTGGTTTCTTTGGTACTGCTGTCATAATGTGTTGCTAATGAACACTGATTATAATGTTTCATTTATAATCATGTTAACGATTCATAATGTATACTACAGATAGCCATATGGTGTAATGCATTTTCATAACTAATTATAACAATGTGTATAATGCCTTATGAATGAATTATGACTGGGTTCATAGCTCATTATAAATATGACATTCATAAAAAGCGTTACTGATGTATCCAATGCTTATGAAAGTGTTATACAGTATGTATGTACATACTCTTGTACATACATATGTATGTACTCTTCAAATAAAGTGTTATACAATTTTGTTTGACATTTAAAATATTCAGTGACACGTAAGTATTCATAGCGTATTACAAATGCATTTATCTGTGACATAACATACATCATGCTTGGCATTTATGCATAGTTCTAGTTATAAGCATAGCACTTAATAAAGCATGAGTACTGTCAGGTGACATAAGAATCTGTATGTCATAACACACTATATGTAACACTTATGGCTAAGCATCTGAACGGCAAGTTATAATGCCAGAGCTAGGGTTATAGAACATTACAACCTTAGTCTCTAAAATGTTATTATGAACAAATATTAAAACACATCATACAGTGATAAAATAATTATTGCTGCTTATAAGCATTCACATAGACATATACCAGGCATTATAACCTATTTAAAATGCATTATGAATACTGGCTACACAGGAAGAATTAGCACATGGTATGTCTCATTGTTAGCTGCAATCCAAGGCTACAGCTCCCAAAAATAAGAGTAATAAAGTGAAGCACTGAACCTCTTGCAAACACAATTACTCCATATTCCCTAAAGCCAAATCCAATCGAATCCTTCTGCAATATCGATGACATTTGTGGACTTTTTTATTCTCCCTCTTTCTGTTTGCTAGAATTTTTTGAAAGACATCATACATGATGATTAGCCTTCTGGGCAAAAGTCAGTCTTTTGGAGAAAAGCCAACATAACTTCAGCGAGAGAGATAAACCAAAAAAATAAATAATTAAAAAAAAAAAAAAGAAACGGAATTGTTTCCGCACATCTAGATGATAGAGTGCCATTTTAAATATTTTCAGATGTGGTTTGGAGGCTTGTTAGGGCATCAGGGAGGCAACCTGGTTTTACTTTCAGAACCACGCAGCAGCTATCAAGCAGATTTTGACGATTAGCAATTGATGATCTGCGCACTTGGCTCCTGATCTTTGATGACATTTTAATTGCAGTTTAAATTTTCATTTGTAGGATTTTCTCTTTGACAGTTACCTGAAACACTTCCTCCCTCAGCTCCAGCTTATATGCCTAGGTAGGTTTTTATTATTTTCATTAATGTATTCTCTTGGTATTTTTTTTTTCTTTTACATTTTATATGATACAGAGCCACTGAGGTCGATGACATGGTGGTTATTTATTTTTTTATGAGCCGTGGCCACAAATGAATATATTAAAGTAATCTCAAGATCTATTTCGTGACCATTAAGTATTTAAAGCCAGTTTTACACTGTGCATTTTAAGCAGTTTTTATAAGATAATTAAATCGTTTTTTTAAATGACCAAACTCTAACAGACAGTGAAATACTGTATTGAAGATCCTCTAAATTACTAGAACTATTACTAGTGATCCGGGCTCATGCAGAAAATGGAGTCACACAGTCTAACAAACATTCTTCACAGTCAGCTTGAGGTAATAAGGATATACATAGTATTTTTTTTCTGTCCATTAGCATGTTTTGTTTACATTTTACAATTACTGCTAGCATACAGTAGCTGTCCCATGAGTTTGCCATATTCCTATGCTGTCCAGCTATAAGAGTTGTTTTTTTTTTTTTTTTACACAAGCGTCATAACAGCACTCATATTCTTTTTAAATAAAACAATTCTACATGAGATTGTAATTGAACCCTTACATAATGGACCACACCTTAGAACAAGTCTCTATACCAAAGTTTGAAGCACAGATCTATTTAGAATGCATAAATAGCCTATCTGACATTAATACATGGGTGATTAATCCTTAATTAATGTTTCAGAGAGCAGGGAGAGTGTAATTTTTTGGTTTTACACCACACTCTTATGGAGAAAAAATGTCTCCTATCACACAATATCATGTCCTATTTTACCTAAGACATGAAAACATAACAGCCATAATGATTTAAAGAAATTCTAACACTGGAAGAATGTTTTTGGTCGCAGTAGCACTAAATCAGCTGCCGGTGATCATGTCACATTATGCATTCTAAGATCTCAGATCTCAACTCAGGACCAAAAATGGGCAGCTTTTATCTGAAACAGCAAATATTCATACAGGAACATGACTAAGCATGGAGATGGGACCAAAACTAAGCATGGAGATGACCTTGGAATGACACATAATGACATACTGGAGTCATTGGCAACATGCAACATCGATATACCATTAGTCCATGTCACATTAAGAGAATTCTAAAAGCATACAGACTTTTTTTTTTTTACCATTCCTGCAAACTAATTAACTGGAGGCCACATATTAAGTATGACATACAACAACATAAGTCATAGGCTCAAGTTATAATAATTGGGCCATGATTTTGGAATCCAGTGATCTGAACCTGTTCATTTGTGGCCACAAAATATGATCTCATGGCCTTGATATTTTAATTCGTGACCATGTCTTATTAATACAAATAAACACCATGTCACCTCAGAGGCTCTGGGAACTTTGAGAACACATTAAGTATGACATTCCACAACATATTAAGTCATGGGCTCAAGGTACACAATTTGAGGCCATGATTAGGTATCAAGATACTTCAGATAAAATATTATCTCATGACCTTGATACATTAATTCCTGCCCACATCTTAATGATAAAAAAAAATAACCACCATGTGACCTCAAAATCTCCTTAATACAATTCTGCATTGTGCATTACTCTTTCTGTGGTGCCATTTTCTGTGGTGAAACTATGGTGTGTGATGATGAGGCAAGAGCTATGTTTACCTGGTACGTGCCCTGTAAAGTGCCCACCAAGGTGGTGACATGCTCCACCACCGAAAGGTCATGCTGCAGTTCGTTGAGTTCTTGAAAGAGCCGAGGAGGACCCAGGACCACTTTTCCTGTCAATCAAATATCATTCATTAATTATTGTGCTTCATTTTTTAGGAGCTAACTAACTAACAAACTAACTAATGTCCTTTTTTGGCATCAGAACGGTATCAGTATAGCTTTTTGTTCTTTTTCCTGGTAGATACATGACACAAATTAGCAATATCAACATGCTTTGCAGTAATAATCAAATTTACATAGCAAAACACATCTGCACTGACTGAATGAATACACTTTACCATTTCAAAATAAAACCACTACAGCATAAAGCATGATGTATCGCATCATCTTTTGGATAATGATCTCGCACTAATTGAGGCATCATTAACTCATTTGTTTAGCAAGTCGAAACGCTATAAAATCGCAGCAAAACTTTGAAATCAGACAAAAGTCAGATGGATGAGATGAATCATAACTATAAAGACAAAACCTGCAGGGGCTTGAATAATCATGGAATGTTCGAGGAGGCGTGTTACATGGAAGTGCATATAGATATTCTATATTCCAGTACATGCAGTTGTTCAGTCAAGGTTTTTTTTTTCTCTACAGCCTGTAATAAAATGAGGATGAGAAGAGAAAAGAAGCACAATGAGCAGCTCAGTGAACACAATATGCCCACAACTAACGTGCAAATTTGCATTTATAGCACTGCTATGAGGCATGTATATGTATATCTTTTACAATGTTCTGGAAATGTGCTGTTTAGTATTCAGTTCAGTGTAGCAAGCAAAGTGAAACAGATACAGGTCAAGAGTTTCCATTAATGTTCAATGGTGTGAGAATGGCACAAAAAAAAACATCCAGTGAGCAGCAGAATGGCCAGACAAGTTCGATCTGACAGGAAGGCTTAAAACAACCCCTTTTTACAAACGTGGTGAGCAGAAAAGCATCTCAAAAGTAAGTACACCCCTCACATTTTTGTAAATATTTGATTATATCTTTTCATGTGACAACACTGAAGAAATGACACTTTGCTA
>JANDJT010000114.1:12481260-12498942 GCA_024331685.1 Stegophilus panzeri | reverse complement strand
AATTATTGGTGTTTATTATTAGTGTGTATTTCTATGTTGGATAAGGAGGATCAGTGTAAATTATGAAAGTAATCCAGCACCATCCAATCCATGATGTTTGTGTACGCAGCTGCATATGGCAAATTATATAAACCGTTTGAAATTATGCACGTTTAATTCATATTCTTTCTTATAAATCATATTTGATTTAGTTTAACCTATACGTGTCACAGTAATTAATACATTAACTAAAAAACATGTACTAACGTACTGCACGTAATGTGGTTGTTATTCACGCATGAATTTATAAGACTCACGTCGTAGTTAATGTTAGCTCTTTATTAGTTCATGATTAGTACATGCCTTAACTCATCATTAGTTCAAATGTAAGTACGTATTAATTCAGGTATTAGTGCGTGATTATTCATGTACTGTTACTGTAAAGTGTTACCAATCCTGCACTAACTACAGTCTCAGCCAACATGAACATAATGATTAAATAGAAATCGACAAATTGCTGTAGTATAAGAGAAATAAAACACTTTGGGATGTACTGTTATAGGAAAATAATCAACTTCAAAGTGGTAACTGGAGGAACTCTTTGTGTTTTGTTTTGTTTTTGTTTTTTATTCAGGGCCAACTTTTGAAAAATACTATGACGACTTACTAAAAGATTAAATGAGTGTCATGATGTTTGTCTGATCCATTTCATTCCATGGATAGTAAGCGTGCATCCAGCATTGTTTTCATAAGGTATGAAAGGCTTACTGTAAGACATCCTTTTTCAGGATATTCACACAACAGTAGGTGATGAAACACATTGATTTGTAACCTCTTTTGCCTGACTTTTTGGTCATTTGTGTAACATTGGCAGAACATATGGACAGAAACCCTATGGGAGCAGCTCGGGTACCTGGTGTGAGAAGAGCAGCATATTGTGCACCCAGTGGGGCTCATTATCAAAAAAGCTGTGCTACTGGAGCTGTGATCATCTCAAAAGCTTTTAGTGTGTGTGTGTTAATGAGAGTAAAAAAAAATCAATATTCATTGGGCAATACTAGTGTCCAGAAGAGTTCAGAATGGCTTTTTAGAGATTTTTCTTATCGTTATTGTTGTTTCATTTATGGTACGCTATATATAACCATCACATCCATATTAGGCTTGTCATTATTACACCATCATCCTATCACGCCCCCTGACTAGTAGTATCATCTGTGGCTCTAAGAGGGGAAGAGAAGTGGGCATGGCCAGACATACTGTCATGTAATGCACGTCATGTGCATGTTACATCATTACAGCTTTAAAAATAAATAAATAAATAAAAATACAGGAATCTGGTTACGAGTTGGCTGTAGTACCCATTAACACGGTCAGCAATGCTTACAAAATTGAAGTCTGAACTGAACATAAATGTAACGAGTTATTACGTGTGACTAAGCTCATTTGCTGTATAGTAGAGTAGCTCTGATCAGCTGCAAGTTGATTATTTATTCAATTATTTTCTTCATTTAATTCTCCATTTATGTTTTGCAAGCAACGATATTAATCTGTCTGGCAATCTGGGACAATGGGAAGCTAAGAAGTTTTGTTGTTGCTTTGCTCGGAAGTAAACAGTAGGCTCAAGGTTCGTATAAAAGTACAAAAAAAAGCAAAAATGAAGCACGTACTATAAAATACGCATTTATTTTTTGTCAATCTTAAAGCTTCAATCACCACATTTTCTGAGAGGCATTTAAATCATCCAACTTGATAGCCATGTTGATGGATTAGGTAGTATACTTATTATACATATGCGCTTGTTGAACAGCCCACTCCCAAACCATTGACATTAATATGGACTTGGTCCTCACTCTGCTGCTGTAACAGCCTCCACTCTTCTGGGAAGGCTTTCCACTAGATTTTGGAGCATGTCTGTGATTCAACCACACAAGCATTAGTGAGATCAGACACTGATGTTGGGTGAAGAGGCCTGGGGTGTAGACGGCGTTCCAATTCATCCCAAAACTGCAGGACACACCAGCCTTGGCAAACCACATCTTTATAGACCTTGCTTTATGCACAGGGACATTGTCATGCACATTGTCATGCTGGAACAGGTTTGAGTTGCATCCATCCATCCATATTCTGTACTGCTTATCTTACACAGGGTCGTGGGGAGCATGGAGACTATCCCAGGGGACTCGGGGCACGAGGCCAGAGGACACCCTGGAACACATCACAGGGCACGATCCCACACACATTCACACACTATGGATAATTTGGAAAGGCCAACATGGCATGTCTTTTTATGGGATGAAACCAGAGTACATGGAGGAAACCCTTGAAGTATGGGGAGAACATGCAAACTCCACATACACAGGATGGAGGTGGGACTCAAACCCCCATCATAGACTATAAACGAGCTTCCAAATTTGTGGCAGTTGTGGGAAGAACCACATATGGCTGTGACTGTCGGGTGTCCACATACTTTTGAACATTGTGTGTACAAGAAATGCAAGAAAAAAATGTATATGAAAAAAAAAACGAGAGATGCACTTTTTTTTTTTTTTTTGCAGATTCCAGACATTTTCAAAGTTAAAGCCTTTTGTGTTTGGTTCCGGTTAATGTGTGATTAAACACACCCACACTGGAGGGAAGAATTTTCCTTATTCACTTTCAAAAGTTATCTTCAAATATTCATGGCTAATCGATGCTTACTGATGTATGAAATGAAGTTCCTTGGCTCGAGAACACACACGCGCACACACACACACACACACACAGGCTCGTATCCCAGCTCCTGAGAGGACAGAAAAATAAAGCCGAAAGCACGTCCGGTGCTGACAGAAAACGTAGCAACGCTGACATTTCGCCACCATCAGAGACCTCACTGCTGAGTAGGTCACCGTGATATTTCTGATGTCGATCCACTTTTCTGTGTGACATTTGGTGTGCGTGGTGCGCGTATATATATTTATATATGCAGAAAGAGAGAGACGCATCTCTGGTGAGGACACTGTGAGATTGCTTATTCATTGTTAATTCATGCAGTTTGTATGGGCCGATTCCTGAGGGATAAAACAAGGCAGAGAGAGATGCAGAGGCTGAGGAGGAGTACAGAGCCGAGAAAGATTCTGACTCGGGTTCATTTTACACCGAGGAATCGATTGCTGAGGGTTTCTGATTGTTACCTTATAACCATCTTGAAGCTCCTTACCACCACATTCACACTAGCTAGTAGTGAAGTCTGTCATGTTGCTTGTAGTTTGTCTCTTGGGAGCACAGCCTGATTTTCTACATTGTAAAATGTATATAATCTACTATAAAATTCATATACGTGGTTGCTACATGTACATATTTGTATATCAAATTTAAAGCTGATTAAATATGATGAGTTTTACTGAACAACTGTTCAAAATACAATAAGAATGCACAATAAACATTAGACAGGAGGGTGTTCAGTTCATAATGTACATAACCTTTTCACAGGCTCCTTAAATGCATTAAAGAAGCAAAGATCTAATATGAACCCAACTTTACCTCAATCATATAATAAAACAATGGCTTTATTTTGTCTTCAGGTGGTGAAAAAAATGCTTCCACAAATTTAATACCTGCCCTTCAGTCATGCTAAATCGCACTGTGGGTGCTAAATTAATCAATTTGCATTGGCTCCAACCTGTATTTTAGACTATTAGGTACAGTTGGCCTCAAATTGCATTTTCATTAAGGCAAATATGCAAAGCGGATGTGCTATTTTGCTTGTAATCAGCTCGCAGAAAATCAGCTTGCAATTTAGTTTTTCTGTGGGTTTGCCCACACACACTGACAGACCTTTAGTAAATTGCAACTTTGTCATATATAATCAACTGACAAGCCAAGTTCCTTGTAAATAACATTTTACTTGGGCAATAAAACAGATTACTGAAATGTCGTACCGGTGAAATTTTAAACAAATACATCATAACAATTCATGATTTTCTCTTATACCCATATAGAAAAAGAGGACTGCAGAAGCATCCTTCAAATTCCTGTAAAAACTGTCTTAACTTTAGTGCAAACCCCAAAGTTGTCTCATTTCCACAGTTACAGTTATATAGTAATAATTATTCCAGTGACAACAAAATGATAGCCTTGATTTTACGAACAGAATAGTTTTAGCTAGCTTACTAACATTTACTAGTATAAAGCTGTAACATTTACTTCTATTGAAAAAAAAAAAAGGTAAATAGCCACTTAATGATTGCAAGGTTTGTAAACACAAACCTAAGGAGACAGAATGACAAAACAATCTTATTACAACAATGTTATCAAGCTTATTATGACGATGTTGATGTTGACTATGAACATTTTTTCTATTTTTACACTCCTAGTTCTTCCTATAACTTCAATAATGCATTTATGTCATTTCTGATGTCATAACATGTCATCAGTTGCTTAGTAACACACATGACAATTGACTATTACCTACTTTATGATTTTGTTACTTGAGATAAGAAAATTTCATTCCTAAATTAAACTCTTGTGTAATTTTTAAAACAGAAAAAAAAAACGTCATCAGATCTTAACCGTTCTCTTATACAGGGTCCTAAGTATGATGATGATGATGATGATGATGATGATGAGTGAAAAGATATAATTATATTTTACACCCACTGACCTGTAAGAGGAGGATGAACTGAGGAAAACGTTGAATGGGCTTCACCATCAGACCGTATAGAGTGATCCGGTCAACACTAGATGACTGCTTTTTCTACAAACACACACACACAGAATATTTATAGAGAGGTTTACATTTCACAAGAACAGCACACAGATTTTGGGAGAGACTTTTTGGAGAAACAGTAATAAAACAATTCCTCTATTTGGTGTTCGAGTGGTGTAAAAGATTTAATACCTGCCCTTTGGTTAGTATTTTCAGCCTTAGTAAATCACACTGGTGACACATTAGGACACAATTTACACTGAGTCCACCCTGTATTTTACACTTTCAAGTAGAAACACATTCAAATATACAAGATGTGTTGTTCCTCTTTCACATCTTGCTCCTGTTAGTATTTATCCAGCTTGGAACGTTTTTTTTTCAGTGGTGTGTTTTATTACGTTTGCACAAGTTGCAGACAAAACAAATAGAGAGAAATAAGAGAGGTTCACATTTCACAAAAACAGCAGAGTCATCTCCACATGGACCAGAGAGATTTTGGCTGTTCAGCAGGATAAGAAGAAATGTTAAAGTTAGCTTTTTGCGAGGTTTGTTTTTGTAAATGGATGGTAAAGCAGTCTTGTACCCACTACAGTCTACACTGGTTCTCCATTTTGTATTTTGACTTCTGAATCATTTTTAATAAGATGATGGGTTCAAAACCACAAAGGTGTTGGAGATTTGACTATATTTTCCTTTATGGTATTTGGAAGACACTCTTATCCAGAGCGACTTATATTTACCTCATTTATACAACTGAGCATTTGAGGGTTAAGGGCCTTGCTCAAGGGCCCAGCAGTGGCAGCTTGGCAGTGATGGGGTTTGAACTCACAACCTTCCAATCAATAGTACAACATCTTACACATGGAGATACCACTTTGTACAGTTGTCATTTATACTTTGCAGACTGGAGACACTGTAGAGTTGTATACTGTATATTAATCTTACTCTATCTTTGTATATCTATATTTACACATATCTTATATTTTTATTTTAATGTATCCTTTTTTTTGTTTTGTTTTGGGTTTTTTTTTTACACTGCTTTGCTTTTTAGTCTGTATTAAGTGAGCAATTGCCAAGGAAACAATTTTTGTGAAAATGCTTTCTGAAAAATCCGTTTCTGATTTATACATTATTACTTCGGCGTAAGTACTGAGGTTCAATTACTCTAGAAATGTGCTAGAACCAATGGTGGGAATGCTAAAACTAAGCTTACCAACCAAACCCATCAAAAAAAAAAAAAAAAAAACTCAAAGACAATCCCCAAAATTATAAACTTTATATTTTATTAACCCTACACATCTTTTACCAGTGTTTTTAAAGCAGGACCAACATATTAATATGACTGGCTGTAATTTTACAGATTTGTGTTGCTACAATTCATCCTATGGCATCTTTTGATTAATTTTTTTCTCCAAGCCAAAATTCTTTGATCTCGTAATGGTAGAGATGCTGTCTAAGGTGATTAATTCTGGCTGTTTTTACAGGATGGTGGCATGCATCTGTGTTCCCATTTAAATCAATCCCTAATTCTGTTGCAGATGGGGATGTTTGCTCTGCTCTGTTTTTTTGTTGTTGTTTTTTTGTTTTTTATCACCGGTGCTAATCGGCATGATGTTCCGCAGCAAATGGTTCTTTGTTTGGTGCTACGGGTGTGTGGAATGTGTGTGGCATGGCAGCATCGGTTATTAATACTAGATTAGATACTTAGCACACAACACTATGTTAATACTGTTATATATATTATTGTATATAATACACAATGGAAAAACAGCTCAAACCTTGTGTGATTAAATCACTGTGTTAATGTTGAATTAGTGCTTGTTTTGGATTTCGGACTAATCCCAGTGTGTGACCAGAAATGTTGGACCAAATGAGTTTTTCAAAGCCAACTTCCTTGGCATGTGTGTATTAAAATATTCAATATAAGTTGGAAATTGGTATGGAATACAGTGAGGGTTTTTGATTATGTGATACATTTGTCATTGTGATGCACAAATCTGTTCAGAGTCACGTTGGAAATGCCAAACTTTGCATCAGATTTGAGTTTGAACTATACAATTGTGATATAACAAACAATTAAATAATCCATAACTCAAATGTCTTTTTATTTCTAGTCGTGACTAAATACTACATTAGTAACTGTGGCCTGAATCATTAATTTATCATATTTTAACATTCAAAAGAAAATGTTATTACCTATCTCAGGCAATAATAAATTGCCTAACTTTTCTACAAGGTTTCTTTGTTAACAGGTTGCATTTTGCTATTAAACGAGTAAAAGGGTTGAAGGTAACAGGATTGAGCTTCTAGCATAAGAATTTAGCATTCATTCTATCATTTGGGGTTGTATGTTCAATCAATATCACATTATTATTAAAAATAGAGTGAAAAACAATGACAGAACTACTTCTTCCCCATGATCTTGAGGAACTTCTTCAGGGAAGTTACAAGCATGAGAAATTAGTGGGCCCAAGAAATGGCTTGAGAGCTCTGATTTGATTTCATATGTATTTCCTTCTGAAATAGGAAGTTAATGAGGGAGAGTGTCAAAAGGTTCAATTGATTTCCACAACAGCCAAAAGCGTTCGAGAGCCCACAAGTTTTTCACTGCAAATTTGTCACGTTCGGTATCCTAGAGCACTGACTTCCAACTATTGCATTTGGACTGGTACCGGGCCTGGGGTCATTTGTTACAGAACTGGCCTGCAGCCATTTTTTTTAACAAAAGCATTAGGCTACCATGGGGTAGAAAACGTCAATCTTTTTACTTTTCAACACATAAGGGATTGTTTGGAAGGAGAACAACATGCAGGAAGCTGCACAACCATGATTAAAGGAATGTCCCATTTTTTATGCTAGCTCACTGCTACTGTACTGTGCCCAGTTTGTTTGCAGTGGTGGGATAAATGGGTTCTAGAAAGCGTTTGATCGGACACAAATTGGTTGACTACAAGATGGATCACTGAAAAAAAAAAAAATCAGCTGTAAAATGAAGTGTAAATGTTGTAGATGTATTATCAGTGGGACCCAAACGGCTTCCCAGCAGTGGATTCATTCACATAGCACATATACTCACTTTGAGGAACTCCAGGAAGGCAGGTTTGGATAAGCAGGCTTTCTTGATGAGGGCCATGGCATTGGTGAAGTTATTGACGTAATCGCTGTAAACATCCAGCACCATGGACTTGGAGAACTGAAAAGACCCCATTGAGAAAATCGGCGAGTAAATTAAAATGCACAAAAGAAATGTATAATAAATCAAGTCTCTTTGATTTAATCAAATCTACCTTGGTGAACAATTCACAGTGGCTAAATTATGTTGATTATTTTGGCCGCAATGTTCCACTCTTTTTGACTTGGCAAATGAAAACTGCTGGAAACTTGGCATTTTTCTCAGAGCCACATGTGATTGCAGGGCTGAGCGAGAGGGAAATGAATGGTAATTTTCCTGAGGCACTTATAGAGCTGATCTGTTTGTCACCTCTGCAATCCAAACACCCTTCACAATCCATTACAACTGGTCATACTGAGCGCTAGCAAAAAATGAAAATGGCCATCCATTCATTCAGTTTTGACTGAACCCAACCGGTGGTTCAGACAAGTCGCAGCGCATGTAGGAAAATGAACAACCAGGTATACATAGGAATAGACAGTGTCTACTGTATACGGTTGATGGATTTATTGTATCGTATCTGTGAGAGCTTATTACATAACTTTAGCTTGGGCAAGGAAAAAAAAAAAAAAAAAAAAAAAAAAAAAAAAAAAAAAAAAAGAACATTCTCCATTAGCTCTTCATGCTTAGGGGCTTCTGTGTAAATCCCAAGAACATCAATGAAGCCAAGTGGGCTCTTTTAACTGGTGAATAATGAGCAGTCTCTGAAGATGCTCTCTACATGGAGGGTCATAGCTGTACACTCATTCATTAGGCCATTAGCCTTCCCACAGTGTCGTGATCCTAACGCATCTCTCATCACACTGTGATAAAGAACACCATCTTTCCTCGCCGTAATTGCTTCATCATTTGAAGCGGGTCAGCGTGATATAGTGATATAACCTACTCACTAAAGCTTTACTCCCAGTTCAAGCCTTTCTTTCATTTCTCTCTATTCTCTAGCCATATTTGCTTAAAATTAAAAAAAAAAAAAAAAAAGAAAGAAAGATTTTTTTTTTTTTTTCATATGAAAGTGAGAGCATTAATTTAAGTAAATTCATATGCTTGGCTGCATGTGCTTGGTTACAGAAGTCACAAAGGTTCATGTTCAGAACATAGAGATGCTGAATTATAAACTGTTTTTTCAAGCACGTTTTCAAGTGCTCATGTCAGTCTTCAGTCACTTCTGTCAGACCTCGCTACAGCAGCGGACGACCCCTGACCTAGATGTTCACTTCAACCAATTACCAAGTATTATCCTATTCAAATAAATGACTTGTTCACAAGCTTTTCTTTGCATTCATTTTATTTTGTATAGCCTGAGTGAATGGCCTAAATGTTAAGTGAATGTGAAATAAATAAGTCCGTTTCTAACCTTTTGGGTTTATACTGTACGTATTTGGGTGAATTGAGTTCATTATGAAATACTGCAATCAGCTCAGTGGTACAGAGGGTACAGGTGCTGCGATATGGCTCCAGGGTCATGGGTTCGAACCTGAGTTCAGGTTAATGTCTGAACAGAGTTTTGCATGTTCTCTCCATGTTCACGTCTGTTTCCACTGGTTTTTCCGGCTTCCTCCCACTGTCCAAACGCATGCCAGTAGGCAGAATGGCTACGCGGAATTGCCCCTAGGTGTAAATAATTCTGCAGCCTGGCACCCAGTTTTACCCAGATCCACCATAACCCTGACCAAGATACAGCAGTTGCTAAAGATGAATAAATGAATGAATGAAATATAGTGGGCCACTCGGTCACTCTTATTGAGAGGAATTTAAAAAAACACATACGCATACATATGTTATGAAAAGAAACAACAGAAGTAATGCTTACCCCAGTGGCTTCAGTTCTGTATTGCATTGTACTCTAGAATTCAAGCCTACAAGTCTGTACTGAATATTTTTCTTAGTTATGTAAATGTAAAAATCCACATTGACATCCATGCTCTCCAGCTTTGTTTGCTAACCATCAAATTATTATGACATAAGTAGATATGTTTCAATAGTCTTGGTTAGGATTTTTAAAAGTAAAGCTAAAGTTAAGGGTTAATGCACCGCCTACACTTAAACACCCTGTGAGGGAAAAAAGAGAAACATTAAGTGTGTCTCTCACCGAGGCAACGAAGAGGTCGCCAATCTTCTCGCTAGCGTCCCACTCTGCGACACGGGAAGCCAAAGCAATCTGGAACATGCAGTGGCATTGAGTGATCTCCCGCACACGGAAGAAAATGGGCCTGATCTTCCTCGGGCTCAGGATGCGAGGCTCAGCCTCCAACAATGGTCTCTGGTACTCCTGTGGAATTATGGGATTTTTTTTTTTTTTTTTTTTTTTTCTTTCAGTGAGCTGTCACTTTAAGAAGTGATATTACAAAAGTGGCTCATTTTACCTTGAAAGGAAAGTAGGGATAAGAAAGTGGGATGCATTTGAATAGAAGGGGGGATTTAATTGTATTTATGTGATTAATTAATTAAAAAATACAGCATGAAATCATTCTTTTAAAATGACTCATTTGATTCAAGGATGAATCGAATAGCCCTCATCAAGGCTCACAATTTTCTTTTATGATAAAAATGCATTAATACAAATTAGACAAGCTTGTATTTGTATGTCTTAGTCGTGCAGTACTCAATACATCCTGCATTATTAGCACTGTAATCAAAATCAATGGGAAAAAATTAGCCTGTTTTCTAGTTTCAGCCTTGGTGGGACTTTTATGCACTTAGGACACACATACACATAAAAACAGACAAACAGAAAAACGTTCAAGAATAAACAGTGAGGTCTAGTCATTAAAAGCTAAGACACTTTGTAGTTAGGCTGTGGAAACAATAGATTTTTCATGACCACTTTCTTTCCTCCTCCACTGCTAATGAATTATCGACAAGGACAAATTAAGGCTGAGGATGAGCCAAAGGGACTCTGCTTCTCTAACAAGGCCTACAGCGGAAAACTCCAGAACTCAATTTTTCAAGCTTTTTTTGGTTACGCCCTCACCAATTATTGGGCCATCTAGTCGATGTAGCTTTATTGCCAAATGCACTCGTTGAGTGCATTAGCCCGATGATCGGAGACATTATAAAGAGAACTCAGAAAGCAAAATACTATAGACAGAGCTTTCATTCCACAACAAAAGTGGGAAATCGCATGGATCCAGATGGACTAGATTTCATATAGGACCCATTTGTCAGTGATCTCTGATTCAATTTGGACTGGTGCCTCTGGCTGGGAAGGGAAATGATAATAAATGCTTTTGCCTGCACCTGCTGAGATCATAGATACATAGATACTCTGAGACGGCATATTGGGTTTCGTTTAAAAGGATGCATAACTCGGTATGAATCTGATTACAAAACACCTTAAAACTCAGGCTTCATTTCAAGCTTGGACTTCTAAATCATTTGTAGATATTCCAGCAATTATTTTCCAGGCGCAGTCAAAGAGGTTTATATATTCATTGGGTATTATGAGAAAACTTTCTCAATCTAATCTAAAAGATTTTCAAATCCGTGCAATAGAAGAACCAAGGGACAATGCTGAAATACAGAATTAGCTTGATTTAACTAGGCTGCCTTAATATGATCATCAGAAATTGCTGTGATAAGCTCAGAAATGGCCTGAAAAAGTAAGCAATAAAACATTATTAGGAAAATAAACAATGATGGGGCGATTAAAATCAGGGTCACGGGAGATCCTGGAGCCTAATCCTGGGAACTCTGGGCACAAGGAGTGGGACACCCTGGACGGGGTGCCAACCCATCACAGGGCACAATCACACACCCATTCACACACTACAGACAATTTGGAAATGCCAATCAGCTTATAACGCAAGTCTTTGGACTGGGGGAGGAAACCAAAGTACCTGAAGAAAACCCCCAAATCACTGAGAGAACACGCAAACTCCGAGCACACAGGGCGGAGGTGGGATTCGTGCCCCCATCCCTGGAGGTGGGAGGTAAACATGCTAATCACTAAGCCACTATGACTAACCCCTCAACCCACCCCACCTACTCAAAAGTAACTCACTTGAAGGATTCTTTTAAGGGATTCCAGGTAACTCCTTTCACTTTGCACAATGGAACCCAGAATGTGACGCCGAACAATCTGAAGAAAGAGAAAGTAAATAAAAGTGTAAGTGATTTTACTATTTATGTAACTAAATTGTAAACAAGATTTCACCCATGAACTTTAACCAATTATGCTAGTTCTAGAAAATGTATTACTCCTCGTCCAATTATTTGCATGCAAAATGAAAAGACAACAAAAACATTATTTTTACAAATTGCCCATCGAGACCAAGACCATATTTAGTCAGACCAATGACCAAGTCCAAGTACAAATACCAGTGAGTCTGAGACAATTCAATACAGTCAATACAGAAAATGTCTCAAGACCGGGTCCTACAGCGCTAATAAGATTGTGAAGGTAGTAACTTAAAGCACTTTTAAAATGATTCCTTCTCTTTGAATTACTTCGCACACACGCACGCACACACGCACGCACACACGCACGCACACACGCACGCACACACGCACGCACACACGCACGCACGCACGCACGCACGCATACACACACCTGATGACTGCTAAGTCCCTCTGGCATTGGACCCAGCTGTGCAGGAGGATGCTTGGCCTCAGAAACTATCACATCCAGATAGCCAGCATCATCTTCAGCTTCATCTGTAGTAACACATAGAGAGGACAGGAGTTTCAGAAAGAGAGTTTGGTTACTTCTCTTTAGATTACAGAATTAATGACCTGGTGTATGCACGTCCCTTCCAGTTTAGATCGAGCCATATCGGATTTAATTCAGTTTTCGGATATAGTTTGGACATCAGTCATTGTTGTATTTTACAGATCTTTATTTTGTTTGGGATATGATCCTCTCACCAGATCTGAGAAGAATTGGTTGCTTTTTTCAGTCCTGGTTCCTTTCAAGGTTACTTCCTAATGTTCTCTTAATGTTCTTAGGATGTGTTTCCTTGCCACTGTTGCCTTCAATTTGCTCATTAGTGGTCTAGACCTGGATTTCTCTTCTGAAAGTCTTGCAGTCATTCTTATCCCTGCTTGGTATTAACTTGTTGAGGCTTGAAAAAACAAGCTTAAACAGTGCGGCAAATCTGAAGCAGAACGCCAGCGAGCTGTTCTAAGCCACATCCAAACATACTTTCATTTCACAAGGAATTACAAAGGAGCCTGAAAAAAAAAATATTTCTCACAGATACAGACAAAAAAATTCGTCTGATTCTCAAACAGCTTTTGGTAAGCATTGCAGTTAATCACTGGAATAGTAATAGTGTTAGAATCAACACTTTTAATATTACATTTGAGCCACGTTGCTGTAACAGATCAACAGCCGATATGAGAATTAGGATCTTTCGATCTTGAGCGAAGACAGTTGGATCGTCATCTTTTACTTCAGTGGGGAGTCTAACAGCCTCAATTTTTAATCCATTCAATTCATCTTCAGTAAGAGCTTCATCCTGGTCAGGGTCAAGTTTGATCCAGAGTCTATCCCAGGAATACTAAGAGCAAGACACCATGACCACACATTAAAATATTCACAATTAGGGGCAATTTAGCATAGTTAATCCACCTACTGGTATGGTTTTGAGAGGTAGGAGGAAACCAAAGAATGTGGAAAAACCCATGCGGACTCCATACAGACGGAGCCCAAGCTCGGGATTGAACAAGGGCCGAGCTATGCTACCCGCCGCACAACCATGCCTCCCAGCCTCCATTATCAGATGTTAATTTCTTCACACGTTTCTACAGTCACTATTACCTTATTATGCAAATTTCCCCTTCTACTCATTACTTGCAAAACTGAAGCACTTGTATCAGTTCTTCTATCTGTCCATTGCAGAAAAACTCTTGTATTCTCAAATATCCCAAATATTAAAGGCCCTTCCTTCAATGTGCAATCTTTTGTTATTTATAGAAGAATTATTATATATTTAAGAAAGCAACAGTGGACAATTTTGCACATAAGGTTTTTGTTGGTTGCTAACCAATTGGAGCGTATACTGTAAGATCTTGGACTTCTAGGCTGAGTAAAGACCTTTGTAAATGTATACCCGCTAGGGGTGGAAATCCATGGAAATCCATTATCCCAAGTACAGCACACCCCTTCCCCTTGAAATACTGTATACTACAGATGATCAAAACAGATTTCTGCTGTGGCAATGTGGTTGAAGTTTACTCATATTCATTTTGATGTAACTGTAAGAAAACATACAAACTCTAATCCCACCAGAGATGAATTGCATAGAGACAGTTGATCATCTTGGCTGCATGGTTGGTTGGTTGGTTGCTTGCTTAAGATTTTACTAGAAAATGCCTAGCTCATCCTGCCGATATAATTTGAATGAAACTAAATGCAACTAATGTTACTTTACCTGAGTGGTCCTTCTTCTGGAGAAAGGAAACTTTTCTCATGACGGCCATCTTAGTCTTCTCCAGGCCATCTTTAGTCCCACTCCGTGCTGCTCTCATGAGCTGATGCATCTGTAGCAGAGGAGAGAGCAAACCAAAAATCATGTCACGATGGGAAAAGGTCAACCATTACGAAGCAACAAGCAGGATATCATTATATCACACTTCGATCCACCTTCCATTTAGTATCCAGAGCATGAACCACCTAGAATCCCAGATGAAGTCTTGTTTATGTTTGAAAAAGTGGTCCGAAGTGGCAAAAAAAAAAATCCAACATAAAATTAAGGACATTCATTGAGACTTAATGAGAGTTAATGAGCTCTAAGTGGACAGAGAGAAATAAATAGTAGATTACTTTGGCAAAAGCAGAGCTCAGAACGAGTGAAGATAGGAAAGATTGGAAGTCCATCATTCAGTGATTAGAGTGGCATAAAAAAAACAAAAACCACTGCACCAAAAAACATTTGATCTGTGGTAATGTCTGAAAGACCCATAAAAGTTTCAGCAGTTGTTTGTCTCTTTTAGTGTATTAGCCATCCAGATTATAGCTGAATGATGTTACTGCAGATGACAACAGCATTTGTCAGTGCAGTGTCATACATATATAACGATGGACTATAAACTGGTCTTAATAGAGACACAGACAGCAATGGGAGACTGAGGCAGAGCAGTCAAAATTGTTCATTTTTCTCATTAGATAGTGAGTCAGTCCATCCCACTGAGTCAGGCCTGTAATTTTGTCATTATTAAGTGCATTTAAAAATCACTTCAGTGAAAGGAATGAAAAGACAGGAAAATTATAAAGCCACATAAACTAGATAACACAATATTCATACAATATAGGACAGGACATAAATGACAGGGCACTAATCACAAGTTTTGCCCAGAAAGTTGCACAATAAAAGTCTTGGCTTGGCTATATACAAATAATTATATAGTGTTCGCAAAGAATTTATGTACATGCTTAAGTTTCCTTCTCTTAATAAGGAGAAATGGGCATCGATGGTTGACAGAGTTTAATTGATTTACATATGAAGTTTGTTCAAAAACAAGACGTGCCAAAAATATGCACAAAGAAAGTCTTGGCTTGGTTTTGTGCAAATAATTGCATAGCATTCGTACAGAATTTATGCAGATGTGTAAAGTTCCTTCTCCTTTTCAGACAAACAAAATGCATAAGTGAATGACAGTTGAATTATAGATTTCCATATGCATTTAAAAAGGCAAAGCATGCCCAAAAAGGTGCACTGTAAAAGGTTTGGATTGGAAATATGCCACTATCTACTGTATATAGGATTTATACAGATGCATAACGGTCCTTCTCCTTTTCAGACATAAATGTAAGCGGATAAGTGAATGGCATGTTTAAATCATTGATTTACATATGAATTTCAAAAACAAGACATGCTAAAAAGATGCATAATAAAGTCTTAATTTGGAAATGTGCAACTATTTATACAGTATTTATACAGAATTTATGCAGATGCATAATGTTCATTCTCTTTTTGAGAAAAATGGGCATAGACGGTTGGCATCGTTGAATTACTGATTTACATGTGAATGTACAACACAAGGCATGCCCAAGAAGATGCACAATTAAAGTCTTGGCTTAGATATATGCAAATTATTATATAGTATTTTTACAGAATTTTAGGCAGATGCATAATAGTTCTTCTCTTTTCCAGACAAAAAAAGGGTGTAAGTGAGTGACACTTGAATTACTGATTTACATGTGAATTTTAAAGACAAGACATGCCTAAAAAAATGCACAATAAAAGTCTTGGCTTGGTAATACACAACTATTTGCGTAATATTTGTACTGAATTTACACAGATGCATAAGGGTCCTTCATGTTTTTAGACAAAAACAGGCATAAGTGAATGATAAGTTCAATTAATTATTAACAAAAAGAAATACCTCAAAAGATTACCAATAAAAGTCTAAAGGGTATAAGTGATGACAGATAAAAATATGAATTTTAAAGACAAGCCATGGGCAGAAAGATGCACAGTAAAAGTCTTGGTAATATGCCTGGAAATATCCAATTAACTAACTAACTAACTAACATAACATAATAACATAAGTGAATGATAGTTGAATTATTACCTTCCATATGAATTTTATATTCAAGAGCACATAGTGGTTTTATACCTGATACTTTCCCCCCAGTTTCGAAGCTAGCTCCCTCTTGGTCTTGGCACAACATTCCCGAAGACGACGTACATCAGGGGCGAGCTACAGAGCATCACATCACATCAGTAGTCACAGAGCAGCATGGAGGTCAGGGATGGATGGAGAGGAGTAAAACAGAGGGGACAAACAGAGGGACTTCAAGGGAAATGCCATAAGCACACAAAAAGGGTGAGTGGTGTGAGTGAAGTGAAAAAGAAGGCATGGATTAAGGTTTAGTTGTAAAGCTTGAGCAGCGTGGGGCAAGGATTAATTCCATCAAATCTGATTTCTCAAAAGATGTTGATTCATTTTCTAGAACCGTAGTTCTGACAGCAAATCACAGGTTCATAGTAATGTGCTCGTTCTGCTACATAATATCTGTAGTAACAATAACACAGGGACGTATATGGTGGACGCACCACATAAACAGATTAAAAGCATGTATTATCATTCATATGGTGATGTATTCTGTGAGGAAGGAGTCTCCAGTGTCAGCCAGAGATACAGCTGTAATTGTTTAAGTCATGGGAAAATCTTAAGGATAGAGGACTTTCTGGTTTCTTGGTAACACACAGCAAGCTGATTTGGGGGTTTTTTGAGGGAGAGAAAAAAGAGAGGCTGGTGAAGGAATATCTGTTTATAGCTGCTGTAATGTAAGTAACAAGAGCTAAATTGTTTCAGCAGACATGCGACAAGATTAAGCTTAACTATAAACAGATAAGTACAACGTGCTGTTCTTTAAATAAAGAAACATAATGATTGATAGATTGTTGTGGTGTAAGAGGAACTAAATACTTGGGGTATTTAGGGCCAAAATCCAGCGTCTGTCACGGTATGGTGGTGTGTCAGGTAACTTGCACGTCTGTGAGAGCAGCATTAATGCAGAAAGATATGTACATATTTTGGAGCAACATATGCTGCCATCCAGAGCAGGAAAACGCCAAACCACATTCTGCCCAGGTTACAAGCGCATAGTTGCGTAAGCAGAGTGCGCGGGTGCTAGAATGGCCTGCAATGTCCTGACCTAGCTCCGATTGAGAATGTGTGGCGCATTATGAAGCGCAAAATAAGGTAACGAAGACCCCGTACAGTTGCGCAGCTGAAGAAATGCATAGTGGATGAATGGGGGAAAATTCCACTTGCTAAACTTAACCAACTGGTGTCTTCACTCAGCGGTTATGTTATGTTATGTGATGTTACACAGTGGTAAACAGTCGACTGTCCCAACTTTTTTGGAGTGTGTTGCAGTCATCAGATTTGAAATGAG
>JANDJT010000114.1:12460989-12477994 GCA_024331685.1 Stegophilus panzeri | reverse complement strand
ATATATATCATGTTTTGAGCATGTTTATATATATATATATATATATATATATATATTAGAGCATGTGTGTATATATATATATATATATATGGGATAGGGCTATGTTTATGTTAGGGCAACACCTAAATGAATTCTAAATGAAAGGTTTGTCCAACAGCATCGCCAGGGCATTAATAAATAAGAAACATCCAGTGTGTGTTTCTAACTCAGGGTCTGGCTCCTAAGGACAGCAACTGACTTGTAGCCTGCAGCGATTCTGAGGTTTGCTAGTGGCAATGGGCAAAGATTCGCAAGTCATTGAACACAATCTTTCACATGCACGCATCCCACACAGCCTTAGGGAGCTGACTGAACAGCAGATATATTCTTCTTCAAGTTCACATCAGAAATCTTAAGAATAGATAGAAAGAATAAGAGATAAGAGAGGGAAGACAACTATGGTGATAGTGATTTGACCATTGGATCAAGCTAAAGTATAAATTCCATCCATAAAATCCCTCCAAATATACATGTTTAAATCGTTAAATCCTCTGAATCTAATTAGTTATAGATTACATAGTGTTTGGTTCAAATTTGTTGTGGGGATGTTTTTTTTTCTACTCTGGTCAGCATGGAAATATTCACCATGCGTTTTCCTACATTACTATATTTTGATTAGCTGAGAAGATAATGTAATTCATTGCAAGAAAGCAATTTACTTACATCCTGCATCATAAGACTCATATCATCATAAGAATCGCATGTTAAATATCATACCCTGCCATGAATTGCTCAGTTCTGCAAGCAGTGTCCCGTTACTGAGAAAACGCAAGCCATAAAGCCCATCATGAAGACGTTCCCGTGGTGAAGAACTTACTGACTGGTACAAAGCACTGACACTGGAGACTCCTTACAGAAAACTTCACAACATCAACAAATTCATTTATGTGAAGGGTCTAATATACAACAAGTCTCGCTACAAGTGTATGTTACTAGATAAACAATACTGTAATAGAATGAGCGCTTTAATACAAACTTGCGATTTGCTTCACGAGCAGCTGTTAAAGAAAATGAATCAACATCTTGTGGTTTAATACGGATGAATGAACTCCATCGTTAAGACAAATTCAGTGTTTTTATTTATTAACCCTTGAGTGCATTTCCTTAAAACGCTGCTGTGTCGCACTTCATTTAACAGCACATCACAGCGAGAGAGGAATTGTCAAACTAATTAATTTTTATAGCTAGAAAGATAACTAAGGAGACCTTTACCTCCAGGAGAAGCTAACGTGCTGACCGTGGTCTCTTCTGTCTTTACCAGTTCTGCAGCTAGAGCCGGGTTCTCTGCATCTCTAGAACATGCGGGGAGGAGAAAAAAAAAAAAAAGGAGCCTCATGTTATTTGAAATCAACGCCGGTATCATTGTGTACAGTCATTAAAAAGCAGTGATTAAACTAAAAGTGACTTTAGGGAAATTACCAGCTAGTTGTTTTTTTCAGTACTGGCTCTATCAGCATACAGATATAATATCTCTGGCTACATATTAATATTAATATTAACTAATGTCTAGGCGACAATAAAAATGTGATCCACTTTCGAGATATCTTTTACGTGACATCAGCTGTTTATTTCTTTCTGGCTTTGACTGTTCCGAATTTTACCCACAAAGCACTGTCATCAAAAAGCAGTTTTATATGGTTCACAGGACCTATGTATTTTTGTGACTGCAAGAGCCTGCTAGTGAACACCTGAAGCCTTAAGAAACAAATCATTTTAAAACAGAGTTGAAGGGAAAGTTTTAATGCTTCATGAAGCTTCATGTCACCATCACTACAAAATATAAAGGCCAAAGTAAAATCCGGAGAATATTCAAAAAAAATAATAATTTAAAAAAAGGCTAGGGTCAAAGCATGGTAAGGCGGTTGTGAAATAATAAGCCGTAGAACTTAGTCAATACAAGGATTGGCAAGTAAATAAACTTTTAAATACTGATTTATTCATATGTGATTTTTTTTGTTCTAAGCTTGAGGTACATGAAAAATATGACTAAGAAGACTCACAAATTATACACATCTATTAAAACATTTCTACTGCTGTAATTACCTTAACTAAATGATCAAAAGGTGCCATTTGGTGATGTTATATTGCTTAATGCTTTGTGAGAATTTTTTTTTTTTTTTGCTTGTTTGCCTTTCTTTGCTGCTTGTTTTTTTTTTGTTTGTTTGTTTGTTTTTTTTATCCTTTCATGCACCCGTTCATTATTTAAGCAGAAGTTTTTATAGTCAAATAATACTTATTAATTAATTCATTAATTAAAAACCATTTAATACTCAAACAGTTGCAGAGGTGGGTAGATGGCGACCTCTGCTGGTGGGAAAGAGTATAGAGTTCATATTCACGTTCACATTACATGCAGCTTGTCATGGAGACACCTTCTCTAAAAAAAAAAAAAGTAAATAAATAAATAAAACCATCTCCAGAATATCAGTGATTATATATGTTTTATCCTTGTTAAATATCAACACGTTTTAATCCTTTTATTATTAAGTTTAGATTATGATTATGTGGCATCCCCAGCACAGAGTTCTATAAAAATGGACGAGCACATTAATCCGTGAGCGTCAGAGCTGCTGTTATAGAAAATGAATCAAGAACATTTTTTTGTAATCACCTTATCCTTGCAGTTTGGATGTTAAAGTTACACCTCACCTATAACGTCCACACTACTGTGTTTACGCAGTAATGAGAACTCATAATGTTGGAGAACCCCACAGAGTGCACATTTTCTCCCCTCGAACAATTTCAGATCATTTACAAACATCACGCCATACAAGCATCTTCTCTACAGTACACTCACGTTCGAGAAATTCCACCTTCCGCTCTGTGCACGAACAGTGAGAAGGCTCAGTGTGAAAAGCTGCTATTTTTAATTAAAAAGTGGCTAATTTTATGTCTCTAGATAAAAGCTAAGTGAAAAAAAAAAATGGCATGCAGGCGATGATTTTACACCGAATATTAATCACAACACAGAATACAAAGGTATCACAAAAGCAGTGTGTAACATCTAATCCCAAGAGTCTCCTTCTGCCACAGAGGGAAGAACAGGTGTTGTGCTGTAGAATGTTAATAAGAAAGCTGTGAGCTCTGTGCACTCGAGGACTTCCTCTCATTCTCCACACACACACACACACACACACACACACACACACACACACACACAAACAGAGACAGAGCTGCTAACAAGTATGCTTTTGTCTCCTTTTAACCCACCCACTGAACATGATCTCACACCGAACACGAGGAGTGGCAGGATATTGCGTGCCTGATTTTTACCTGATGTTTACCTGTGTCTCCTCCGCCTTTCTCTCATCAGTATTCTGCAAAACATGCTTCGAGTCACGCTGTCGTATTGTGCTGATGTGCGTGTGTTTGTGTGTGTAGATTCTCTTGTTCCCTTAATCCGAGAGAAACAATTCCAGATCAACAAAATGTGTCTTTTGGAATCACGTGGCGTGTGTTGGAGGTGTAGAATCCTACATCACTGTTAATCGTTTTAAGGAAAACTCCACTTTATACTCGGCTCGACCACAGTCAAGTCAACCAGGACAGTCAGGAACGTTGGGGTGATTTTTGATGACAGCTTGACCTTCACAGACCACATTTCAACAACTGCACGGTCCTGTAGGTTCATCCTGTACAACATCAAGAAAATCAGACCCTACCTCACGGAACAGGCTACACAATTATTAGCACAGGCTCTTGTCATGTCAAAGCTGGACTACTGCAACGCACTACTCTCGGGCCTCCCAGCCAGCTTTATCAAACCCCTTCAGATGATTCAGAATGCAACAGCACGCCTTGTCTTCAACCAGCCTAAGAGAACCCATGTCACGCCCCTCTTCATCTCCCTCCACTGGCTTCCTGTAGCCGCCTGTATCAAATTCAAGGCCATTTTCCTTGATGCTCACGTACAAGACCTTGTCTGGAACAGCACCCTCCTACCTCAACACTCTCCTGAAGGCTTACGTTCCCTCATGCAATCTGCCATCGATTAACGACCGATGCTTAGTAGTACCTACTCAGCGTGGCTCAAGGTCCCTTTCAAGAACCTTCACACTAACTGTCCCTCAGTGGTGGAATGAACTTCCAACCTCAATCTGGTCCGCAGAATCTGTCATTATCTTCAAAAAACAGTTAAAGACCCACGTCTTCTGTGAACACGTAAGTAACCCCTAAAACACCAACCACGCATTATCCTTTAAAATAAATAAATAAATAAATAAATAAAAATAAATTTAAAAAAAAACTTACTCTGGCTCTTACACCTGGGTGGAGCTTTTTAGATCCAGAATAACAAAATCAGTTGTTGGTGGTCTGAACTGGATGACATCCATGTGCACAAACAGGAGGACCTGGAGATACTCTACAAACATCAAAATATCACTCACTGCATTGTATTAATGCAGGGGTTCCCAATTGATTTATTTTTTCTGTCAGCTGAACCACTTAAATCAAATTATTTTGTGCCAAGTACCCATGGAGATGTGAAGAAGGCTCATGTTAAGTGAACATGTGCCTGTTGAAAAAGTATGTTCTACTCATTTACCACTTTTGTTGTTGTTTTATTCTGTGCATCCTTGCATTAAAATGTTTTCAAGGCCAGGTTTTCACGTTTTGCTTCCAAATGCTGTTTTAAGGAAGCTGGCATACGTTCATTAGGACTACATACTATACGTACTATACGTATCAAACACTTGAGAAAGAGTTTGGCCTTGTCACTTTCTGTGCACATAAATCTACATTTTAAATACTCCTCACCATACTGACAGCTGTACTTTTCCCGCTGTCTAAATTGCGCTTATGTGGTCATCTTCTCGTGATTTACTTTTACCGACAGTATGTCTGTCCAAGTGCTTTTAAGGAGTTCTAAAATTAAAGACACTTCTAGCCACAAAGAACGATTCAGCTAGCTGAACACTGTAATTTACGTCTAAATTTATTTCTAGCAGTACGCTGGAGTTCCATTCCTCTGGTGGAATTTAAACAGACGTATCGGACATGTTCGATCAGTATAAACAAATGAGTTATTTTATCGCTGCAAGTCTGTTATAAGATTAGCCAGGACACTGTTGGGTTTTTGTGTGTAGAGTATCGTGACTGTGTTTAGCTGCTAGTGAGCAGGGGAATGGGAAAGGGGAGGGGTATAACATTGAAACCTAGTAGGCTTTTTTTTTCTTTTAAAAAAAGAAATACTGCAAAGCCCTGAGTGCATACGTACATATGAGCCATTAACTACATTACTGTGGAGTGTGACATCACAACTAACTTCACTGCCGAACACGGGCACCCCCAAAACAGACGGAATTTCCATTTGTTTAAGCCTCTGATAAGAACTGTAAGCTCATGCCTTGACCCATGAGTAATTCATTTCATATTAATGGTTATAATGTCACTGACATTTCTATCACAGTTTCATGAACCCCCTTCAAAGCCACCATGAACCCCCAGTTGGGAAACCCTGTATTAATGTATCACTTTTCACTTATTTCCACAAACTATATGAGCTGACTTCATAAAAGCACATCGATGACACCTAAATGACACATTTGTGCACTCACACTGTACAAACCCTCCAATTTCGGCTCTGTGTAACAGACGCAGACCTGGGCTTGACCTCCCTGACAGCACTGAAATTGCAGCAAATGCTGACACCCACATTATCGAGTGGAAAATGCTATTGATAGCTCCAGGCTGTGGCGCTGTATTGACATCTCGATGGTGGAAAACATGCACTCAGCAAAAACAGCGAGGTAGCCGGAACTGAAGAGGAGCTCATTTTAGTCTCCGGCTCTCAGGACAAGACAGGACAGGGCAGGAAAACCCACAGGAACGGCAGTGTCGGTTTAACACTGTGTCCTTTTCATCAAAAAATATCCATGCTGAACCCGAACACTGACCTGCAAGTGTTCAGAATAACTACAAACGCTTCATGTTACAACGTTGCCACGGATCTCAAAATACTGTTACTGCTGTGATATAACAGTATAAGGAAATGGCTCAAAATGGCTGCAGGTTTTCAAACTCCATTAAACCTGAGAGCTCTCAACACTTTATTGTAGAGTAAAGTATACAGTATCTTTAAGAATTAGGTTTTCGTCAAATAAATATAGTGGTTCTTCCATTGTGTTTCAATCAATTGTTTCTCAAAAGATTTTTTCGTTTCATCAGTTTTCACCTGTCTGTAAAATATTGAGGCTTTGTTTTTGTTTTTTTTCCACAGTATAATAGTGTTGCATCACGATATTCACAGAACTCAGCATGACAATAATTACAACAATAATTAATAACGATCGATCGTATAATCCGATAACGTAAACTTGCGTTAAAACAAGGCATCTTCGCAACAGAAATTCGAACTTTTTACAATGATGCAGGTCTACAGCCACTGAATTCCAACACTATAATTCTCAAATCTGATTGGTTAGAAGGTGTGGATTAATTTCCTATAACAGCAGTTCTGACAGTCATTTCGTCTACGAGGCAAATCACATGTTTATACCAATGCACTCGTTCTGATACGTTATCGTTTCTGTAGTAGCCACTAACGTGGTCACGTACAGTATATGTCAGATGCACCAATTAAAAAAACCTTAGTACCCTTAGTCTATATGGTGAAGTTTGTCTCCAGTGTGAGCGCTTTGTAGCACTCAAAGTTTTCTGACACAGGAATGTCTTCAGGAATTTTTCTAGGTAACATGACAAGCTTGTTTGTCTACTGTGTAAAAAAAAAAATGGCTGTAACTGGAAATGGCTGTAATTCCTAAACGGTTAATGTTTTTGTCAGACCCCTTGAATTCAAGCTGAAAGTCTACACTTCAAATCATATCTCGATTGCTTCATTTCAAATCCATTGTGGTGGTGTAGAGAGGCAGAAATACATCAATTGTGTCGCTGTACAAATACTTATGGACCACACTGTAAGCGATAACGAGAAGTAACTTGTTTTGTGGATGAACAGTAAATGTAACCTTAAACAGATAAGAAATACGACGTGTCAGTCTTTAATAGGATTGATATGATGTGTCATTCTTTAATAAAAGAATAATGACAATCTTCAGGATTCTGTAATTAAAGATGCAGACCTTGTTTCATAGCTTTTGACCCCACAATGAATTAGAATCAATGTCCAAAAACGGACTCTGTTTTCCTTGCACAGGAATATGTTATTTATTTATAAATGTATATCTTATATTTTATGGCATTTTCCAAGTGACCTTAATTTGTGATAAGGTCACTTGGTAATCAAGCTCAGTCGGCAGGATCGTTCTCATTGGAGGATAAACTATGCAATGACAAATGATAAACCCTAGCAGTAAAAAGTGATTAAAAATGAAAATAAATAAATAAAAGTTAATAAATTAGATGTAATAGATATAGTGGTGCAGTGGTGGCTCGGTGGTTAAAGGCTCTGGGTTACAGATCAGAATGTCAGGAGTTCAAGCCCCAGCACTGCCAAGCTACCAACGTTGGGCCCTTGAGCAAGGCCCTTAACCCTCAATTGCTCAGTTGTATAAATGAGATACACGTAAGCCGCTCTGGATAAGGGCGTCTGCCAAAATACCATAAATGTAAATGTAATAAAACATGGTTTAAAATCGAATCTCAAAAACTATTTGATATCAAATTAAAAGGCATGGTCTTAACTCAGCAGTATTCGGTACTAAAGAATGAGCAGAGGATGAAGGGTTAAATGAGAAGATAGAAAACGTACAAAATTAGGTGAAGGTTTAAATGAAAAGGAGTAGGAATCAGACTACTTACTGATTTGGGCTTCTAGAGGATGGAATATCTGGGGAGGAATAAATAAATGAAAAACATATACTGTATTGTTAAGAAAGAGTGAATATAATTTTCAAAGAATAACAAATTGCATTTATAGCCACCTTTGCTTTTAAAGTCTTCAAAGCAACTTTAAGGTTTATTTTAGTTATAAATAGTTTAACTAAGGTATGGATTCACTAAAATTGGCTGTCGAGAACCTTATCTGATGATTGGCTATCATACAAAATGTGCATTTTGTCCATTAATTATATCTTGATTATATTAATTAATTATATCTTATCTATAATTGATTTTTACATACAAAGCTTGTATTTTAATCTGTACAGCATGCAACAAGGAAACCTAACTAATCAAAGAGTGGTTTTAAATAGTACCACATCACATTCAACTCTGCCTCTCTCTCTGTCTCTACAAGATGATCTTTAACTTTAAGATGCTATTAGAAAACATTTCTCTTCTCACAGGAACATTTTACCTTCGTCAAACTGACTTTGCCTGTGCTTGTGAGATTCACCAGAGGGCGCTGCCTCCAAAAACGTCCTCATTAATTCTGATCTTTCCACAATTCCACCTGTACCACCTGTGCCACTTCTCGTCTTTCCCGCATCCTCCTGAAGCTCACAGTCTTTCCTCAAAGAACACGTTTTAGTAAGTGGAGAAACGGTGCTGTCTTTCTGCTGCATATCACCATCTTTCAGCATTTCTTTTTGACCTTCTTTCTCTTCTTTGTCATCCTCCGTAATGCCCCTCGGCTGCTGAGGAGGTGTGCTCATAGGTCCTGAAAGAAGAAAGTGAAGAGAGCAGTGTTCATAAAGCTACATAACACCATTTACAAAAGGTCTGTTCCAATAGGTGTCAACTGAAATAAAGACCAGTTTAGTCCGCTTTGATGTTAAGTTGACATGACCCCGCCCCCCAAAATCCAGTCTTTTTTAATTTATTAATTTTTATACCTAGGTTGTCATTAGAGTATTGCATGTGCAGTGAAGGGAAATAAGTATTCAGACACTTTTGTTTTATTATATACGTCCAGTGCATACACTGTATCCACTTCAAATCTACATTTCTATGTCTTTTGCCTTTATACTTAGAAATAGGCACAAAATAGTATGTGTTCATTAGGATAAACAAAGTTATGATTAAAAACACAATTCATTGAGCAAAAGTATCCAGACACCACATGTTACCAACATTAGTACTCTGTTGCAAAGCAACCCCAGATCATGATGCTGCCACCACCATGCTTCACTGTGGCTGTGTTGTTCTTGGGATCACATGCAGCACCCTTCTTTCTCCAAACATGCCATGCTGAATTCTTGTCAAACAGTTTTTTTGTTTGTTTGTTTCGTCTGAGCAGAGTATATTGTTCCAAAAGATTTATGATTTGTAGACATGTATCTCTGTGTTTCCTCTTCAGCAGAGAAATGAAAGCGGTGCAGCTCATAATGTTGTTCCTGTTGCTGCCTCACTGTAAAACCGGATAAGTTCATTTAACTCAAAAAATTTGAGGAAACTAATTACCTCAAAAATTTTTAAGTTGATAAATCAATTTCTTTAAGCCAAATACACTTAAATATAACAAAAAATTAACTCAAACTTGTTATATTTAAGTGTATTTGGCTTAAAGAAATTGATTTATCAAGTTAAAAATTTTTTAGTTTCCTCAAATTTTTTGAGTTAAATGAACTTATCTGGTTTACAGTACTGCAACTGTTTTTTTCCAAGTGACAGATGGCCTCTCTTATTTTCCTTACCGTTAGTCTGAGAGCATGTTGTGAAATCCCGCGTGGTGCACCTGTCCAGGTACGATTAGTTGCGGTTCCATTAACTTTGCACCTGCATATTATATTATTGAACCAGTTGTACTCACAGGGATATTTAAGATGTCTGTTATGACTCTGTAGCTTTTTCCATTTAAGTGTTGTTTAATAATGTTGTCTCTGAGAAGTTTACGAAGCGCATTCACCTTCATCATGATTGCTCCTTGAGTGAAATCTTCCCAAACAATGGCAGTGGCAAATGGTTTTTTGTTTGTTTGTTTGTTTATTTTTTGCACATTTGTATATAGAACTTGATTTATTCTTATGTAACCTACTTACATATTTTTCATTATAGAGTCCAAATATGGTGGCTAATAGCTTAGTGGTTAGCATGTTTGCCTCGCACCTCCAGCGTTAGGGGTTTGAATCCTGCCTCCATCATGTGTGCATGGAGTTTGCATGCTCTCCCCATGCTTCAGTGGTTTCCTCCAGGTACTCTGATTTCCTCCTCCAGTCCAAAGACATGCGTTGTAGGCAGATTGGCATTTTTTCGAAATTGCCCCCCCCACCACCGCCAAATACTAAGTGGTCCCTGCCTTGTGCCCTGAGTTCCCTCGGATAGGCTCCAGGATCCCCCTGTGTAGGATAAGCAGCACAGAAAATGGATGGATGGCTGGATGGAATCCACATACTTTTTTTCCCCAAACATTTTTTTAACAAATTGTTTATGTTTATGAATGCATACTTTTTTATTGTTCGTATCTATAAGTACAAAGTCAACTGTCGTGTGGATAAATTCACTGAATGTATATAAAATAACAACAACAAAAGTGTCAGAACATTTACTTCCACTCAGTCCAGTAAGAGCAGAGTAATTTATGTGTGTTATCGGCCCAGTAGAGTTTGTGCCACAGAGATTGTTGGCTACACAAGTCTCCATATTAAAAACCTTTTTTCCCTCCTTGTTTGCTAAATTGTAGATTAAATGATCACTGGAGTAATGTGAGTCATGTGATTAGATTTGGTTAGATTTCATGAATGAAGTCATAAGAAGAGGTCTGAATCCTAATCCTGACATATACTGTTACCGTTTATCATTTAGCTGCGTACAAAACAATTAAAAGTTGACTTTTAAAAACTTTTAAAAAAGACTTTTAAAAAATTATGTTGTGAATCTATCACCCTCTATATCTCCCCAGCTGTCTATGACCACCACTGATAATACCTTCATCAAGGGGGATGTCCAAGCTTCTAAAGAGTACCTATATGTGTGTTTTAGATTAAAAGGAAAAACAAACTAATTCATTTTTAAGATATATTCCAATATTCCATAATATGTCTCCATAATTAGATTTAGTTCAGAGACATATTTCCATCTAAAATATTATCACACATTCTCGTATGGTTCATATAAACCTCCTCACATTATCATCCCTGTCATACCGATGACTGTGGAAGAATTCTGAGAGTCATACAAGGTTTCAATGACAACATCTGCATGAGGAAATGTCTGAGGAAACTCCCTGACAGCATCTGCTTTACATTTTGATTAGCTCACAACTATTTCCTTTGCCGGAACATTCTTGGCTGCAGTGCTTCTTTTCTCACCGTCCCCCGAGAGCTGAGATAATGACTCCTGGGCTTCTGAATGTAGGAGGTTTCACAGGAGTTTATACATTCTGCTTCTTATAAATAAGGACATTACAGTGTAGGACTCAGAATCAGGAAGTTTGAAACTGCTTATGAAATCTTTACTTTTACATATTCTTAACTTGAACCTTAAAAAATGTTTTCTACATACTCTTGCATGTCACGCAAGGTAATGTAGCAGCATATCAAATAAAGGAAATTCCTCCGGAATAAAGGAAATTGATTGGAAATAGATTTAATTGATGGGGGTGGGGTAGTCTGATTAGGTAAAGGAGTCAAAGTTCTTTCTCAATACTACATGCTGTATTTATCCTCGTATCATAAACAGTGCTGTGCAAAAACTGCTGGCATGTTTCCATGAAATCAGAAACTGACTCTACCATGTCTTTTTTTGTAAACTCTGAGCTTTGTGGTTATCATATTATCATATGGGAAAAGATCTGTCATGATTTATCTTACTTTCTTATTTTACTTCATAAAAACTTGCCATTTTAACAGGGGTGTGTAGACTTTTTATATCCACTGTAAGCTGTTGGTGTTGCTCTATAAAACTTTCCATTCAGAAGGCAATATAAAAGTCAGCTGTCCTGTAAGGTTCCTTTAATTGAAGATAGTTTCAGACATCTTTCTCATAGAAACAAATCCCATAATTCTGTTCACCAGATGATGGTTTGATGGTAGTTTGAAAAACAACAGAGAGAACTGTTTCTCCAACAGCTAACATACGATGAAGGGTGTCGAATGTAATGCCAGAAAGGTTCCTTATTCGCTGTTATTATTTTTTATGATACAGCATCACTGTAAAATGTTTCAATATTATGGAAATTATATTAAAGAAGTAGATTTCAGAGTTATTGAACTTGTAAATATTATTATTTTTCTCTCACAAGTAAAACTGCTTCTTTCTTTGCGACTAAAAAATAATGAATTGATCAACTTGTCAGTTGTACTGCAAACAAATGATAGTTTTGTTGTAGTGTGTTTTCATTTGTTTTGAGTGTTTTTTTGTAGTTAGTTTGTTCATTTATACTGTATACTTTACCTAGGTAGTATTGTTTTCAGTTATATTACTTTTATTGACATCAGAAAGATACAAATTTCAATTAAAAATATCAAGATACAAGAAACAAACATTTGGTGGCGAAAGAGTAAACACTAAATAGTTGTTTTTTTTTTAATTAAAGATTAAGAATAATGAATTGATAGAACTATATCTATTGCAACGAAAATTTATTTTTAGTTTATTTTGTTGCATGACTGGTTTATTTATTTCTGTAGCTATTTGTTTATTTGCCGGTTGGTTTGCCTGTTTTCCTTATTTGGTTGTTTGTTTGTTTGCTTGTTTATTTATATATTTATTTCACAGCTTCAAAAATATTTTAGATTTAGAATAATAAATGATATTATAAACAAACGATATTGTTTTTGTGGTGTGTTTCAATTTGCCTCGTGCTTGCAGTTTGTTTGTTTATATGTTAGTTTGCTTGTTTTTTTTATCCAGTTTAGTTTGCTTGCTTGTTTGTATATTTATTTGCCAGTAGTTTTGTTTTTCAAATGTATTACATTTATTGGCATCAGAAAGATACAAATTTCAATATCACATTTCAAGAGTACACCATGTCCAGTGGGTTCTGAGCTCCATCCCATGATGCACTGGGCCTTTGGGCCTGCTGTGCACAGATTCAGTAGCTTATTTGAATCAGTTTTTTTCCCCCCAAACACCACTGAACTTCAGCAGTCACTTGGATCAACCCACCGCATGCACAACAACACACAATGACACGATTGTGACAGAAAACCGTGGAACTGACTCACAAAAGCATCTTTTCAGCTTTCGTCCGTGGTAAAAACGCTCGACTGTTGATTAGCTCACAGTTCAGAAGGTCAGCATCGTGCAGTGGGCGATGTGCTGATATCAAGACGTGGGTAAAATTAAATGGATGGATTAAAACATTTTGAAATGTCGATTTAGGTTTAGAGGTGGATATAACTGTATGAGCTACATATTTCCTGGAGAAAATATTTCAGAAAATATTGACCTGAGTGAGTCCAGTGCAGAAGGAACGATGATTCGGAGGAGATCTGTAATAATATAATACGCCTGCATAAATAAAAGATTGACAATTAATCAGACGTTGTCGCTGAGGAAGTCAGGCCTGTAATACATGGAGAACATTAGCAGGAAGTATCTGCACAGCGGCTTTATGAGGCAGTGGACGGGTTATTGATTGTGTTACACTACACAGTAATAGCTTTGTGAGATCTTGGCGTTTCTCTCGGGGGGGGGCTGCTTGGACTTTATGCTAATCATAAAGAGCCGCATTCCATTTGAAGAGCAACAAGGGCCCCTTCTGCATGATAAACACACAGCTGATGGGATGAAAAGCATCAAAAGTTTGCACCCCCTATGGTTTCTGAGTATGAAAGTGCTTTTTTTGTTGTTGTTGTTGTTTGATTGGTTGGGTTTGGGGTTTTTGTTTTTGTTCTTGTTTATTTGATTTTTTTGTGACAAATCATAAAACTGAGAGGATTAAAACGCTGTTGAGGGAATTAAAGAATTTAAAGCTTTCCACATTATTTGTGCATAATAATTGTAAAATTTTGTTACTTTAACCTAAATCACAAATGTCTTTAACACAAATGTATTATTGTTGTTGTTGTTGTTGTTGTTGTTGCTGCTGCTGCTGTTAGTTCATCATTTTGTCCCAAGAGAAGACAAACGTTAATTTTCCTGAACCTCACTATTTATTTTTTTATTTCACACTTGTTTTTATTTTGTTATGCAAGTCATAATATCTCATGGATTATATTCCCCACTATGATTTTTCACTGGGTTTAAAACATATCATTAAAACACTTGGCTTAATAGGTTCCTATTAGGTCAGTCAGAATGAAAAACAAAATAAATAAAAAAAAAGAAAATATACAGACATTAGAATTTATACAAAGAAAATTTTTTATTGTTTATTTAAATGCTTTATTTATTTGTTTGTTTGTTTAAATTAGTTTTTGTTTTGTTTTTGGCCTCAAATTGAATTTCTACGGACCTCACGGTTCAATTCAATTTTATTTAAATGGTACCACAATGTTTTTTTTTTTATTATTCTTTTTTTTTTTACTTTAGAAATTATTTTATTTTAAAATGTACTTTATTTTCTTTTTATTTCATTTATTATTATTATTATTATTATTATTATTATTATCCCACTATGATAACGTGTAGCTTCTAAAACATTAAAATGCACATTTTCATCTGTAATGAAAAGCACAAGACTTAATGTACTTTCTTTAGGTCTGTGATAGAGTTTTCAAATATTATTTAGATTTGTACGAGATTTTCAAATTTGAAAAAAAAAAAAAAAAGAATAACTGAAGAGAGGATTTTACACAGCAGCATAAAAAAAATCCTATAAAGATATATTTAAAATCAATAACATAATATTACCCACTGAGAAAAAAATTTAGATTACCAAAAAAGTGACTTTCACTTTCACAAATGACGAACATTTTTGCATTCACTTGAAAATGTATTTAATGCATTTTTTTATTGATTTGCACAGTCCATAACACTAAGGCCTCTAATGTTCATGCTTCAATAGAAATGTGTGGTGTTGTGATATTTTTTAAATAAACATAAAATGCATAAAGGTGTGTAAAAGTATGAAAGATTATGAAGTTTTGTGGATCTTAACAGAATATTGACCGTTATGTAAACCGTGAAGGTAAAGTGTAAAGTGTGGGCTGAGATTATGAAACATCACGCGCACACACACACACACACAAAAACACACACACACACAGACATACAGACGAGTCAGTCTCGCAAGAATGGTCCAGTCTCAGCGCTGACAGAGACACTACCTAGGACACCCCCCCAGTTCAGAGATAATCCGAGTCAGCAAGCGATAGCTTGTGTTACACACCTTGATGTTTATAACGTATGCAATATAGAATTAATTACATTGATTCTGATTGGTCAGAAGCTAGTTGTATTACAGTGATGTTTCGATAGTAACAACATACACAGGGACTTGTACAGCAGATGAGCCACATAAACATATTTTTAAAACATGTCTAATTGTTCATGTTTAGTTTTCTGTAAGGACATGTTTACTGAACTTTAATGGAAGGAGTCTCCAGTGTCAGGGTTTTAGAACAGTCAGAGGTAAAGCTGGATGTTTTCCAGCATTTGAAAGTCTTCAGGACAGAGGAGTTTGTTCTACTGTATGTTTTTTTTTTTTTTGTCTTATTGACTTCAACAGAGAAAAAAAAGTGAGGCTGGTGAGTTAACGATTGCTTATAGCTGCTATAACGTATGTGATAACTGCATATAACAGGTTTGTTGGGTTCCACAACATTAAAGGTAACTATAAACAGATAAAAATTACAATAAATCGTTCTTTAATCAGTTCAAAATTGTAATCATTGGTAAATTGTTATGATATAAGAGAAATAAAACACTTTTATGCTTCTATAGGAAAATAACCTTTGTTCAAGTATTAATTATATTATATTATTAACAGCATGCCCCGTCATGTTTTATCGAGCTTTTCATACTTCTATAGTAGTTCTTGTTCTGCTCTTGGACCCACAGATAATAACCTCTACCAGAGTTTTCACTGCATACTTTTATGTAATTATATAAAACTCTTTCAGAAGAAGCACCTGGAAGAAACACAAAGCACTGCACACATCAGCTGCTTTTAGAATAATCCCGACAAAAGGATCACCTTTACAAACACATTTCAAAAGAAGCTATTGAGCTCGTCCTCTCGAGTATTCTTGACTATTATTTTAGCAACAAGCTAACACACAAAGCATATATAGCGTCTGCATGGAAAGAGCATATATAGAGTCTGGGGTGGAACTGTATGGAAAATACAGTAGCAATACATAGCATGCAGTAACAGTAACAGTGAAATGTAACACTGGGAAATTAAATATAGGTACATTACTGTGCAAAAGTGAACCCACCTATAGCTTTTTTTCAGAATTGATACAGCTGCAAACACAAATTACAATACTGATTTATTTATTTATAGAACAACAATAGTAGTAGTTGTAGTCATTATTATTATTATTATTATTATTATTAAAACTAGTATTATAATATTAGTGGTGCAAAATAAAAGGAAGAAGAAGAAAAAGAAGAAGAAGAGGAATTTAAGGCAGCATTCATTATCATATGTATATATGGCCTCAGAGAAAGTGTTACAGAATTGATTACTCGCTGTCTGTCTATCGATCTGTCTGTCTATATGTATGTCTATCTATCTTCTTGTCTGTCTATTTCTCATTGTCTATCTGTCTGTATGCATATCTATCTATCTATCTACCTACCTATCTATCATTCTGTCTGCCTTTGTCTTATCTATCTATCTATCTATCTATACGTATGTCTATCTATGTCTGTCTGTCTGCCTTCCTGTCTGTCTATTTCTCATTGTCTATCTGTCTGTATACATGTCTGTCTATCTATCTATCTATCTATCTATCAACCTACCTATCTATCATTCTGTCTGTCTGTCTTTGTCTTATCTATCTATCTATCTATCTATCTATCTATATATCTGTCTGTCTATCTGTCTTTGTTTATCTCTCTATCTGTCTTTCTGTCTGTCTGTCTGTCTATCTATCTATCTCTGTCTACCTGTCTGTCTTTATCTATCTACCTATCTATGTCTGTCTGTCTATCTGTCTGTCTGTCTGTCTATCTATCCATCTATCTCTGTCTACCTGTCTGTCCTTATCGATCTACCTATCTATCTACGTCT
>JANDJT010000114.1:12443805-12458350 GCA_024331685.1 Stegophilus panzeri | reverse complement strand
AGTGTTGTCACATGAAAAGATCTAATCAAATATTTACAAAAATGTGAGGGGTGTACTCACTTTTGTGAGATACTGTATCTCTTTCAAATATCTACAGGAAACCTGTAGGAAATGGCCAGTTCTGTCTTACCCATCAAATGGAACTTTTAGTAATTACGTAAAACCTAGTCAACTGATGAACTTCCATCCTCAAAAACATTTAAATCCTGGTTTAGTTGCCTCATCTTCGTACAGCAATTCATCCATGCATGGTCAGAGTGTGGATGTGTACCACCTGTTTGATGGATCTTGTCAGTTTGTAAAGCGTTAGTGCTCACGTCCTGGTTTTATTTTGCATTGGAATTCATACACATACACAAAAAAATAATAAATGTCATCATAGTATTTATCCGCTTATAGTTACGTTAAATGCTGTGGAAGATTGTTCTTGCCATCATTTACATTTTAGCAGTTACAAAGACAAGTACCACTCTTCCAAAGTCATTTAAAAATGATACCCAGTTATCATCAATATGCACAAGTAGACGCGCAAGATGGCATCACATGCTTGGATCTTTCTTCTAACAAGTGTGTATACGTACAAATCAGAGATGTTACATGGAATACAAGCTTTTCTGTTTCTATATTTCCACCACTTTTTTCATGGTCCTTTTTTTGGAAAGAGAGATGGATTCGAGAGACCGGCTGTATGAGTGGGAAAGTAGCAGAACAATAAATCAGCACCCTTACCTTCTTATCACCGCTCAGACCTCCAGAGGAAAAGCTTCAGTGCCTCCTGATAGTCAATTTAACGCCGACAAGCTCGCATGGACTTCTTGCTATGAAACCCGGCGCATTTGAAATACATCTCCCTCTGGCTTCCTGGGCCTCCGAGAGGGCTGTTTACTTTCCCACTCCTTAGCCTGAATGAATGTCAATGCCCCTCCTTTCTCTCTGTCCCCTTGCTCCCTCTCTCTCTCCCTCCCTCTCTCCCTGCATTGTCGTTCACTACCTCCCTCCCTTTCTCTTTTCTCCTCCTAACTGCTCAACACTGCTTAAAGCCCCACTGAGTGAAAACAGAGGTTTTTCAACTGCACCAGGGCCAATGGCAGACCTGGAGAGAGACTTAGTGTCCAATCAGAGCACAGCCTGGAGGAGGGGACTTGAGATGGGGGAAAAAGGAATAGGACAAAGGAGGAGAAAGAGAGGGAGAAAGAGAGAGAGAGGGAGAGAGAGAGAGAGAGAGAGAGGGGGGGGGGGATTGGCATGAGACAGATTACGCTGTCTCTAAAATGTCCTAAAATGGGGAATAAATGGAATTTGCTAATTGAGGTCTTAAATCGTGATTCGATCTGATTTACAGTTACATTTATTAAATAAACAAAGAAATAAGGCAGAATACAAATCATAAAACTAGTCTACGGGACCAACCTTGTGTATGACACAATCAAAGAACCCAAACTTAGAATAAAATTTAAGTTAAACAAAACACTACAGTCAAGATTCCAAAGTCATCTCAAAATCATTCATGGGGCGGAGATTTGACGGACATTTTGTGCATTTTTTAAAGGCAGACGCTCCACAAACAGATTACAAACATGTTGTACTGTTATATTACAGAGAAAAACCTGTAGAAACGGTGTAAGCAGACATTTATGCAACATTTACGGAAGGAGTCACCATGAAAAAAAAAGTTTTCCACTTTTTTTTTTTTTTACTTCAAACGTTTATAGTTGCTATAACGTCAGTGATAAGGGGCAGTAACTTGTTTCACGGACATCCAAAACATTTAATGCGACAATAAATGGATAAAAAGTAAATGTCATTCTTTAATTACTTCAGATTGTTTAGTAATTAGCAAACTGCTGTGGTATAAGAGGGATAAAACAGTCCCGGATATGCTGTTATAGGAAAATAATAAACAAACAAACAAAAAAAAAAACATTATTGTTTCCACCACAGAGTGGATTATTTGTTAATAACAGCACATCCCGAAGTGTTTTAATCCTCTTTATTTATTCCCTTTCCACTGATGGACCGGATAGAAAATGGCTGATGCATTGTGAAGAGCAAGAAATAGACTACAGACAGTAATCCAATACCAAGAATGTCACTTATATGGTAAGTAGACCTGATAAAATGTTGAATCAGTAGACATGTTTTCATACACACATTTTTATGTGAATATCACATTTAAAAAAAAAAAAAAAAAAAAAAAAAACTCCGGGTGGAAACACCAGATGCGAATAAAATCATCAAAATTGAGGCGGCAAAATTTTTTTATCTGATAATAAGACATGCACATAAACTACTTTGGAAGCACCTTTTTATCAAATAATTTCCTCAGTGCGCATCAGAAAAGTAATGTAACTTTGGCCCAATAAATCATGTGATGGGAAAATTGGCTCATAAACGTAAAAATGCCGGAGTTTCTCCGGAAGTGACGATTCTGTTCTCTTGAACACATGAGATGGAAATGTTGCTTTATTCACAAAGATTTTAATGCGATATTCCAATTTTTTGCAAATGTAATTTGCAGCTAGGATGGAAACATAGCTAGTGACTTCCATTATTACAAATTGATAACAGTGAGCCTTCCTTTCCAAAATTAGGACATCCCACCTCTCCCAGAAGCTCCGGGAGTCTCCCGCATGTTGACAGCGGCTCCATGACGCTCGTAAATTCTATGCAATATCTCAGAAATAGATTTTTTAGAGGGAGCGAGCAAGCGAACAAGAGAGGGAGAGACAAGAGAATTTCTAATAGTAGATGGGCTCTGGAGAGATTGAGAGAACGAGTGATGAGATGTAGCGAGAAAGTGACAGAGAGCGTGTCCCAATTGGTCTCTCTTTCTGCCAACTAGACCAATCAGATTTATCCGTGGCTGTGCTTTACAGTCGACCTTTCTCAGATCAGTGTACCACTGTAGTGTCCTAAAAAGAAGAAAATACTAAACACACCAGCACGGTGATTGGGTGAGATGGGGTTTCCCGGGGGGGCTACGTCCCTGAAGTGAGTTTTTGCAGGGTGGGATGTCTGTAAATGTTGCATTTACCATAATTTGACTGCGCTCTTCTTCCTCCAACTCCAGTGTTCAGATCCAGCTGTTTGTACGAGAGATCCTGCTGGTTTCATACGTTTTGTATCTGGATTGTGCCCTGATAAACGTTCTACCATTTTTATACCTGTTACTGCAGCCTGATTGGTTTATGGCACACAATATGCAAATCAGCTCATTCCGTTCAACCACCAATTCTTGTGTTTTTCCACATTTTCAGTAGGCCAAAAATCAGCTGCCATTTAAATCCTTCAACGTGCCGAATTTTACTGTAATATATCAGGAGGGGTTTCAGCCATCACGTCTCTTGGAGCGAGACAGATCTATATACACTTAGATAACATGCTTCTAAAATGTGATCGGGTGATTGGATTTAAATGTTTTGAATGGGTGCATTTACACCTGCATGTTTACATGGATAAACCCCTATCTGCATATAATCCTGATACTCAATACACATAAATCATCCAAATGTAAACTGGAGTCTTGTGCTTAAAGGGGGCTCGCCTCACATGTAAACGTAACGAGTTAATCTACTACGTTAGTAGTCGTCTTTTAGAGAAGTTAGCAAGACAGCATAAATGTACAAAATTTTACGTCCAATAGCTTTCCAATAGAAACAAAGATTTATTATTTGATAGACACAGTTGTAAAAGCTGAGTTTTTTTTTTTTTCTAAATGTAAACATTTTCAATGCAATCTTTTTCAATACAATACTTTTTGCAATCTTTTGTCTTATTTATTTATTTGTATTCTGTCTGCAAATTTAAAATCCAGCGTCAACCAGCTTGCCAATAATTCCGAACTTTTCCAATCAATTTTAAACTTCCTACAGTTTTCTTGATAATTGTTAAGCTTGTTAACGGGTTCAGGAAAACCATAAATGGTGAAATGTATTCATAAGGCTGTGGTGACGCTAATAATAAAGGAAAGTCTGAAACAAACTGATTTAAAACTTAACCTTCTTTGCGTCACAGGTTCCACTTCGATAGGTCAGAGTTCAGGAGTTCTGAGCCAACACTTATGTTTGTTAATATGGCAGAACCCATGAAAGTTTGGTTAGCGGACAACGCTAAATCTAGCTCTCTGAGGGAAATATTGACGGCTTTGACTTGTTTTCAAACTTACTCTGCCTTGATATTGTTTGGCTGTGTGCTAGCTAGCTAAATTCTTCACCCTCAGTTATTAGCTAGCTTCCATGCTTAGCATTTACATTGCCTCATGACTTTTATCTCCATTACCTCCATTTTTGCCCATCCCACTATAACTATACTTTATCTTACAAAGTAATCATTAAAATACTTTAAAAATCTGAAAATAATTTTGTAATAATTTGTGAATGTCCCACAACATTACCTGAACACATTCACCCTGATGAAACGTTTGGAATAATCCACAAATCACATGATCAACAGGAAGTTGCATCATCCAAAGAAAAATAAGATATCTCGTTCACATTTCTTTATTTTTAATGATATTGTGATATTGACTTACTTTGTATAAACCTGTTACAATAAACAAATTATAGATAGAAAGTAAATTATTAATATTTTACTTTCAAGTAAATGATTCTACTGTCCTCATGCCATTAGCTTGGATGCTATTTACCAACATTTCAGGCATTTGCTAATTCTATGCTAAAACATAATCCTGTTGCTCTTTTAAGACCAAAATGCAACCATTTTTATTTTCCATCCATCCATCCATCCATCTTCTATACCGCTTTATCCTTTTCAGGGTCACGGGGAAACCTGGAGCATATCCCAGGAAGAATCGGGCACAAGGCGGGGTACACCCTGGACAGGCTGCCAATCCCCATTTTTATTTTTTGAATGGTTAAATGCATGTGTTCTGGGTTGTATTCAATGTTGAACTTTTAAGAGTTACAAGGGCTGAATGGCACTGCAATCATACTAGATTTGAAAATTACTGCCTTTAAATTTCATATTTAAATTCCAACCTTATAGCTGATTGATATATAATAATTATTTTTTTAAATAGATTTTTAAAAAACATAAACCTTTTCTCACAGAAAATACAGTAAAATCTAGTTTATTGAAAATACAGAGCCAAGTGTTTTCTTATTGGAGAGAATTTATTAAAACACATTAAACAAATGCACTCGGTACAAAGTAAAACAATGACAATTCACACTTCTTCGTCTGGTCAATTTTCTTAAAACCAAACAGTAACACTGGTTAGATTTAGGCTTTATATTCGTAGCTCGGTCCAGGCTGGCTAACAAAATTCCAACGAACCAAAGAAGTGACTGTGCATGCTGTCGTAGTCCTCGCAGCACTTGCTAGCAATGTTTCCATCCAAAGAAGGAAAACGGCGTTATATTTATTTATTTATTTTTTATATTTATAGATAGATAGATAGATAGATAGCTGAAATAAAACACATTTTACTAAGATAAAATTGAGTTGGTCACATGTTATGAATTTCTTCATTTACTCTCTTTATATTTTGTCTAGTGAAAGAAATTTTGCACGTGTTTATTTTTCACAAGTCATATTTTCCACTTCTTTTTCCACTTGCTAGGTTTTTGGATGGAAACAAAGCCAAAAGTGTCTTTACCAACTTTAGCCTTCTGGTAGCTTTTGAAGCCTGGTGTACAGGAATGAAAACACGTCTAGTATTAGACTGAAGCTTTTTCAAAATTCGTTACATTCATATTAGCTTCAGTTTGATTGCATTTAACCGGAGCTCAATATCTGCACTACAATAATAGAAACGAAAATGGTACAAACGCGTGATCGTATAACTGAAAGTACATACAGTCATCTTGATGACAAAAAGTTGAAATTCCATTATTCCATTATTATTTAAAATGGTTATGCACTGGATTTTGAGCCTCTCTTAATTTACTTAAGTGGATTAGTTGAGGTTTTGCGCTGTGCGTACGTATGAACACTAAACCGTTTTGCAACCCCCCACAAACAAATATTAACACCATTCAAGTACTGACACTACACCGTGTGTTGTGATGAGAGGCTTTAGCATTTAAGGTAATGGCAGAAGAACAAACTGAAAACCTCTATTCGAGTAAGAAAAGCCGTCACATTGCACGAGGACGTCGGGAATGAAATGAGGTTTCGCTTGTGTTTAAATTACCGGATGTCTTTTGACACATCCCGATGAGCTTCACATTCAATGCTTTTACTAAAAACACACATTTAAAATGTAAACACAAAAAAGTCCACTTCCACACCTTCCATGGCAGCAAAATCGATTCTGTGGCCTATGACTGTAGACCAAAAAGTAGTATTGAAGCCAAGCAGGTATTGGCCTTTGGAGAAAACAATGTATATAATGTATGGTTTCAAATTTTCTGCCCAAAGATTGCAACAAGGCTATAAACTTTGGATTAAAAGGAATATTGTGAAAATTATAAAAGTAAACATACCATATATCACTTCCCGATGATTTCAGGGGCCGTATTACAGAAAGGTCCTACTTTTGAAAATAATCCTATAATGTTGCCAACAATGACAAGTTTTATTTATTAAAGAATGAAACATACTTTTTTTTTTATCATTTATTGTTACATTTATATATACTTAACAGTTGAGATGGCATGAAAGGTGGAAAGGAGGAAGAAAACTGGGGAAAGTTCCCACTTTTCATTAACGCAGCATACCAGACATAACAATTGATTATTGGATACTTTAGGATTTTGTCATTTGAGATAAAATGAGATATTCCTAAATTCTAAGTTTGAAGGGGGAGGGGGGGGGCAAACTTGAACCTTATCACAGATCCTAACATAGGATTTTCTGTTTTTCTGTAATACGACCCCAGCTTAATTCAACACTTGATACACTTGTACAGTCAAGTAAAGAGAAACAAATCCATTACTGTTATAATACACACTCATAATACTGCAGAACCAGTGTTACCAGGGAGCTGAAATCCTTAAATATGACAAAAAGTGCTGCAGCTATTTCATAATTAATGGATAAGAAACTCAGTGCCTGTCAGGGTCCTTGTTCATGAGCAGACATGTTCATATCATCAAGCACAATTTCATTTATATGCCGTTGTTAAGGAAAAACAATAAAAAGCCTGACAGGACTGCATGTAACACGTTAATAATTCCAGGTTATGGCTGAATAATTCTTATGATGCACTCAGAGACAGTGATAGTGCACATAAAATGGGGGTTATATCCATTTTATATCCCATCATCTCCAAAATGCCTTTAACCACTATACAGCGCATTGCAAGCAGCATAATCCATAACTAGCATTTGGGTCACATGACCATCTTCCTCCTTCCGGATGCAGTACACAAGAAGAACCTCTAGATGTGGCACCACATTCAAGCACCAGTAAAAGATTCTGGTGCTGGAGGGCAGGGGAGGGGCTCCAAGAAATGTCTCAGAAATGATAGATTTCAAAGATCCGTAAGAGGAAGAGAGCATCCTTGTCACGCACTGTCCTCGGATCTCTCTCCGTCGGCCGTAGTAAATAAAAAAAAAACAGAAGCAGGAGAATACTGATCAACTCACAAGCGCACACGCTTCAAGACAAAAGTGCAATTCATAAGATTTGTTTTATCTGTATGATGGGAGGAATGTTCCAGAATAATGTTCAAATTTGATCTACGAGAGAGAGAGAGAGAGAGAGAGAGAGAGAGAGAGAGATTATTAAGATGAGGGCTAGTCTTCGATGCAGATGACGTCTGAGGGTTTGCTGGATTTGAGGTCAGATGGAGACACGTCTCTCAAAACCTCACTGGATTTCTTGTCCATGTGGCTGCTGGGTGCTGGAGGACCGTTCGAGGACACTATATAAACATGAGAACAAGATAGAAACATGGAATCAGCGCAGGTCATGGGAAAGATATTCCCTCAAACTCAAAACTTAGAGCAAACAATAACAAAATAACGAAGGAAAGGATCATAGCAAACGGTAGATTATCATAGTTGGTACAGCGTGATTAATAACGGTGTGATGCGGCCTGATGAGTTAGTGTTACCTAAAACAGCATGTCCTGGCATGTTGTATTCCTCTTAGACAACAGCAATTTGCCAACCAATGCAATTTTATAAAGAACGACACATTATATTTTTTATTCATATATAGATACATATAATGTTCACAAAACAAGTGCCTGCACTATAGCAGCTATAAACAGTGCTTCTCTCACCAGCCTCTATTTTCTCTCTCTTGGGAGAATAATAAGACTAAATAAGACACAAAAAATTGTAAAAAAAAAAAAAAAAAAAGTGTAAAGGTACAGCTGTGTAGGTTGTTACTATGGAAATTATGTATCAGAATGAGTGTATTAATATAAACCTGTGAATTGCCTTAAAGATGGAACTACTGTCAGAGCTGCTATTATACAAAATTAATCAATAATTTTTGGCCAATCAGAGAAACACCCAGAAATGTTTTTGGGGGAAAAAAGAAAAACAAAAAACTTCCAATACCCAGCTTGCATAAATGTGCACACCCTTTTATAATTAACAATGTGGCAGTGTTCAGAATGAACCAATCACATTCAAGCTCATGTTAAATACTAATTAGTGTACACCTGCCATCAATTAAAGTGACTGATTGCCCCCAAATAAAGTACAGCTGTTCCTATAGGATTCTCCTGACATCTTCTTGGTAACATCCAACTGGAAAAGCCATTTGCCACAAATAGCTTATAAAGCAGGTACGGGATCTCATTGTTGATAAATATCAATCAGGAGAGGGTTACAAAAAAATTTCCAAGGCATTGGATATACCATGGAATGGAACACCGCAAAGACTATAATCAACAAGTGGAGAAAATATGGCACAACAGTGACACTACTAAGAACAGGATGTCCATCTAAAATTGATGAGAAGATCAGGAGAAAACTGGTCAGGGAGGCTGCAGAGAGGCCTACAGCAACATAAAAAGAATTGCAGCAATCGGCAAGTACTGGTCACTCCCTACTTGTGACAACAAGCTCCTGAATTCTTCATATCTTTGGGCTATGGGGTGGGGTTGCAAGGCAGAAGCCTGTTTTAACCAAAAAATAAATAAAATACATCCAATCTCCCAAAACCACGTGGAATAATGTGTTATGGTTGAACTTTTTGGGCATAATACCAAATGATACATTTGGCACAAAAGAACAAACACACAGTACATCACCAAAAGAACACCATCCCCATGGGGAAGCATGGTGGTGGCAGCATCATACTTTGGGTCTGTTTTTCTTCAACAGGAACTGGGGCTTTAATCAGGTTGGAGGGGATAATGAATAGCTCCAAATACCAGTGAATTTTGGCACAAAACCTTAAGGCTTCTGCTAAAACACTTAAGATGAAGAGGAATTTTACCTTTCAGCATGACAACGATCCGAAGCAAACTTCCAGATCAACAAAGGAATGGCTTCACCAAAACAAGTTCAAGGTTTTGGAACGGCCCAGCCGGAGTCCAGACCTAAATCCAATCAAAAATCTGCGGGGTGACCTGAAGAGGGCTGTGCACCGGAGATGCCCAGCCAATCTGATAGAGATAGAATGCTTTTGCAAGAAAGAATGGAAGAACTGCAAAATATTGCTAAGTCAAGATGTGCCAAACTGATTGACTCTTACACAAAATAGATAGCATGCTGTGATCAAATCTAAAGGTGCTTCAACTAAGTATTAGTTTAGGGGTGTGCACACTTATGCAACCGAGAAAATTTTCTATTTTTCTTTTTTTTTTTCCCCCCTAAAATGATTCTTATTGTTTTTCACTTTACTTAATAGGCTGATGAGATAAAAGCTACATAACTGTATATATAGACTAGTTATACAATTTAATTTGTGGATATAGTATGTTTATGTTTTCTTAGTTTATTCAAGCTAAGAAAATTCCATAAGAAAATACAAGGTTCTAGATTTCTGGCTGTTTCATGATTAAAGTATTTGAGTATATGAGTATATGTCCAGGTTTAAGAAAAAAAATGTTTTATTCTAACTGTGATAACCAAAATTATAGGAAAAATGAATAAACTGTTGCTGCATAATGTTCTCCAAATCCAACTCACATATAGACGGTTGGCTTTAGAGGTTTTTTCAATTGTTTTTAAAATGCTATTAATAGCCATTATATAAGTAACAGAAATTGAGATCATCTTGTAATGGGTTTACATCCTATATTTTCCTAATATTTGTGTTAAACCAACATTAAGCGTAAACACCATGCATGAGGCTGGAGGTGCAAAGTGTTTCACTTGAGCGTAGATATCTTTATTTGAAAGATAGTGATATCAGCCCTCGTCTAGCTCTTGTGAAGCTTGACTGCTGCTGAGTCAGAAGTTACTCACCACTAACGTACGGCCCCAGGGGCATCTGGCTGTAGTTAACCATGGCAGCTCCAGCAGGACCTCGAAATCCTCCTCCGAAACTGTTACTGTACATTGAAGAACAGGCAAAAGCTCCCTGTGGAAAAGGCTGAGCACACATACACACACACACACACACAGGGAGAAAAATTAGGACAAAACTCTAATGACTGAAAAAATCTGAATGTTACGTAGTTAGTAAAACTAAGATTGCACGCTGTGTAGGAATAAAACACTTGAGTTTGCTGTTAACGTGATTCTGATTCTGACCTGCTGGGGTTGAGGCTCACGGTTGGTGAGACGGCTCAGGATGCTCCTCTCAGACATGTGGAGTCGAGCGGATACAGGAGGGATGCGGGAGAGCATGGACGGCAGCCTCGTCACGTCCGCTTTCATATCGCTCAGCAGTTCTTCCAGCTGATTCAGCACTGGCAGAAACAGAACATGAATGTCAGCATGACGTGATGCTACAGAGATTAAACAGAGCAATTGTGGCACAATATGGCACCCATTAAGTGAACCTTTGTGTAGGACGGCATTCGCCGGCTTATTTCCAGCCAGAGACTCTTTGGAAAGGTGCTGATGCGACTCAGCCAGACACTCGACCTCGGCGAAACGCGTGTTAAGCGCCATGGCTGGGTGTGTGGAGTCCTGAGTCATGTTCAGGTAAGCTGCCCGCCTTAACTGCTCTTCAATCACCAGGGCCTGCTCCAACAGCTGAGGTCGACAGACAGATGGTTCTTAAGTAGGGCAATTTTTTTTTCCCCGAACAATTTGGGTACAATTTGACTCACCTTGAACCTCCGTGCCAGGAACTTGTTCTTCATCTCCAGGTAGTTGCCTTTGTTCATCTCGGTCTTAAAGGGCTCATTGAGGATGGCATAGCGTGGGTCGTTCTGGATGTCCTGCCAGCGGGCGTAGCCGTGACTGAGACACGCAGATGTAGTCAAGGAGCCAAATACGGGTAATATTAAAGCAAAGAAACTGAACTAACCTGGGGTAGCTAAGAGCGTTTTCACAACTAATTCTATGTGGTTCAGTTTGATACAGTGCATAATTAAACAAACCAAAAAAGAAAAAAAAAAAACATGTGCTGTGGAGTGTGTAGGACGGAGTGTGGCTGAAAATATACTTGAAAAATTTGTTCATTTATTGGTAAGAAATATGGCAATGGAAAAAGCTAACAAACCTCTAGCAAGGGCACACAACCTGTACTGTACTACTATGTAATATCTGCACTCCTAGTCATTACTGCTACATTTCAACTCTGACCAGTACTGCTGCTACTGGTTCCTATAAATACTACTGCAACTTTTTTTCTGAACATCTACTCACTGGCCAATTTTTTGCACTGATTCAACATTAATTGCACATCTCATTCATGCCCATTTTTATTTTGTTGTCCTTGCACTTTGTTTAGTGTCCTGTCTATTCTTGGCTGTTGATCTGTATCTAACCAAATTACCACCACCACCACTGTTGTGTGGCCAGAAAGAGTCTTGTAAACTGAACTGAAAAAAATTAAATGAAGTAATCAAATGAAGCTTAACTTAATGAAGGTATGTTCACACATGCAGCGACAAAGCGACCGGAGAGTGTTCATTTTCAACAAGACCTGGTGACTTCTGGCAACATGAGCGACAGCGTCCGTTGGAGACTAGATGTGGGCGTGCCCAGCAAAAAGTTCAACTAAGGCCATAAGTTAAGCTTGGTTAATTGGCGCTTGCGCTTTTGCCTAAGATAGATGGTCGCAATGGCAAAGAGCACACACTGCTTCATCTCGTAGGATATGATGCATATATATATATATATATATATATACAGTGGTGAATTTTATATACAGTGGTGAATTTTATATACAAACGCTCTCCCTCCAGTATATTTCATTTTAGGGGCAAGAAAACTGGTTTGTTGCCAAAAGTGGAATGCTACTTGCATCACTCACTGATAAATGTTACTATGGCAACCAGTAGTAGGAACATCTTCTGGCGAATTCAGAGTACAGCGAATTGCAACTTGCAGCGATAAAATCACTGTGCGTGTGAACGTACTTTTAATAAACAGAAGTGAATGGAACTGAAGCAAGTGAACTAACTTGAACTAAACTGAAGTATGTAAACTGAACTAAACTTATTTGAACTGAACTTAAGTAACTGAACTAAAGTGAATTAAATTGAAGTAACTAAACTGAAATGAAATTAAGTAATTACACTATACTAAGATAAATAAACTAACATTAAGAAATGAAACTGTGCTGAAATAAACATAATTAACTAAATGTAACTGAAATTAAACAAAAGTTAACTAAAGTGAACTGAGTAAATTAAACTGAAGTAACGTAATTGAACTAAAATGAAATGAACTACACTGGGCTGAAATAAGTAAACTAAAATTGTGGAATAACACCTATGAAGGCTTAAAAACACTAAATTAGGATACGTTACGATGCCGGCCAAAAGCCAGTAGTCATGGCGCCGGTGCCAGATGTCATACATCTTACCGGACGACACAGCGACACGTTCTTCATTCTGCCACAGAGTGTGCAGCTCTGAGAGCACACACAAACACAAAGAAATCCACTTAACATTCACTACTACTCTCATCCACAGTATACTCAACTCAGTAGTTAGACTGAGTGAGCATAAGCTTTAATCTCACCTGTAAAGCCGCCATCTGCGATGTTGAACATGAAGCGTGCCTTGGTGCCATTCTTTTCGTCTTTTTGGCCGTCGTCCACCTCGTCCCTCGCTTCTTTCTCTCCGTTCAGCTGACTCTCAATGGCGTCCTCAGATTTGGGTTCATGGGGAGCAGCTGTTATCGTATTTTTATATAATGTTTGTTATGTCTGAGTAAAATAACAGTTCAAATTGTTTAATCCTGTTTTCAACTCGCTTTTGATGATTTTCCTTTCAAATTCACCATTTAAATAAAGTTTACTTCAGAAATCTAGCTTAGTAATATAAATCTGATGCTTTTATTTAATATGTTCATTTGAAAATAACATTTCAAGAACCTTTGTAACCTTGTTTTGGTTCTTTGTCCTCCAACTTCACGGTAGTAGAAGCGTCTTTTTCCGTTTTCTCAGCTGTGTTCTCTATATCTTTACTTTGTTGTCCTACAAATCAACACCGTAAATTTACCAACAGTTTTTTGGTTAAAAAAAAAAAAAAATAAATAAAATAAAATAAAAAAAAAAAAATAATAATAATATTTATTATTATTATTATTATTATTATTATCAGCTTTATTTACACAGGTCTTAACATTTTGATTCCTGTTCTCACCTATAGGTGGTGTCTGACTGGCGGACTGCTCGTTCTGCTTAGATATTTGTTGCGTTTGATTGGCTGAGGGCTCTGATTCGGCGGGTGAGTCGTCTTTCTTCTCGCTCTCTTCGTTTGACTTCTGCTCAGCGCCACCTCTTTTAAGTTCTTCACTCTCGCTCGTCTTGTCAGGATAACATTCGGATTCTTTGGATGTCTGAGAAGACAGACAGGATTGCTGGTTGAAAAAAAATTTTTAAAAAGAAGGAGGAAACATGTAGATGGGAGATTGCAGGGGATTTGCGCATTTCAATCACCTCAGACTCGGCCGTTTTCAAGCTCTCGTGTTCAGTGCTGTCTTTATCTTCCGGGGGAACGGGACCGCTCTCAGGTTTGTCTGTTAAATAGAAGAGATATTCAGGAAATAAAAGATCATTACACATAATGTGTAGTCAGTTTCAGAATTATTGGCACCCTTTTAAAGATGTTTAAGTGATGGTAACACTTGTCAATAACAGTACATGAATAATCATGCACTAATACCTGAATTAATACTTACTTAAATATGAACTAATGAGTTAAGGCATGTACTAATCATGAACTAATGTGAGTCTTATGAATTCATGCACGAATAATGACAACGTTTGTTAATTAATGTATTAATTAACATGTACGAGTAAACTAAATCAAACATTAATTAATTTTAATGAATGAATGAATGAATGAATTAATTAATTAATTAATTTAACGTGCATAATTTCATAATTGTTTATATAATTAATTTCACCTGGGCCATCGCCACCCGGAGCATGTATTAGTACTATCTGTATTTTATATGTATTATTCTATATGTATTTTATCCTTTTATGGTTACATTCAATGTTGTGGCCCATCCACGAAAAAGTTACTTTCTGTGCAGTCTTCCCACAA
>JANDJT010000114.1:12365802-12387509 GCA_024331685.1 Stegophilus panzeri | reverse complement strand
GGTGTGCCTCCTGCTTGGTTGGAATGAAAACCTGCACCCACACCGGCCCTTTCCGGATAAGATTGCCCACCCCTGCCCTATACCCACCATCCTATTCAACAGCATGCAGGTCAGACTTTCCACCAGCAGGGGGCAGAAAACGTGCACAGATGGCCGAAGTATGAAGACATGGTGTTCATGTAGTGTTTGAGAGGACAATATGTTTTGATTTACAGAGGAATATATACAAAGAAATAGTTTAAAGGAAGCTTAAAATTGTAGATGAATCGCATTTGATTATGTGATATTATATATTTGCCCATATAATTTCTATAAATAATTTACAATTACAGAGAAGAACAGGATTCTCAACCAAGACTGCCTTTTGTGTTCTTCAGTATAAAGACATATATAATATTTATAAGCTTTACCTCTGTCTGTTATAAAGCGCTGACTCTGAACACTCCTTCCATCCATCCATCCATCCATTTTCCATACCACTTTTGGTACACAGGGTCGCAGGGAAGCCTGGAGCCTATCCCAGGGAACTCGGGGAACAAGGCAGGGGACACCCTGGAAGGGGTGCCAACCCATCGCAGAGCACAACCACACATTCACACACATTCACACACCATGGACAATTTGGAAATGCCAATCGGTCTACAACGCATGTCTTTGGACTGGAGGAAGAAACCAGAGTACCGAGAGGAAACCCACGAAGCACAGGGAGAACATGCAAACTCCGCGCACACCGGGCAGAGGCGGGATTCAAACCCCCAACCCCGGACGTGCGAGGCAAACGTGCTAAGCACTAAGCCACCTTCCATAAATGCTAAATAAACTTTTCCTCACAGAAAACATCACCATAAATGATCACACATGTTTTTTCAATCCATTTATGTGGAGTATCTGCAATACAATCAGATATTAGAAAAATAATTAACATAAACTTACTTTTGGAATTACTGTCCAAGCTGCTGTCACAGTAAATTAATCAACACCCTCTGACCAGTCAGAATCGAGCATTCAATTATGTACAGTAGTTCTGGGGAAACGTCAACCTGCTTCAATGAAGAGTATAATGTCTTAAAGTTCACTGTTACTTCATACATGTTTTGAAATGCTTTTGTTATAGTTCATCTACCATGTTATCTGAAGATAACTGGAAGATAACTGCAACTGGATTGGGTTACATTTCTACTTCTTTAAATGAGATTTTTCAAGGCTGTGTCCTCCAACCCACTCAATGTACTGCCTGGAAACTCACAATGACTGTCCTCTAGAGGCTATTGAAAAGACTATTTATGTCTGAATATCTCTGAATCAATGTGTGCATATAGGGTACACATAGGTACAAATACTGACTGAGAATAAAGATATACTGCACATACTCAGCCTACATTTTGCAATACATTCCAGACAGTTCAGCCCCTTAAAGTAAAAGTTTTTTCACGAGTGCCAACAATTTGGAGGTGTATCCTTCATTTAAATGTTATTATATGAAGTTCTCAACATTTGATATCATAACAATGTGATTAAAGTGTGTTTTCAATATCTCAATTTCTGTCCAAAAGGCGTAATTAACCATAACTACAATTGGATGGCCAGAACGTTTCAGTTTTCCATGGATGTTCCATGTTTTTTAATATCAATAAGATATCAGAATATCTGATGGTTCTTTTCTGGGAAGGACAATTCAGAAATAACACCAGCATCTTATTATTGCTTTTCAAGACCATTAGTAGTTGTTTGACTTAACTCTGTTCATTTGAGAATCTGATTAGCAAATATAACTGTACACTAATCTAATCTAGCTAGCTAGTTAACAAGCTAATTTGCTAGCTAGTTAGCTAGCTAGTTTTGTTCGCAAAACCATCACAACGGCGCAACTTGCCTATCACCATTAATCAACTCTATTCACATGAAATATGTGAATATACTATATGAAGGCATGTTTGAGTTTGCTAGCAAGCTTAGTAATGACAGTTTTCTCTGTCTGTGGAGAGTAGGCTAGCTAGCAAGCTAGCTTGCTGTGTAACAAACTGCTTATGAAGTTCTTCAAATAACATTATACCCATTCATTCATCTTCAGGAACTGATTTATCGTGGTCACGGTCACTTTGACTGTGGATTGAGTCGATCATGAGAAGACTAGGCATAAGGCAAAGACATTATATCAGGAAAAAGAAACAACGCCAGTATTTTTGGCTACTTAAAGGTACTTTTTAGTTTGGGGGGGGACTCCCACTCAGGCTTCTGAGCAGATTATAAGATCCACCTCTAATTACTAAAATCCATTCTGTGTGGAAAGAGGTGAGACCTGACTGCTAATTAATGACACCCATAATTAGCAGGTGTTGTGAATCTGAGTTCTAGGCTTTCACTAATGAACAGTTGTTACTCTCAGTATAATGTTCCTACTAGACAAAGTTTGTAGAAGTTGATGGTTTTTGGTTCTGAGGCTTGGACTAAAGTTTACTATAGGCTCAAGGATGCCTCTGAGGTGAGCCTAATGTGTGTTTCTTTTATTTGGGAATCTAGGTAAATTTGACAGTTTTTAATTATTTGCTTGTTTGACAGGCTCTACTGGTTGCTTCTGGTGAATCTTGCTGTTTACATTAGTGCTGAAACTGGTGAGTTCATTACAGAACTTCAATGTCTGTTAGCAAAACATAATCTACATATTAATTCTTTGCTGTGGTGCAGTTTACAGTTATGGCTCTCAATATGGAAGCAAACCAGGAAACTTAACTGAGGCAGAAAGTACCCCTGCACTAAGTAAACCCCTGCTACCAGATGTTTCTTGCAGTGATGTAAAGGGCCAAGGTCCTTGCTTTGAGATGGTATCAACAAGTGGCAGTAATGATTCATTTTTCCAGGCTGCTAGTTACGAAGCCTCTTCCTCTGGCGTGGCCTCACAGGGATCAAGGTGTGGCTTCATGCAATTTGGAGACGCCTATGGCTCGCCAATTTTTGCCTCTTCCTTAAACTCCAGCCCTTCAGTCAGTGGTTCTAATGCTGAGTATGATCCCATTATTCCTCATATTGTATCATATGGCTCCGTGTATAGACTTCTAAAACCACATGGTGCCTACACCTCCTCTAGAACTGTGCCGTTTGCAAGCTATAAGCCTCCTATCACCAGTTCTGTCACAACAACATCTATGTCTGTACCAAATGGCTATAAGATTAGTTATGATGCCACTCAGAGATACTTACAACTCTGTGGCTGCTACAAATTATTTAAGAAATAAGCCCTCACTAAGCAACATGGTGATCTCAAGTGGCCCCATGATAAAATTTATAATACCAAATTGGAGTAACTACCAACTTGTACAAACTATCAACAAAGCCCAGAGTAGTTATGAATCTGGTGTACCCAGCAAGCCATTGGTGACAGTTGACCAACCTACTGTTGAAACTTATAAGCCTTTTGAGCATAGCCAAGGAATGAACAATAAAAGGCCTACTTCCCAGCCTCAAGTGCCAAATGGAAGTGGACACCAGTCTCCTCAAACTCTTAAACCAATAAGTGTCCCCAAACCTAATTTGATAAGTAAAAATCCATCCACTCTACAATCAAGAACCACAGAGCCTAGGTTTACACAACCGGGAAATGCTTACAGCTCAGCAGACACAACCTACAAACCCTCTGGTGTCTTCAACCCTGCTCAGACCACCTATATGCAGCAAATAGCCAAGGCAGTGCAGAGTAGCCTGCAGATAGCAGATATTTTCCAAGATGTTGTACATGACTCTAGTTCCAATGCAATACCATTGAGTGGCTCTGCATATATGTTTACAAGACCAGGATATGTCCATGGCACATCTGTAACTACAGGTACCTCTATGCATATGTCCTCTAGCAGTGCTAAGATAGTACAAAGTAACTACATGAAACATTTCTATCAAGCAGGACTTTCTTTCCCCAAAGGTGGTTATGGTTCTGCTTTATCTGCAGTGGCTTAAGGTGACTCAAGGAATGATTTTGAATACTCAGGAAATGTGTATGGCCCAGCTGATAATGCCTATAACTCAAATTCCCAGCCCACTGCTAGCAATTCCAGTTTGACCCAAAATCCATACTTCATAGCCAGGCAAGGTCAGAGCTCGTATTCTATGTTTAAGCCACTGCAACCCAACTACAAATCTTTTCCAACAAGGTATATGCAAATGCCATTAAAGAGTTACAATACCCAAGTTTCTCAAAAGGTATTTGTTCAGGATTCTGAACAGCTAAACCAAATGAATCAGATGTTTGATGACCAGGCTGTAACTTCAGAAGGCTTTCAAACCTGGCACCATTATGGTTCTGGCTTGATTTCTGACCCTGTCCTGAACAGTGATCAAGGTAAGTGACCTCAAAAGCCTGATTTTCAACCTTTAGTATCTATTCAGTCTCGTCCATACAAACCTAAAAGCCTGTTTGATTATATGTCGGGTCTGCCTCTCCTAGCTGAACAATCTGTCTCCTCTGCCCCATTAATTGTGTCCCAGGGAAGTGTTGGACTTGCTATGCCAAGGTCTGTTTCTGACTCTTTGAGTAATGTTGTGGACCAGACTAGTTATCAGTCAAGTGTCCTTGCCAATCCTTTGCAACAATTTTTCAGGCCTTTGTCATCGTCACATAGTAGTCAGTCTGGATCTCCAGAAATTTGGTATGGACCTTCACAACCAGACTCGGGGTTTGCCCTGAGAGGCTCCAAGCCAGTGATGAATTTCCATAAGGTTTCATTTACCAGGCCACTCCACTGTGGGCAGGGTTCATTCAGTCCTAACCAGAATTAATGATTCCAATCGTAGTAACTACCCATATCTGTCTTATGGAAAAATGAAAGGCCCATTTCCACTTGTTTTGAAGTGTGATCAAGGTGTTTCACAAGAAGACCATGGAGCATATTCTACTGAAATTAAATGTTCAAATAGTACATATAATGATACTTCTACCCAGAAATAGGTTGGATTTCCTTAATGTGGCAAAGGACATGTAATGGTAGAACTCTGGGTTTTCCTGTATCTTTCTAGGTTGACTTGTCTCTGCAGCAACTTGTTTAAATACTGTCATGAATAAAGATTGCCTTTATGAAAAATGTTTTCATAAATCTGTTTTATAGCTCTGCTCACCTGTGCTTATACAGCTACTGCGAAAGTTCAATATCCTATTTTTAAAAAGGAGAATCACTCATGCTTGGTGTCAATTTGAAATAAAATATAAAACAAAGTTACAATACCGTGATCGGGTCAGTAATTGGCTCTACTATAGTGTTTAAAAACAAGGATCCTTAAGGCACCTTTGGTTACTTTTCTGAAAAGGAACCCCTCTGAATGAGTCTCCAGAGAGCCTTTAGGATGGAACATGGTACTACCTCTATTTGTATTTGTTTTGTGACACTCCCAGGCTTGCATATCAAATATGATACGGTTTAGGATTTAAGTGGAATAGTCTCAGAATCTTTACACCTAATATAGACAAAACAATGGTGACCTTTTAACATCCTGCTTGCTTTCCAGAGTTTTTTCATGGGCCTAGTATTAGGTTTTTTTTTTTTGTTTTTTTTTTCTTGTGCTGATTAAAAAATGTTTTGTGTAAAAGTACATAGAAGCCAAGTGGATAACTTTTTTTTTTTATTATTATTATTATTATTTTTTTTTTTATGATAGCCTCACTTTGGAAATATAACTGGGGGGGAGTGTTAAAATGAATGAGTAATTCTATAACTCGCTGAATGTTTTATATATTATAATATAGTTGTCTGCTTATATACAGATAACAAGTCTGACTTGTCTTGTAGAAGCCATAGCTGTAACTATTCCTCATGCCTATATGTTCACTGAGGAGATGTTGAAAATACTGCATGTGAAGAAGGGAGCAGCAATATCCCAGAAATCATTACACTCTGTCAATGTAAATTTTATGTAATATAACATGCTAGGTGTTTGCTTTGTCAAAGGGGAGCCAGGGGAATTAGGGTAATATCACTTGTATAATGAAGGGAGCCTGAGTTTGGAAGTGTTACAGATCGTTCAAAACAAAATTACAGCACTGCACCTAGATCAGCCCTGATGGTTCCTGGTGATCAAGGTCAGCATGATTGAGGCAGGTTCTGCACACTGAAATGCTTTGTGAATAAAGTGGCAGAAGGGCCAAGAGTGACTAAATGCTTTGTAATGACTTCCATTCCCTGATATGTACTTTTTATAACCATTTTCTGAGAAACTCAAAGCTAAAATAGTGTTTGATAGGTCATCATGGGTTGAAGCACTTTGAGGTCTGGCCAGATGTATTATGGAACAAATATACGCCAAGTATAGGAGCTAGGATTTTGATTATAATTATGGTAATGTTTGAACATTACAATCTCTTGCTTGTGTCTGGTTGGCATGGGCAGCATGTAGATCTAAGCATACTTGCATACCAAAGAGGAGTGTTGTGGAATGGCAATGTGTGAAGTGCTAAAGCTCGTCTAGCACCGGGCTCGCTCTATTTTAAGGCCTCTGGCAGGTGCCATAACGGTATGTTTGTTCAATAACAGTAACCTCTCCTTGGGATTTCTCATTCTCGTTCCTGGAAACCTGCAGTGTTTGCTTCACCCTATCTATCGGCATGAAGTATTGTGTATATGTAGCACGTATGCAGTTGTTGACTGACTGGGTTGTAGGTAACAACACAGAATTCTTTTACCCCCTTTGCTCTAAGGATATTGGATGACGCAGGTGTCATCAGCAACTTTCCACATCAATCATCCCCGGCTGTTCTTGGCTCTTTCAGCCTGACCATGGCAACAAGCAGACCTAGGACACGTTCTGGCTTCTCTCACTATTTTTAACAGAATTACACAGAACTCTTCAGGATTGAGCTCAGAGCAGAGGGCTGACGTACGGTGAGGGAGGGATGTGAGGCCGGCTTGTTCCGTCACCTGTGACGATATCTTAAATTGGTATGGGTCAGGTGGAGTGACCAAGGCTTACACATGACACGGGTGTGGGTCATATTGCCTAGAAACTCTCAAGGAGCTCAACACTTGTGTGTTTATCTAACAGGAAAGAGTGATTAGCAGATCATCATTACGGTAATCCAAGTTCTGTGTGGTGTGTTTTTTAATGAATTGATAATGGTTTCAAATCATACCCATTAATGAGTCTTGATTGTTATCATGATGTAATTGGCAACTTTTCTTTTCACTGCGAATAGTTTTATGGTGGCATAGCATCCAATTTAGCAATGTTATATAAGTTCAAGCTTCGTGGTTAATATTTCTGCAGGTTTATGTCGTAGAGTTCTTGCACAGGTCTGGAAAACGTTGGAGGAAAAAAGTGTGGATATTATTGATATGGATCAACACCCAGGACCTTAAGTTTTTAAAGTAATTGTCATTAGTCACAAATTTTAAACATTAGCAAAGAAATTTGGTCAAGGAAAGTCTATAAAGTTGAGTGGAAAATTTGTCTGGAATTTTATCAAAACACAAAGTAGAGGTTCATACCTTTTTTTTTTTTTTTTTTTTTTTTTTTTTTTTTTTTTTTTTTTTTTTTTTTTAAATATTCTTTAAGATTACATTAACTTTATTATCTTACTTTTTTATTTAGTATTCACTTGAGTACATTTTGGTCGTAATTCCTTCTTGTAATACTTCCAAATTTTTAATAGAAGTGTGAAGCTAAGATGCAGAACATTCTTGTAGAACTAACTGGCATTAATCGCTATACCATCAGAATGTGTTCTTGAAATTATTTCACAGGATCTTCCTTATTAAATGGTTCACATACTTTTAGCATGAACTGTATATATTAAGATAATGTCCATTCTCCATGTCTCTGGCTTGTCTTCTTCCCATGCCTCAGACTTCTCAGTCAATGTCATCACTTTCTCTAAGTGCCATGCCTCAGGTCCCTTCTCTGGGACGTAGAGCCGCTTCACATCGCTACATCTGTACCAAGGTCCTATTGGCTGAGGGTGAGGAGACACCCTTCACTGAGCACTGTCGCAACTATGAGAACCAGTATCAGGTGAGAACCTCAGACACCACCTACGTCACACAGCAATAGACGTAATCAGAAGACCAAAGCAGTAGAATTATTAGTGTCATTGTTTAATATGTGCTACTCCTGTAAGATTCTCTAGATGGCTAAATGGTTCTACGTTGAATCTTTTCTAAAAGGAAAACACTCGGTTATTAGGTTTCTCCAGGAGGACAAACTAAAGAATCTCTTAGGGTGCTAGACTAAGCCTTTTAGCTAGTAAGTTATGTTTTTATTAAAGTTGTTTCCTCCTTTAAGCGACAATCATAGTTTGAAGTGTGTGTTAGGAGGTGCATGTGGTACTGTTTGAGTGAAATACTATATATGTCGTCAAATTGAAAAATAAAAGAAGCAAACAGGATGTTTGGATACATAGAATTATTTTTGAAAACGAGATTTGGATTTCTCGAGGGTTCTGTTAACCAGCTAAGAGTAAATCTAAAGGGAACCCTTAAAGGTTCTGTGTTGAACACTACAACGGAGGTTTTCCCTGATATAAATCCGAGTAGAAGCCTGTTTATGAAGGAAAGAAACCTTAAGCAACCCTTAACAGTGTACTTGGAACCTTTTAACCATTCTAGATGGAAACTTGAATGGTTCACCAAGGGGATAAATCAAAGAAGCCATTAGGGTGCCAGATGGAGACTTCTTTCTAATAATATTGTTTATGATTTAATGAAATAAAGTTATTGTAATTGAATTACTGTATTTAGCAGGCATTTGTCTTTTAAAACAAAATAAACTTAGACTTAAGTAACAAATAAATATCAATTTAAAACAATTATGAATACACATCCACATGCAGAGGTGTCAACATCTATACAGTGCCCTCCACTAATATTGGCACCCTTGGTAAATATGAGCAAAGAAGGCTGTGACAAAATGTCTTTATTAAAAAAAAAAGTTCACAAAAATACTCTGCTTTCATGGATGTATTCTAACAAAAAATGTCCAGGTCCTCTGGCAGAAAAACAGCCCCGAAACATTAAAGATCCACCACCATATTTAACCATGTGCATGAGGTACTTTTCCATATGGCTACCTCTCTGTGTGCGCCAAAACCACCTCTGGTGTTTATTACCAAAAAGCTCTATTTTGGTTTCATCTGACCATAGCACCTGATCCCATTTGAAGTTCCAGTAGTGTCTGGCAAACTGAAGACACTTGAGTTTGTTTTTGGATGAGAGTAGCGGCTTTTTTCTTGAAACCCTTCCAAACAACTTGTGGTGATGTAGGTGACTTCGGATTGTAGTTATGGAGATTTTCTGACCCCAAGATGCAACTAACTTCTGTAGTTCTCCAGCTGTGATCCTTGGAGATTTTTTGGCCACTCGAACCATCCTCTTAACAGTGTGTTGAGATGATATAGACACACGTCCAATTCCAGGTTGATTCATAACACTTCCAGTTGACTGGAACGTTTTAATTTTTGCCCTGATGGTGGAAATAGGCATTTTCAATGCTTGTGCTATTTTCTTATAGCCACTTCCCATTTTGTGAAGCTCAACAACCTTTTGCCTCACCTCACAGCTATATTCCTTGGTCTTACCCATTGTTGCTTGTATTTTCTCATTTGTAAGTCGCTTTGGATAAAAGTGTCTGCTAAATGAATAAATGTAAATGTTATGGGAACTTGGCCTATGTGTTCTCCATATTTATACCCCTGTGAAACAGGAAGTAATGGCTGAACAGTTTCCTGTTCCTAGTCACCCAGGTGTGCTAAAAATATATATATCAATGGGAATATACTTAATATATTTTTCTCCTATGAATTCATAGGACTGACAATAATTGTTGCACACCTATATTTAACAAAGAGAGATATATATCTTTTTTTTATTTTTTATTTTTTTTTTATAAACCTGTGTTGGGTTTGCAATTGTTTGATATCCATGAGAGCAGAGTATTTTTGCGAATTTTTTGAACAAAACATCAAAAGGTTAAACAATAAAGACAATTTTTCTCAGCCTTCTTTGCTCATATTCACCAAGGGTGCCAATATTAGTAGAGGGCACTGTAGTTTAAATTAGCATTAGCCCAGTGCTATGGTGAAATGGGAGCTGCCTAAAAATGAGGGTTTTCTGCTTTTATAGCTCAAGCAGTAGTCAGACCAAATGGCCCAGGGGAAAGGAACAATTCACCGAAGGGGAAAGTATGCAGGACTTTAAAAACATGCATTTGCTTCTGGTATCAGTTATTTTCGCTTTGCTCTGATTTTATCTAGCTGAAATTTGACTGTGAATCTGCAAGCCAACAGAAAATTAAGGGGCAGGACTGTGGAAGAGCCACTAATTATTAAGGAGCGGTCACAACAAACTTTTGCCTTGCTACTATTGCTTGGTGTATATATGGTGTACTAACGGTCTTGTCCACTGACAGGCCTGTTAAGATTTTCTTGTGAACAGTGTTGGCAAACTACACATAAACGTATACCTCCTTTCTGAACCAGGTTCTACAGACAGAGATTCAAAAGCTGAAGGACCAGATGCAGAAGCTGCACAGAGACCTGACCAAGCACCACTCGCTCATCAACACGGACTCCATGGAGGAGATCCTAGAGAGATCCTTGCACATTGATGAACAGATTGAAGCACAGCACTCTGCCATGCAGACCTTGAGGACCATGTTTGAGGAGGTGAGGCTGAAGGATATCACCATGGTGCAGTAAAGCAGCAAAAGAAAAGTCCACCAGTGCAAATATGTCTTAGTGGTTTCACTCAGCCAGGTCATTTTAAAAAGTCTAATAGTCAAAATAGAGGCAATGTATACTCTCGAAGGTCCAGGATGACAGTCGCACTCATCTGAGGGTCTTCAAACTCCTATTCATGTGTTCATGCCTTGAATATTGGGTACAATCAATGAATATTAGGTACAATCCTAAAAACAGTATGATCATGCATTCAAGGGTACCCCCAGTGATAAGTAGAGGAAAAAAAAGAAAACCCCATAAATCAGGACTAACTTTTTCTTAATATTCCACTACATTTCAGCACATATATTTTCTTTCATAGGCCTGTGAGGAGACATTTCAGAGAGTCACAAATGAGCAGGAAATCTATGAAGGTAAGTCAAAGCACTTCTCAGCTGTTCCTTGAAATCTGGATGCTCCTTGATGTATCTTTTGAAGCACATACTTGTTTTCTTATCTCAGCACAGCTCCATGATCTTCTTCAGCTAAAGCAGGAAAACTCATACTTGATGACCATCGCACGACAGATCGGACCGTACATATTGTCTATAGCAAAAGTCAAAGAGCGTCTTGACCCCAGGTAGCCATCATTCCCATTCGTATCATTAAAATCATATGAAATCAATCACTGATGGAAGATTCATATTTTAGGTTCCAGGAGCCAAAAGAACCTGAAGATGACTGCACTGAGACCATGCTAAAAATCTATGAAGATTGTACAGTGACCAATGAATCACAGCACAGGTGATCTTATATGCTGCTAAAGGTTTACAATGTTCATACACTGAATTCTCAGGATTTCAGATTTGTCTAAAAATCCAAAGCTTGGTTTGAGGTTCAGTAATTTATTTTCATACATAATTTGAAATTGAGATCTATGATGAACCTTTTTATGTTAAACCAACAATCAGAGCTTGCCATGCGTCCGCTAGACATTTCTATAGTTACAGAAAAGTGACCATTCTATGAATACAACAAGATCATTATACAAAAAAGGGAAGAGAAAATATGCATTGATAACCAGCACTGACCAGTGAAAGATGTCTGGAGATGTTGCTTAAAACATATAATTAGAATTAAAATAAGTTTACCTTTATTCAGAAGAATGTTCTGTTTGAAACATTTCCATATTTGTTTCCTTTGGCATGCTTCCTTGTTTAGCTACCTTGAACACAGTTAATTAATAATCTCCACAATGAACATTTCTCACAAAATCCCTTAGGTGGAAACCTGTTTTGCAATGTTCTGTCAATACAAGACTATTGTAATAAAATAAACCATTGCAAACTTCAAATGTCTCAGAATGAACTAATACAATCTTAATCGCAATTCAAAACAACCTAAAGAATAAGTATAGCTACAGCTATACTTCATTTAAACATACCAATGCTAAGAAACCAACCACTGATCATTTTACTTGGGTTCTTTCCCACCAGTAACGATGAGCGCTCTTTCACAGTCTACAGCCAGGATTCACACAGAAATAAGAAAACTGGAATCTTACAGCATGAGGCACCAAAAAACTCCGACCACCGCTCCCAAAGCAAACACAGAAATATTTCCGAGACACCACTACGCAAAGAGCTGCCATTCTAACACCACGCCTTCAACCGACAATGTAAAGGACCTTCATCATAACCTTAATGTCCAGACTAAAGTACAAAACAAATGCAATAATATTAACTAAATATTTAGGGCTTCTACTGAATGACTTTAGATTGGACGGAAAAATGGACACACTGAAAGAAATTTACTTTAAAATGTAGAATGATTTTTATTTGCCAATAAAGTACTATAAGTATGCAATACTGAAGTTGCATTGTAATGTTACATGATTTAAAGCTTTAACGTAACTTTAAGAACATTAATTTAATTTAATTTTATATGTATAGCACTTTTAACAATGGACATTGTCTCAAAGCAGCTTTACAGAAACATATAAACACAGGATACAGATTTTAAGTGTGTGAATTTATCCCTATTGAGCAAGTCGGTGGCGACGGTGGTGAGGAAAAACTCCTTAAGATGATATGAGGAAGAAACTTTGAGAGGAACCAGACTCAGAAGGGAACCCATCATCATCTGGGTAACAACAGATAGTGTGAAAGTAAAAGAAATTTCATTATGGTTTTTATATGTAGTCTGTTTGTTGAACTAGTCCACTGTTCACTAACGGAGACATAGTAAAATGTTTATACAATAACAGACTGTTACTGTATAATCACAGTGCTTACAGCTAACTGAAATGAGTTGTTACTGTAAATTTTACAGTACACTCGTATACATTGCATGCTATTTTCATTTATGAACTACTGTGAAAGTTTTTTCCTGTTTGACTTGAGTTTTGAAGAAGAAAAAAAAAGGAATGAAGTCATGAAACTGTCTACTGTATTTTGAATCATGTGTTATAAAATGTATAAAAATTTGTATTCTGGTTTGTGTACTTGGTGTATATAAAAATTGAGTGTTACAACATGGAACATATTATAAAACTGTGTAAAATCAAATTGTAAAACTTCAATGCTTAGAGTCAGATATCTCTCAAATGTTTTAGATGAGAATCCAACATTGATTAAAGTTTCTTGAGCAAAACTACACCGATCAGCCATAACAGTAAAACCACTGACAGGTGAAGTGAATAAAATTGAATATCTCATTATAGTGGCACCTGTCAAAGAGGGAAGGGGGGGTTAGTTCTTGAAATCGATGTGTTAGAAGCAAGAAAAATGGGCAAACATAAGGATCTGAGCGACTTTAACGAGGACCAAATTATGGTGGCTGGACCAAGTACACCCCTTCATGGCAACAGTATTCCCTAATAGCAGTGGCCTCTTTCAGCAGGATAATGCTCCCTGCTACACTGCAAAAATTGTTCAGGAATGGTTTGAGGACCATTACAAGGAGTTCAAGGTGTTGACTTGGCCTCCAAATTCCCCAGATCTCAATCCGATCGAGTAGCTCTGGTCCGACCATTGAGGCCCCACCTAGCAACTTGCAGGACTTAAAGGATCTGCTGCTAACGTCTTGGTTCCAGATACCACAGCACACCTTCAGAGGTCTTGTGGAGTCCATGCCTTGACGGGTCACAGCTGTTTTGGTGTTACAAGGAGGACCTACACGATATTAGGCGGGTGGTTTTAATGTTATGGCTGATCGGTGTAATTCACGAACATTAGAACTTAGGGGTTTCTTGTCTTTTTGATCTAGAACTTTAAGTTGAATAAATTGTGATTGATTGATTGGCGAATTTAGGGTTTTATTTCAAAATGAAATAAGGGAGTATTTGTACCTGTCTAGCTAAAATATAACCTAATGTTTGATTTATGATATTTAAATTGAGTTTTATGTACGGAACATTCTGCCTTGACAGCCTGTATAACTTTATTACTAGCAATTTATGCGGCTAGCTATGAAGCTGATTTAAATTGATACACTAGACACGGACTACATTTAATTTCTGACATTTTAAAGAAAAGTGTGCTTCGCATTACAGTACATCTCGTGTGTGTGTGTGTGTTACATGCAAAAAGATGATGTTTGGGGGGGGGCACAGAAATAAATAGATGAACTAACTTAAGTTGTCAGTTTTATTTCTGTTACTGAAGAGGAAAGGTGAGGTTACTTTGGGATACAGGGACATATCTTCAGTGAGTTATCTGTTTGATTGCATGCGCTGAATGGTTCCTAAAAGAGGAACTCTCGTAAAATCCTGCATGTCCTGATCATGGCTGTCATCACCCTCTCAGATTATGGCCAAAAGTAAAGAGGCTATAATTCTGATGGCTGAGCTGTCACCACCGCAGCAGATAGACGCACCACAGTACCAGACAGCAACATAAATTAAAAAATAGATGAGTAAAGGGGTAGGTAAATGGTAATGGTAAGTGGTCTGCATTTATATAGAGCTTTTTTAACCTTAGCGGTTCCAAAGCACTTTACACTGGTTCTCATTCACCCATTCATTCTCTCACACACACACACACTCACACACCAATGGTAGTAGAGCTGCCATGCAAGGTGCTAACTTGCCATCGGGAGCAACTTGGGGTTCAGTGTCTTACCCAAGGACACTTCAGTACGTGGAGTCATGTGGGCCGGGAATCGAACCACCAACCCTACGATTAGTGGACAACCCACTCTATCACCTGAGCCACAGCCGCCCAGGTACGATGTGGAGAGACAGATAATGGTCCAGCCATTAACTAGGTCTGTAAAAAATGACATTTTTGTACAGTAGAATGCACAAGTCTGTTATTACCAGGAACTACTGTATCATATATGGGGCAGTGGTGGTTTGAAGGTTAAGGTCGGGGGTTCAAGTCCCAGCACTGCCAAGCTGCCACTGTTGGGCCCTTGAGCAAGGCCCTTAACCCTCTCTGCTCCAGGGGTGCTGTATCATAGCTGACCCTGCACTCTGACCCCAACCTCTAAACATGCTGGGGTATGCAAAGAAAAAGAATTTCACTGTGCTGTAATGTATACGTGATCAATAAACACTCATTATCATTATATGATCAACTTCAAAATTATTGGCCAAAAACAAAACAACAACAGAATTTCACTTTTCCTTTACATTTAAAAAAAGAAAAAAAAAAGAGTTTCTATCATACGTTACATACGAGTGTGTTCACTCTCCAGAAACTCTCATGTTGCCTTAAACTGGCTTTTGACTGTGAGATTACTTCGGTCGATTTATATTCTCATTAATATCTTGCCTGCAAGACTGAAATAACATGGCAGATTATGTGGTAGATCTGCGATTATAGAAAATGACTACGTTTTATTTACGTCAGCATGCGAACTTGAGGTAATAAGGATATTTTTTAGGTCTATTAGCATAAGATGTCGTGTTTACATCTTGCCATTGCCAGTGAGTTTTGTGTCAGCCTGCCGTTCTCGACTCACGCCCGAAGAATCGTTTTATGATGTTCGATTTTTGTCTGCAACTACAAAATTGTTTATGGCTGTTTTTATGGCTGATGGTCCAGGAAATTTTTGACATCATAAATTTTGCTATGAACCAGGATATTTTAGCCCCCAAAACAAGCTTGCCTGTGCCAACATGGCGTTTTCAACAACCTCATGACCCGAAACATACACCAACTCAACACAGAAATAGCTACATCATGTGTGCAATATACAGCTACAGTAAGTCTTCAGTTTTTAATCCTGAATGTCCACATACACAAACCATTAAGGAAGAATGTAATGGAACTTGAAATGTTTTAATGAAGGAGGGTCGCATATACTGAGTAGTAAATATCCGACATCAAAACAGTCTGGAAAACATATAAATGAATGTAAATGTATATCAATAAAAAAAGCACAGTTATAAGTTTCTTTTTTGCGTTTGTATCAGTTTACGTTTAGAAATTGTGTATTAGTTTTTGATTAAATACAGAGTTTTTATCTTATTTTTTTACTCTAATGTCGCGAGCGGTTTATTTTAAGTCATAAAGAATTTTTTTTTTAAATGTTTCTTCAAGAGAAGTCACAATATCAATAATTCGATCTTTGAGACAGAATCCCATTATCTTTAGCATGGAGCTCTCCATCATCAGATTTCCAGGATATGGGGAAAGGAATTATTTCAATAACAAGACAACTTTTATTGATTCATTATGTGCAATTACGCAGAGTAACGAAGGAGGTAAACGAGCTGCTGATTTGCAGCGAGAGCACCGATAGGCCCATAAATCATCCCGAAGCAGGTGATGTGACACTCGATGAACTATTATAAACTCCCTGTGCTACAGTACACTCAACCCCCCTCTCCAATCATCTCACAAGTTCAGCAACAGCAAACCATTTCTCTTTGTCTCCTATATAGCTCCTGTATATTAGTTCATGTCATAGGCTTCATCAGGGCAGAGCTTCTCTCTCTCTCTCTCTTACTTTTCATAATCTTTCTCAGACATTATTATCATGTGTATAGTATTTGACCAATTATTCAGAGTTGTCAGGAACTTAGCTGTAATGGATGAGAATGTGTTCTAAGTAAGGAATAAAACTCTAGGGGCATGATGTTATAGAGAAATAATCAACCACAGGTCGGTGTGATGCAGCCGATAACAGCATGTTACAAAGTGTTTTATCCCACTTGTTCCCCAGCAATCTGCCAACAATTACAATTATTGAATGAGACATTGTACTTTTTACATATTTGTTGGTACATTGAATGTTGTTGAACCTCCATGATGATAAATTAGTTCCTGTTATCACTTAAGGAATGACTGAAAAATATTTACTCATTTAATTCATCTGTGAATTCATGTTTTGTTGAAGCTGCTGATGATGCTCATGTGATGTTCACACCCAACGGTCTGCAGAGTTTATGCAGAATGGTGCGGAAAACAAAAAACATCCAGTGAGTGTCAGTTCTTCGGGTAGAAATGCCTTGTTGATGAGAGAGCTCAGAGGAGAACGGAGACTGGTTTGAGCTACTCTAACAGGAAAGCTACAGTAACTCACATAACCACTCTTTACAACCGTGGTGAGCATCTGGAAAAGCATCTCAGATTGTTGTGTGTGTGAAAATCCTAGGAAGTTAGCCTGTATCTGCATGATTTGCGTGAATAATTGGATGTACAGTTGCTCCTAATAAATTGGCCGGGGTGTGTATGTGTGTGTGTGTAAGGCAAGAGTATAGTAACAGGGCCATCTCTATCCTCAAGAGTGGATTCTCCTACAAACAGAAGTCAAGGGGATCAGGCTCATTAAAAACGCTGAAAAACTGAACTGTCGGATGGAGCTGCAGCTCAGGGCTCTCTCTCTCGTCATGGTCGTTCATCATCCACCTCACCCTTCCAGCTCCACCCGCCTCGAACATCCTGCTCACGTTATGTAGGAAACCGTTCTCCGAAGTTCTCGATGCGACCGTAGCGTCAGAAAACCTTCTTTTCTATAGTATTTCAACTGCATACTGTAGTGATCAAGGATCGACACATTTCACACTGGATTGTAATAATTAACTTCCATTGTCCTAATTTATTCACATCAGCAGCAACACGGAAAAGTAGGTCAGCTAGAAGATAAATCTCTGCTGTAGAAGTAGCCATGAATGATTTTTTTAGCAGATATATGAATATGGCTTACGGTCGCTATCTAGTGACAAAATCACAGTGAGAATTTATTATTACTTTTTTAAATAGAAATTAAACTCACAAAGTCTTTATTATTCTTTATTTTTCTCACCATGAGGTTGGTTGGAAATTTAAATGGAAACCTTACTCATTAGGTCAAGAAGAAAATACTTGGTGCTCTATTATAGGAAAATAATCATAAACCGACAGAGTGGTGTGATGGCACACATACCATATACCACAGCAATGAGGTCATACTGTTTATCCGTTTATAGTTACATTTCATGTCTTAAAGCTTGTCATATCTCTGAGAAACAACAAGTCCTACCTCCTAAAGACTTTCCCATGTCAGCTTGACCTCTGACTGTTACAAAAAGTGCAGATGCTGGAGGCTCCTTCCATAAAATGATAAACAAACATCCCCTCAGAAATCTTATCAACAATTATGCATGGTTTTGAATCAGCTTATGTGGCACATCCATCGTACAAGTCTTACTATATAATATAAATAATAACGTATGCTCTTACTGAAGCTGCTGCTATAGAAAATTCATCAACACCTTCTGCCCAATCAGAATCAAGAATTCAAGCTCAGTTCTGATTTTAAAAAATGTGTACGAAATAGACAGTGTACGAATCGAAACACACTGCAAACAATAACGTCGAGTGAAAATATATTGAATGGTCCAATGTATCTATTATTTCCTATTATAGTATTACACTAAACCAAATATTAGATTATTGAACCTATTTCCAGACATTTGTTTTTCTATTGGCAGATAATTTTGCTAATACTAAACATATGTCTAGAAAGAAGCAAAATTGTCTGTCCATAGAATACGCAAATGTGAAGCTTGAAATAAAAAATGTCTAGAAATAGGTTTAAATGATCTTATATTTGGTGTATTGTAATCTTTTAATAGGAACTATTAGATACATTTGAGTTATTTTTAAGATGTTTTCACATGCAAAGATGTAATTTGTTTATTTGTTTACACGTTTAGTTTTCTTGCAAATACTGTAACGCGTTGTTGTTCTGAGTTCTTCTACACTTTTAGAACATTGTGAACTCTGTGCTTGTTCTTCTTTGGAAGTTTCTAAGTAGAACCGTACAACAGAATGGTTCCCAGTCAAAAAGGCAGAGCAGGAACCCTTTCAGGAACCCTTAATTATCCAATGAACCCCTAAGAGTTTACACAGCAAATCTGCATCTACCTTTCATTAACCCCCTCATCATATCTCATATATATCTCCAGGTCATTTTCCTCCACTGTTCGATCGGGTATAAATTACAAAGGAATAATGTCTCTGCTGGCTTCTAATCAAACCTCAGAGCTGCATTACGCCCTTTCTAATCGTTTCCTTTCACGTCCTAATATGAGCTCATTCTCTTCCAAATCTCTAATGAGCCATTAAGGGGGAAGAAAATCATTCTGTAGCCATCGATGAATGATTTATTATTTTATTTTTTTAAATATATATTAGTCTGCAGAACCTGTCAAAATGAAATCAAGCTCATGTCGTTATTTCTCCTAAGGGAGGCTTTTTAATTATTATGACACTGAAATATGCTTTAGGACTCCAGAGATAATAAAGACATTTTTTTTTACCCGTGGGTTTGTGCTGTTGCATAGATTTCAGTTTTCTGTTACTTGTTCTGGTGAAACCTGCTGCTGCTGGATGAACAATGAATAATGGAAAGAAGAGAAATTCCATTTCAGTTTCATTATAATTATGCAGATCATACTGCAGTTGTCATCAGTTTTAATGCTTATGTTAATTACTTTAGGCCATGGTAGATATTCATATTCAAATTCTATATTCATAACTGCTTCATTAATGCAATATGAGCAGAGAAGGCTGTGAAACATTGTCTTTATTGTTGAACCTTTTGATCTTTTTTTTTTTTAATTCACAAAAATACTCTGCTCTCATGGATATCAAGCAATTGCAAACAATTTAACATAGGTTTATTAAAAAATACATCTTTGTTAAATATAGGTGTGCATCAACTATTGATACCCTTTTAGTCAATACTTTGTGATACCTCGCTTTGCCAAGATAACAGCTCTGAGTCTTCTCCTATAATGCCTGATGAGATTGGAGAATACAGGGCAAGGGATCTGAGACCATTCCTCCATACAGAATCTCTCCAGATCCTTCAAATTTTGAGGTCCACGCTGGTGGACTCTCCTCTTCAGTTCACCCCACAGGTTTTCTATGGGTTTCAGGTCAGGGGACTGGGATGGCCATGGCAGGACCTTGATTTTGTGCTCAGTAAACCATTTTTGTGTTGATTTTGATGATGTTTTGGATCATCATTTGATGATGTTTTGATTGTCCTGCTGGAAGATCCAACCACGGCCTGTTTTAAGCTTTCTGGCAGAGGCAGTCAGATTTTCATTTAATATCTGTTCATATTTGATAGTCCATGATGCCATGTATCTTAACAAAATGTCCAGGTCCTCTGGCAGAAAAATAGTCCCAAAACATTAAAGAGCCACCACCATATTTAACCGTGGGCATGAGGTACTTTTCCATATGACTACCTCTCTGTGTGTGACAAAACTCTGGTGTTTATCTCTGGTTTAATCCCAAAAACACTAAATCCCCCTTAGATAAATAAACATGGCAATGTGTGTGTGGATGGTGTCCCGTGATGGACTGGGGTCTCAACCAGAGTGTGTATCCCCGCCTGACACCCAGTGTTTCCTAGTCTTTTCTATATATTTAAAATTTTCTATAGAATTCCTATTATATAAATTCTATTTTTTGCCTGAAATCAGGTTGGTTTTCCTCCTGCATACTGTACAGCTTTCACCAGCCATTAACTCCTCAGCAACAAGAACCCATTAACAAGCAGCTACATCTTAATTAAAGCTCTCCCAAGTGCTCGCATGTGGAGGTAAAAAGAGTGCGAGAAACACTAGAAACACGTTCTTGGGTACATGAGCTATTGCTTCTTTAATCAGACGTTATATGCGACAAAACCATAAAAACATTAAGATCCAATTAAAACGCTCAGCAGCGAGTATTAATAAGTTGAAATAAATGCTGATGTCCACGAAAGTCACGCTGTTCTTGTGATTGCTGCATCATTTGCAATCCTGACAAATATCTATATAAAAAAAATGTCGTTATAATTAGTATTCAACATCAGCCCGAATCTCTGACCAGCAAATCAAGCGCTAATGAGGACACGGTATAAATTATCTCTATCGGCATGGGGAGAAAATAATAACAGCTCAGGCTCAGAAGCATGAGCTCAATAATCAACCATCTAACCATCACCTTCCTGTGTTTCTCATTAGCAGCAATCTAATCGAGCCCACGTCTACCGTCACTGCAGACACGGAGCACCGAAACATTATCCGCACGGAAATATAGCATAAATAACTAATTGCTGTCTCCGTAGCAGGCAGCGTAGTTCCTATGGAAACCATTAATGACCTTAATATGAAATGAGAACAAAAACATGTGTATAATTCTAAAACAGGCAGCACGGAAGGATAGCAATGCTGTGCTTTTAGATAAGAGAGAAATCAAAAGGAGGTTATGGAGGTATACACACACACAAATACATTTCATAGTAACACTGACGCATATCCAGATCTCATCTGACACAATTAACACCAACGCAAGTAAAGTTTTAGAGCAACGAAGAGAAGCAGCAAACTTCAGAAATATTGGCACCCTCTATGATATGAATGCATACGTGTAACGAGAATGCATATGTGTATTCATATACATATGCATACGTGTAATGCATATACAAGAACGCATACGTGTAACGAGTGAGAGTTTAAACTGAAACATCCTACATACAGTAGGATGCTCTACAGGTTAATCTGCACGCAGTGACCATATTAATACTGGGTACTAAAAAGGTATATATTTATTAAAAAAAAAAAAAAAAAAAAAAAAAAAGGGGCATGACA
>JANDJT010000114.1:12319624-12365702 GCA_024331685.1 Stegophilus panzeri | reverse complement strand
TATTTAAAAAGTCACAAACATTTATCAGTTCACTTAATTCTGTTTCTTAGATTGTCTAATTTTACAGTATTTAATCTAGTCATGACATGATTCAAACTGCAGCTGCAGTGAGGCTTGGTGGATCTGCATTTTGCGGGTTAGGTCTCAAGAAGAACTTGTGCAACCCTACCAGTTGTTAGGGATATTCATACTAATGGGATTATGTAACCACAGGATAGATTTTTGTTGATGTTAAAGGAAAGAGCACTTCTCTGATTGCCTGAATGGAAATTTTGATTCAAAACCAGTGTGTGTAATATAATTATTATATGTAATTATTACCCATTCTCTTGAATAATTGTGTACCACTAATTATGTTGTCACCTAGAACTTGGCTGATGAATGATACTCATAGGTAAAATATCAGATTGCAAACAGATTTTTAATCCAAAAACTGCCATTTTTTTGCATCACACCAGCTTACAATCAGGTGATGGAAAATCCACAGTGATCACATGACCTCAAAGCACTGCATTGAAAGAGAAAAAGAAGCGACCCATCACGGATGTCACGCACAGCTGGCTGCACGTCAGGCAATGTATAATGTGGAAATATTATTGTCGGTGCAACTTTACTTTCCTCATAACCTGAATTTGACCTTGAGGAAACTATCAGAACCTCAGTTACAGATTACAACTTTACAATAGATTAATGACAGAATAATTTACTCCACATCACTGTGAGATTACAAAATGAGGAACTGACTTTACAAAATGAGTCAACTAATAAACAGGAAGTGGACTGCCACAAGAGGAAACCGTTACTAAAGGGTTACTACAGTCCCCTCCGGAACTATTGGAACGGCAAGGCCAATTCATTTGTTTGTGCTGTACACAGATGACATTTGGGTTTAAGATCAAAAGATGGAGATGAGACGAGGGTTTAGGATTTCAGCTTTTAATATTTTGTTGCACATCACTTTCTTGCAATAACTGTATCAAGCCTGCGACTCATTGACATCACTAAATTGTTGGTTTCTACTTTTGTGATGCTTTTCCAGGCTTTTACTGCAGCCCCTTTCAGGAGGGTGGAGGGGTGGAGGGGAATCATGAGTGTTTTGGATGATGTCTTGCCGCATGATGAAGTTTCTCCCGATTAATTTGGATGCATTTCTCTGTAAATTGGCAGACAAAATGTTCCTGTAAACTTCTGAATTAATTCTGCTGATACCATCATGAGTTCCATCATCAATAAAGATTAGTGAGAATGTTCCAGAAGCAGTAATGCAAGCCTAAGCCATGACGCTACTGCCACCATGTTTCACAGATGAGCTCGTATGTTTTGGATCATAAGCAGATCCTTTCTTTCTCCACACTTAGAACTTTGCATCACTTTGTGTAGAGGTTAATCTTGGTTCCAGAACTTTTGTGGCTCGCCTCTGTATTTCTTTTCGAATTCCAATCTGATTCTTACTGCTGATGAGTGGTTTGCATCTTGTGGTATGGCCTCTATATTTCCAGTCTTGAAGTCTTCTTTGAACAGTGGATTGTGATACCTTCACCCCTGCCTGTGGAAATTGTTCGTGATGTCACTGACTGTTGTTTTGTTTTGTTTTTCCTTCACAGCTCTCACAATGTTTCTGTCATCAGCTGTTGTTGTTTTCCTTGGCCAACCCAGGCCAGTGGTTTCTTTCTTTTACAGGATGTTCCAAATTGCTGTATTGGCTATGCCCAGTGTTTGTGCAATGCCTCTGATTGATTTTCCCTCTTTTCTCAGCTTCAAAATGAAGGTTTAATCAATCAATCTAACAGGACACACCTGGGTAACAAGAAACACCAGTCAGTCACATATTCGAATATTTTTTGCTCGCCTACAAATTGGGTGGTCTGATACAAAATGTGCTATGTTCTATGTCATTTAACACATCTTCATATAAATACCAGGAAATAAAAGCTGAAATTCTACACTCTTTTGATCTCAAACCCAAATATCTTCAGTCTACAGCAAAAATAATAATAATAATGAATTGGCCTTGTCGTTCCAATTGTTTCAGAGAGGACTGTATAAAGCCTTTGATCAAAAAGGAATTCAAGTAATAGTAGTGTACAGAACATGAGGAAAGTGGCAGTATTATTATTATCCAGCATCTTCGTTCAACAACAAAACTTCGAACAACCTCAATAATCTGAAGGATAAAAAAAAAAAAAAAGGCAAAAGATCAAAAAGTACAGAAATTGTGAAAGGTCAAGTACAAATCCTCTCTCTCTCTCTTTTTTTTTTTTATAATCCATCTTTCCGGCTATACAATGGGCTACTTGCACAAACTTTATACCGGATTATAACCAAGACGCCACTTTTGCTTCGGGCTCGTCTGCTATAATGGCAACTGTGCTATTTTACACCTGCTCCTGAAAATGAATGTCAATGATATTCATCGTATGTGTAAGAATATTTCCAAAGCTTCTTTTAGTAAGCTGTAGAAAGGCGTCAGAATGCACTTAAACTACTATGGAGGTAAGAAAATACCTATGAGTAGAACCCAACACCCAAGCTAACGTAAGCCCAACACTATGATTTTATTGTAAGACTGGAAAAAACAAAACAAACAAAACAACAAACGTTAGATGTTGCTGTCTCGCTGTACTGCCGAACCTACACAGTGCTACCGGAGATGGAAATATGTCATGTCCCTGAGTGCAAGTAGCCCATTACAATCCACCCATACAATTACATTTGATTTAAAAAAAAAAAAAAAAAAAAATTAATGATATCACTATATTAGGTTGTGTGGTTATCATACAATGATTTCTGCATGCCATATTCATTCACAAACCTTACTGTTCAAACATATTCATAGATATATTTGCATTGAGGCTACAGATTGTCCGCTTTTAGTTTAATAAAGCAGACTGAGTAGTAGAGACACATACTTATAAGTATGTACATTCATATAATTTTCATAGACATGTTTTCTTTTATGAAGCACCTAATATCTACATATTATCAAAAAAATATGTTGGAAAATGCAACTAAACCAACTCCCAGAAAAGAAAAGAAAAAGCACTAAACTGTACTATTGCTTGTCACGGGGGTGGGAGGTTCAGGTGTGTGTGTATATTATATTATATATTTATTTCACTTTGGAAAACTCATTTAAGTTCCAAATAAGGGCCTTGAGGCCAAATGATGAATCTTAAATTAATTTAAAAGCAACTACATTCAGTTTCCCCAGGTGAAACATACAAACTAAAGGTACCGATTACTGACCCCTGAGGGTCTCCCAGCAGTAACAAGCAATGTAACTTTAAGTATCTTGTTTTCCTTCTTTTCAGCAGTGCAGTAATCATTTAAAAAACATGTAATGCGTTAAAGAATAAATCAGTAAGCTCGCACGCCATGTTTCTGGTCCTCTCCTTGGATATACGGCTTGGCCGAGTTGTCAGGTTGGTCGTGATGGTCGATGGACTGATAGGTGTCTCGGTTCTGGGTCACTGTCGGAAAACCTGACGAGAAAACGGAACACATCTCACCTTAATCTGCAAACAGGAACCATCTAGAAAACTACAGTCCCCTCCGAAACTATTATTGTTACTACTAAAACTGGGTGTTCTGATACAAAAGGCTCTATGTTTTATGTTGTTTAACACAACAAAAATTAACATTTTTGCCACTGTTTTGTCTTTGTATTGGACTTGCTAGGGATTTGCCTTTAAAAACATATCATTCACAATTACAGGTTACAGTTTTGCGATTTGACCCTTAAAATCTAAAAAAAAATTCAAATATCATAAATTGGGACTTTATATAAATTAAGTCACATATGAAAACGTCCAGGATTCGCAGGGAAAAGTAGATGCTTTAAAAGTTGTCAAACTCTGAAATTATGACTGAAATCTCAGTCATATGCCACACCCCGCTCGCATCACTGAAGTGAAGTGAGGAGTCGTGGAGTAAAATTAAATCAAATCAAAGCAGAAGATATGAACCATAATGAGGTTAGTGCAACTAAAGGTTTACTGAAATTGGCTACATTACTATTAAACAGTACATTCAAGCCAACGTCAGCCTAGCCTAACTAGCTAGAACATAAATTTTTAAAAAAACCAACATTTTAATAGTTACACTTGGCATCAAGAGTTTAACATCAGTGTAGAAAACTGGCTATTTGAATGGAAAATAAAAACTTTTTCATTGTTCTGAAAGTGTCTACTTTTCCCTGGGAAACCTGGATCCCTGCCTTTGGCCTAATTTACATTAAAACTGTATTTTTGTATAAAAACGTTCAAAACCCCAAAAAAACACAATTCAAAAGCCTGTAATTTCGAAGTATACATTTTTAAAGGTGAATCTCAGGTCGAGCAAGTTCAAAACAAACAAACAAAAACAAAATGACAAATTTGTAAATGTATTAAATACACTAGAGGGAAAAAAAAAAGGATTTTATCGAATGTGATGTGTATTTATTTCATATATACAAAATTCATATTCTGTAAATTCACAGTCAGACTGATGAAAAGAATGATTCCTCAGTTTCTTTAGTATGATTTATTAAAATACAGCTTAACATCCAAAAATAATTTAAAACAAGAAAAGAAGAAAACATCAAAATAAATAAATGCAAGCCAAATTCAATTCAGTGACTGGTCAAAGTGAATACAAAGTAGAAATAAGTAGTGAACCATCAATGTATATGATCAGTTTCAACAATGAAAACTCTGAAGTTGTTTGTTCCCCCACCGACCCTTCACGATGCCTATAAAATCATGAGCAACTTTTCAAGTAAATATGGAATTCCAGAATGTTTGGATATTTGAGACAACTTAAAACTGTAGTGTTACATTTTTTTTAAATATTCTGCATTCGGCTCAAAATTTCCCACGCCTCCTCAACAAGGAAAGTCGGGATGGTCTCCTTAACCCCGTGTTCAGCACGTGACATCAAACCAACATGGCTGCTCTCGGCATCAACAGTAAACAAAAGTAGCACTTTGCATATTGAAATCGTTACGCTGTGTGTATAAACTAGTATTTCCTTTACATCAATCAACATAGACATATTCTGTTCAGTCTATAACACTGACTATACAGTCCAGTGATTTTATGAGGCAAACTTACATCACTCATCACAGTTATCTCGATAGATTTTGGAGAAGAAATTCCTAAGTCCGAGTTCTAATTTCCTATTTATGAGTCAAGGCATACACGGTGATGACTTTTCTTCCTCATTTGACCTGCTTTCTTCTTACTCTAGCTACATATGTAAATAGACACTCACAAAACCTAAGTCTAATGGTATTTACATAATGACTGTCTGATATTTCGCGTCAATGTTCAATGGGCAGTTGTGAAAAAAATGAGTAAAATGATTGTGAGATAGCTTTCATGATTACATTTGTAAGCCTCTTTGTAAACATCCATGCCGCTACACAGCTTCAAAGAAAGTGTGCATTTCAAATCTATATTGTTTTTTAAAATTTATTTCTGTTAATTAGCTAACCCTAGCTAGATGTACAGTAATTTGAATGTTTAGCTGCTACTTTTTTGGTCAGGCGATGCTTATTATATTTTTTTATTCACAGTCGTGGAAATCCGTTACAGAGAACGGAGAAACGGTTTCTGCTTTCATACTTTTAGCTACTTCTCGTGCTTGATTTCTGATTGGGCAGTGGCTGCTAATTTGCATGGAGCTCCACTTTTTTCACCTGTCGCTCACATTCCCACAATACCTTGCGCATTCTTTTTTACCCAGACTCCTGATTGAAAAGGAATGGGTGTAAAATACGGAATGGGGAAGTTGCATTGATTGTGCTCCAGAATGATCCATTAACGTCAGGAAGAAAAAAAAAAAAGCTGAGCTGTGATTATTACACATATACAAGCCTGATTGTCTTACTTAAGACCAGTAACACATCTCTGCCTAATCAGCGCACATTCTACTGGTTCAAGACAAAGTGCGCAAACATCAAAACAACTTTGGTATTCGATTGTTATAAACTTTCTGAAACGTTCAAAAATTCCCTTTTGAATGCTCTTACATAAATCTAGTCAAAATCAGTTACTTACACACATCGCAAAATGTATATTCTTACATTAGGCCTATGAGTTTTTATTTTTTAAAAATGTGAGAATTCAATTTTGTTGGGGGGTTGGGGGGGGGCGTTGTTTGTACGTAAAATTCTATAACTGTATAGCTTCAATTATTGTAGTAACGAGTCTTGAACAAAGGTCCATCAAAGGTCCATCAAGCATATTAGGACCACACCCACTTGAACAGCGAGTTCAAGCTAGTGTCTGAGCAGCAATTTATCACATTTTATTTATGTTTTTTTTTTTAGACAATTGACTAAATGCACAGATCTGACCGAATGCTCTGATGGATTGGTGAGAATCACTTACATCCTTGTTCCCTGATTATATCAGAACAAACATACACCCACACACACTGACACACACACACAGATACAATGGCAAACACAATAAAACAATGTATGGCTCGCAGAAACAAAGCGTCTGACCGGCTTCACCAACACAAACACAGAAATGAAGAATAAAGAGAGGAAGTGAGGAAGCTTTCAGTAACGTCGGCCAAGGAAAGTGGTATCGGCGCTGTCTGTGGTGCAACGGCTGTCCACTGACGTCTCCAGGTCTGACAGGAAAATATAGATACCGATATGGAAGACAGGCGGATATATAGATAGACAGACAGACAAATAGAGAGAGCAGAAAAGCATGAAAACAAGACAGTGAGGACGGGTGACTGATAACGGACAGGTAAAAGCAGAGAGCATTAAAACAGGACATTTTTAGAAATATGTGAATCTGCATATGTATATTCAGCGATGGAAATAAAGGCAAAGATATCAACAGCAATCTATGGCTGTGCTTTTGTAACTCTAATAAGCTTTTAACGCTAATAAGAGTCTTTTTGACAAAAATATACACAGCGCAAAAGCAGACCTGCCAAACCTGAAGGGAAATATAGTATAGTATAGTCCTGGGAAATGAGGAGGAAAAACTTAGTAAGCTGTAAAAATAAATAAATAAAATAGTAATCATTTTTCAATATAACTAACCTTTTTTTTGTCCATAATTTCGGAGCATTCCTAATAAATAAAGTTAATATTATTAGTTATATGTTAATATTAACCATATACTCGTCTAATTTGAGCTAAGTCGAACGTGCATTCATAGATTTTGTTTCGCATTAATGATCACGAAACGTTTTCCACTGACTTTAAAAAAAACAAAAACAAAAACGAGGACACGTCTTTCGAGCAGGAAAATCGAGACGAGAGATTACTAATGCAAGGTGTGAGGAAGGGGGTGGGGCTTCCAGGGAGCATTTAAAACACCTACACGACTTTCAATCAATTTGGATTTATATGTTGACTGGCTTATTGGCCAATTTTTTTTATTTATTTATTTTTTTTAAATAGAAGACTGTTCTTTTGGTATATTTTTGAGGGATACTCATACGAGAGTTCTTTACTTCGATGTTAAAATGTGGCGCTGCTATGCAAAATGCCTAAAAAGGTTGGAAGGTCTGCAAAAGTATGTTTCCATTTACGTTCTTATTTCTAGTCACATGACGCTGTATGAAATAGTTTTGTATTTGTTTTCTACAGTAGCTTGTGTCCTAGCCCTGGTCCTGTACATCTCGCTGCATTTCTCTGCTCTAACTCATGTGACTTTACTTTGTTAGTGTAGCGTTAAGCTGTTTGCTGAATCATGTGGGTTTTTTTTTTTTGGTTTTTTTTATAACAGAAAAAAGTGCCAGCAGTACTGCAGGACCAGGATTAGGAAACACTGATCTGACGCAGGAGGTACTTATCAACTTTAACACGTGTGTTTGGTGTTATTTGATGCATGGCAGCTGTGTAATATGTGAGTGAAACAAGGTGTGTTACATTAAAAGAGATTGCACCATGCAATCGATTGCTACCATTTACTATTCTCAAGATGTTACATAATTCCGTGATGAAAATATTCTGCTTTGGATCTATTCCATGGAGGAACTATATGGACCTATTTAAAACCTTTATCTCTGGGGAATTTTTTGCTTTGGGAATTGGTCTTGTGACTGTCTCACCAATTAACTTACACTCCTCCTTTGAGTCTAGCGTGTACTACACAGTGTTACAAAGTCTTAATGCAAATTGAGGAAGGCCAGAAAACAAAGTAGGTCAGAGAAATACAGCTGGAAGCAACACTGACGAGACGCCACAGGACAAGAACATGCATCCCAACACACCACAGGTTAAGAAATGCTTCATTCAACAACAGCTGGGTTTACATCCACATGTTCTTATTCTGCATTAACGCATACCAAAATCCACTAGAAATCTAAAGAGAAAATGCCTAAACATAAGCAAAGCTTGTTTTCGTGCTTGGCTGAGGTGGAAAAGATTTTTCTTTTCACTTACCGAAGTTGATGTTGTATTCTCCGCCCCTCTCACGGTACATCTGATAGATGAAGAAGCAGGAGAAAGGTTTCAGGATGAGGCTGAAGATGGCCATTCCCGCGCTGAAGCGGAACAAGTCTCCTGCTGGGTACAGCGAGTAAAGTACTGAAAAGTGGACGATGTCGATCACGATCGTCAGCAGCAGCCCAATCAGGAACTGAACAGCACAGAAGGGGAAAAAAATTAACCACGCTCTCTCAATAACGTTTAAATATTCTAACAATATCTATCAGAAGAAAGAAAGAAAGAAAGAAAGAAAGAAAGGAAAAAAGAAAGAAAGTATAAATAAAAGTAAAAGTGAAAGAAAGAAAGGAAAGAAGGAAGGAAGAAAGAAAGAAAGAAAGAATGGATAAATAATAAAAGTGAAAAAAGATAGAAAGCAAGGAAGGAAGGAAGTATAAATAAAAGTAAAGGTGAAAAAGAAAGAAAGGAAGGAAGGAAGGAAGAGAAAGAAAGAATGGATAAATAGGAAAAGTGAAAAAAGAAAGAAAGAAAGAAAGAAAGAAAAAAGGAAGAAAAAGGATAAATAGAAGTAAAAGTGAAAGAAAGAAAGAAAGATTGTATAAATAAAAGTAAAGGTGAAAGGAAGGAAGGAAGGAAGAACAAAAGAAAGAAAGGATATATAGAAGTAAAAGAAAAATCATTTTATGTTTTTTATTTGAAGGTCTTATTTTATATGAATTATATTTGAGAGGGTTATTTTTATATTTGAAAGAGATAGATTTGGATTTTTTGATTTGAGATGATCTAAGGTTCTTCAGCGACGTACCATCAGTACAGCATCTACGGAGTCTCTCTGAGCCATGGCCCACACGCCCACAGCCAGCACGCTGAAGTTTGCGCAGATGTAAGAAGGTGTTAGCCAAGCCATGCAGCCCCTGCGATTGCACAAACTCTCATTACATAACGCACTGCAGCACAATCCGGGGCTTTACAGAAACAAGTCACTGGGAAAAATCTCAACAGCGTAATCACATTGGCACAGATGATCTACTTGCTCCATATGTAGTCGATTAACCAAGACAGGTCTGGAGTGCACATGTTGCTTCACGTTCATACTACGAGCGTAAAAAATATCTGGCCTCATGACCACCAATTAGCATGATCACGATCTGATGTATGGCTCATATGATAGTCATATGATATACGCATAAATGACTAAAAAAAGTCTGTATATTAAATATATGCCTACAGTATATTTAAAGTTTAACTATATAAACCAGTTTAAATACAGCTGAGTTCAAATTTTTTCAGCAACCATGGAATAAAAAAAATGCAATTTTTTAGCTACAAAAAGAAGTCAAAATTAAAATGACTTCACAGCATTAAATGGTGTACTAAACTGCTGGTCCTGTATTTTGTTTTAGCAACAGCTCCAGTACAAACCCAACGGAAGCTAAATTTGAACATCAATCCAGTCTTAGTTGATAAACTACATATTAGGAAAAGTGTGCATATCAAGTCTGTACAAATTTGTTTCGTTAAAAAGTGTTTGCAGTAGAAGTGTTTTTCTCCTATAACTGTTTATCCAAAGGAGGCTTTTGCTGGATCAAAGGCTTGTAACAAAGCCTGGGGTGCCAATACTTAAGTCTTGGTGAAAACTGAAAGGATGTCTGCTTTTTTTTTGTTTGTTTCCCTGGGGCTAAATCTTACATGGTGTTCAACAGGACGGTGCACTAAATATTTCCTACACTGCCATCAGTTGATGTGTTGAGCAATCATGATCAAGGTTAAAAAAAATGTAAAAATTAGAAGAAAAAAAAAAAAGAAAAAAAACCCAAAAAACAAATGTTCTGGAAATTTAGACTGATAAATTTTTTTTAAAAATAAACCAGACTGCTGCAAGAGACACAAAAACATTTTAAACTAGTTTTTTTATTTTATTATTATTTTTTTTAATACTTTATATTATATAGCTAGTTCCAGTCCACTAATTTGATTGGCCGAGCGATGCCTATAGTTCCAGTAACCGCACTGGGACATTTCACTGTATTTATCACTCCGCTCGTGTGTGTACGTCACGTAAAATTAGCAAAATCGATCCTTTTCAGAAATATAACTTTTGACTTTTTTGATGAAGATGGAAGGAAGCCAGTTTCACCGGAAGCACCTTTAACCAGTCCGTACAGGATTTCGGCATTTTTTTTAGTACACCTGGGTGACTAGGAACAGGAAATTGTTCAACCATGACTTCCTGTTTCACAGGGGTATAAACATGAGGTAACACACAGGCCAAATTCCCTTAGTCATTCGTAACAATGGGTAAGACCAAGGAATATAGCTGTGATGTACTGCAAAAGGTTGTTGAGCAATAAAGACAATTTTTCACAGCCTTCTTTGCTCATATTTACCAAGGGTGCCAGTATTACTGGCGGGCTCTGTAGCCGCCCTGTGAAACTAAACCAAAGCAAATAGGGTACAAACCAAAAGTTTCGGTTCTAATAGATGGGAAAGTGTCATAAGTTACGCTACAGCTGACTGCGTAATAAGAACAAAATGTAGGATCACAGATACGTCTGAAAGTCCTAATTCCTGACAAAGCCCTTGTAACAAGCGTCGAAACATCTCTATGACCACACACTTTGACTTCACTTCTTAAACAATGTTTCGTGTAAATCTTGATTTTGTCCTGCGTGTAACCACCAGAAATTTCATGTCCTCCATTTGTGCTGAACTGAAAACAAGTTGAAACTGAGGCGATGAGAATGCAGCGGAAATTCCTCAAGTATGTGAGGAGAAGAATCACCAAGGAGCCACTTTACACACTCACCAGACAGTCAGAAACCAGTGGACCACCAGGATGGCCTGTAAAACAAACAAACAAACAAACACACACATTTGTTTTTCTATTATTGTGAGGAACTTTATTTCATTGTGAGGTAATTAATGGTATGCCTACACCTACATCTAACCCTAACCTTGTCATTAACTGTAAGGAACCTTTTGGCAGTTTCTGTAAAATAATAATAATAATAATAATAATAATAATAATAATAATGTCCCCACAAGGTCAACACTGTCAGATATTCCTATCTTTGTTGGGACATTTGGTCTTCAGCAAGATATAAAAGCAAGCAAGCAAGCAAACACAAACACACACACACTCACACTCACGCTTTAGCACGTGAAAAGGAAAGCTCTAAATAACTAAATAACTACAAAAGTAGCTTTAACACAGGCAGGTTACAAAAATGACACTTCCTGGTTACATATCATTATCAAAAATAAACTAGATGACACTTTATTAATAAATAATGACCTCCTCTTCACTACCAAAGCTGTTTAAACCGACAGTTTAACAACTTATGATCATGCGAGCGACAAAAAAGTTTAGAAAAGTTACTAGAAATACCTTCAGGTTTATGGGCGGAATTTCCATTTTAAATTCTAGCTTTACAATATCCACTTCAGGCTTGTGGTGTTAAAGAAAAAAAGAGTGAACTTTAAAGCTTTAAAGTTTGTTATGGTGCAGGAAAGAAAGAACTGCGCGTGGCCCCGCCCCCTGACCGGCGGAAAACAACAGACATGTGACAGGGGCATGATTCTGATCACGTGACTCCAAACACGTCACCCGTCTGAAGTATTTTATTGAAGTACTTTATTGGCGTGATTGTTTTCCAAAGCATCAATATAGATAAGAACGGACAAGTAAAATATTAATAATAATAATAATAATAATAATAATAAAATTATCCCCTTTTTTATTTACTTAAGGTCTTTGAAGAAAGCATACAGAATAACTCATGTTTAATTACTCTAATACCAAAATCCAAGACAGATTTACTTTTAACTGACAATTAAAATATCCCAGGAAGCTCAAGGCACAGGACAAAAGCCACTCTGGATGAGGTACCACACACACACTACAGACAATCTGGACATGCCAATCAACCTACAAGGCATGTCTTTGGACTGGGGGAGGAAACTGGAGTACCTGGAGGAAACCCCCAAAGCATATATGCAAGCTCTGTGCACACAGGACAGAGGTAGGATTTGAACCCCCAACCCTGGAGGTGTGAGGCAAACTTACTAATCACTAAGCCACCATGCCCCCCTGTTTGCTTAACAACTACAAAATCCTAGCTCTTATTTTCCAAAAGATTCAAATCTGTACTTAGTTCCATAATAGAAGAGAGACAATCAGATTTCTTGGGGAAAAAATATTCATATACATACTCCTAATAATATAAAATTAGTTATTTGATTTATTATATTAGTCAGAATTGATACAGATTTTTATAATGCCTTCGATTCATTAGAGCATCAATTTATTATTACGTTTTTACATAGATTTGGTTTTTGCGATATGTTCTGCAAAGTAATTAAAGCCCTGTTCAATAATGGTAGTTGTTCAATCAAATGAAAGAATGGCACTTTGCTGAGATTTTGCCTATCTGGAGGAATCAGACAAGCTTGTCCCCTCTCTCTCTCTATTTAGTATTACTCTCTGTGCAGTTGCTTTCAACAGCTTTAAGTGAAAGCAGTATTCAAGGTATCTGTGTAGCACACAGGCAAATTAATATTAGTCAGTTAGAGGACGACACCACCTTATTTTTAAGAGATGCTTCCCAAATCCCTTTAGCAATTGGTCATGTAAAAATGTTTTATAAAGCAAGCTTATGGCCTTAATTTAAACATAATTAAATGTGAGCTTCAGTGAGATTCAAGCTGTGGTTGCAGAGAGACTTCACCTTGAGAGGAAGAATATTACATGCTGGGGAATCTCCAAGTTTACTTATACTGCTCACTCTCACACTCACTCTCTCTCTCTCTCTCTCTCTCTCTCTCTCTCTCTCTCTCTCTGTATGTGGACAATTAAACATGTAATCAATCGATAAAATCTTCTTTCATTTTATTTGGAAAAACAATAACCCACTGTAACAGCTTCCTTTCAATGAAATATAGCCACTTCTGTGTGGGACAGAGTATTTGTCCCTACTCACAAGTAGAGAAGTAGAGAAAATCTTGACATTTTATGGAATAAAGAAGTCACAATGCTACAAACTAGGGATCTAGGCCTCTCACATGTAGGTCAAAAGACTGCCTCCCTTCCCACACCCCATTGCCACCTCTCTTCCTGTTTAAAATGGTTGCCCACAGGAAGTAGCAAAGGCAGGTGCAATACCTATCATCCACCACCGGGGGAGCACAGAATAGAGAAACATGTACTGAAACAGACACTGAAACAAATCATATCATGAAAAGATGGATACATTATCCAGTAATTTCATATATGTGACTTTATGGCTCCTATACTCTTGACCCTTCTCCTTCAAACGGCCAAAAGAGGTTCAAATAACTATTCCCTACTCACTGTTCCCAGCTCCCTACTCCCTATTCACTGTTCCCTATTCCCTGCTCCCTACTCCATATTCCCTCCTCCCTACCTCCTATTCCCTGCTCCCTACTCCATATTCCCTATTCCCTGCTCCCTATTCCTTACTCCCTACTCCCTGCTCCCTACTCCATATTCCCTGCTCCATACCCCTATTCCCTGCTCCCTACTCCATATTCCCTCCTCCCTACCTCCTATTCCCTGTTCCCTACTCCATATTCCCTATTCCCTGCTCCCTATTCCTTACTCCCTACTCCCTATTCCCTGCTTCCTACTCCCTATTCCTTACTCCCTACTCCCTATTCCCTGCTCCCTACCCCCTATTCCCTGCTCCCTACTTCATATTTCCTATTCATTACTGCCTACTCCCTATTCCCTGCTCCCTACTCCATATTCCCTGCTCAATACTCCCTATTCCCTGCTCCCTATTCCCTATTCCCTGCTCCCTACCCACTGTTCCCTGCTCCCTACTCACTGTTCCCTGCTCCCAACTCCCTATTCCCTGCTCCCAACTCCCTATTCCCTGCTCCCTATTCCCTACTCCTTACTCACTGTTCCCTATTCCCTGCTCCCTATTCCCTACTCACTGTTCCCTGCTCCCTATACCCTATTCCCTGCTCCCTATTCCCTGCTCCCTGCTCCCTATTCCCTACTCCCTATTCCCTGCTCCCTATTCCCTGCTCCCTATTCCTTGCTCCCTATTCCCTGCTCCCTATTCCCTGCTTCCTATTCCCTGCTCCTTACTCCATATTCCTTTCTCCCATTTAGAACCATTTAGGAATATAGAGCTCTTAATTATTCAAAGAACCCATGCAGGAATCTGTTGTTTTTTATATAATGTATATATTTATCATGTATTTATAATTCTTTATTCTGTCTGTTGCCTTATGCTTGTTTTGTGTGTGTGTGTGTGTGTGTGTGTGTGTGTGTGTGTGTGTGTGTGTGGTGTCCCAGTGTTTGGGGAATTTCAGCTCATATTTGTGAAGATCATCTTTATAGTTGGATATTGGGTCTGCTGAATTGCATCGTATTTGGCATTTTATATTTCATCCCAGGATCCCCGGAACAGAAATGACTTGTCCTGTGTGAAATATCAAACATGACAAGTTCATTTCTGCAGCGCACTGGATCAGACCTGCGTTATTAGAAATGGCCGGAGCACATGGGAGCACAAACGCCCAGCTGGGCGTGTCATAACGAACCAAGACAAATTCCCATTAAACACTGTATACGACAATATATAACTTTATTTAATAAATGATTTAATAATAGCACAAAATTCATCAAAATCCCAGCAAAGACTATTATATTGAAATGTAATAAAGAAGGATCACACGGCGTATTCAATGAGCCACCTGCGCTGTGTCTATACAGTGACAGCTCTGATTGGATGAACCACACGGGTTTGTTAGCTCTGTAGGACATAAAGGCAAATTTGGTGGGAGTTGACTCGCACCCTGTTGTGTGGCACACGCAAGGCAGATGGTGACCTTTGACCTCTTGTCACCATTGGCTAAGTAATCTCATCCCTAGTGGATACAGTCTGTCCGTTGTGTATTGTTATGTTCTATTTTGTCCGAGTGATGAACGGTGAAGTCAAACAATCAAGACTCGGTTTAAAGGGGGATGACAAACAAATAATCCCTTCTGGTAAAACCGTCATGCACAGATGATTTTATCCCACCGCCCATGGATTAATGTGTAGGATTTTATATAAACCTTTGAAAACATAAAGGAACAAACAAAAAAAAAAAAAAAAAAAAAAAAAAAAAAAAAGATTTGAGCTTATAATCTTGCCCTAATATCTAATTCTGCTATAATACATTAATTCGATTACATTAGAAGACTGCTTCCTTAACTAACTAAATGGATAATGCGTGGGTGTTTATTTATTTATTTATTTTCTGTATAGTAAGATTTTTTACACCACTTCCGGACTAAAATAAAACTTCAGCTTACTGTATTAAACCTTACTGAATTTTCTTAAATGTTTTTTTTTCTTCAAAAAAAAAAAAAAAAAAAAAAAACGTCAGAGGAAGTCATTTTACTTCATTACTACACTTAAAATTTTTTACTTTAGACAAATTAGTAGCTGAAAAATGAACACCCTCGCAAATGCAATTACCTTGATGCCATTCATTCTTTTTACTAATTACATTTTCATTGAGATCTTCCAAGGACTCAGGGATTACAAATCCCAAAAATGAACGATTCAATCAAATGCTGCTGTAGTGCTGTACCTTTTATTTATTCATTTATTTAACAGTGTTCATATTTTAAGCGCACTATAACAATAAAATTGAATTAAAATGACCCCTATCGTACAGTATGACAGATAGCAGAACGGGTACGGTCAAAGGCTAACACGTGCTTCCTCCGAGACTTTTCCGAATGGCTGCTCAGTCTGCATCACACGGAGGAAAGCAAGCACTGTCCGCTCTCTTCCGCATACATGAGCTCAGAGACTAACATGATTGTCTAGTGTCGCTCTGACTGACAGGTGTGAGAGTATATAAAAATAAAAACACGACTTGAATATTTACTTGAATTTTATGCGTGAAGAATTGAGTACAGTTAAGTTTAGGCATGTTGTAACTTTCACTTTGTTTATTTTGACTAATTACTTCCACTATGAACTGGGTACAATTTTCACACACTTCAACTTTCGCATTTCCAGAGCTACCAAATACAGAAACCCAAAGAGGCCATGCATTATTATTTTCTCCTTTCTTGTTTTCTCATGATCACGACAAAACGTGTTGCATGCACGTTGGTGTCTTCGACATCGCCATCATGAATTTAATAATTGCCCATTGTAGAGATGCACGTTATCTATTCATTAAGAAAGAAGGGTGTCCCATTCTCAAGCGTCAGATGTTAACGTGGACGTCGTTAATTGCTGACAGACACGGAGCTACTTTAGCTTGAGTGAGTCCCTACTTTTAAAAGTAAAAACAAGGATTTGTTCATCCATGATGGTGTGGGATCGCGCTAAGCTTTTGCTGCCTCCAGAACAATAAAAACAACATAATTTATGTCGAGTACACAGAAAAATGAAGTCGCAATCACGAGAAAACAACTTTTATGTCGAGATCATGAGAAATCAACAGTTTGTTATGTCGAGATCATGAGAAAATGAATTCGAGATTACAAGAAAACCAGAAAGAGAGAAATAATAATGCATGGCCTCTTAGGGCTTCCGTAAGTGAGTGCCATTTGGATGGAAGTGAGCTACAGGGTGGCTGTGGTTCAGGTGGTAGAGCGGGTTGTCCATTAATCATAGGGTTGGTGGTTCGATTCCCAGCCCACATGACTCCACGTACCGAAGTGTCCTTGGGCAAGACACTGAACCCCAAGTTGCTTCCGATGGCAAGTCAGCACCTTGCATGGCAGCTCTGCTACTATGTGTGTGTGTGTGTGTGTGAATGAGACACAGTGTAAGTGCAGACCATTTACCATAACTACCAAACTCTAAGGCAGTTTTCCTGATTTTGATGCACCTTTACACCCAAACCACCAACAACCATCACATATTATTTAACAAATCAACCCTAGAAATAAGGACTGGCGATGAATTCCGATTCTTAAGAGCTGTGAGATTTCTTGTATGAGGCAGTTGTGGTTCTTGAGTTCTACCATTGTTGTAAACCTATTAGACATGGCTTAGGTAAATGACGTCCACAATGTCATTATTCCAGAACGTCCTTCTCTTTCTTTCTCTTTTGTTTAAATCTCATGATTCATGGCGTGTTTTACAGTCGAAGCAGGTCCCAGGTGAACCCGGTGTGTGTGTGTGTGTGATCTATCACTGTTCTGGCAAGTCTCCAGCACCAGGCACAATGCAGCATGGACCAGAGAGATTAAAAATACATCATAAGAACACTTCAACAGCTTCTCTGTGTCATTAGATACGCCTACAAATCTAGAAGAATGTGTGTATCATGTGCACGGATGTCTTTTTTTGTGAAAATATTGACAAGGGCACAGGCTAATATTGTTCATGTAAACACTTAGAGGTATCGATCGTGCTGGGTTTGTGCTCGGTTCAGTGAGAGAGAGAGAGAGAGAGAGAGAGAGAGAGAATGAGAAAGATGAGCTCTGAGTGAGATTTATGTGCCTAGGATGGATGCTGGAACAGTGTGTGTGGTAGAGAGAAAGAGAAAGAGAGAGAGAGAGACAAAGAGAGTAAAGATGACCTAATTCTTACATACAAGGTTGTAATGAAAGCGTGTCATGTGGGAAAGTGGGGACTATAACGACGAAGTTTAATTTGGTGGAATTTGAAATTCAAGTTTCTTTACGCATGAAAAACAGACATGTTTTATTCATTTAACAGAATGAAGAATGACTTGAAATGTAACAAAATACATGGTCACAAAATGATTGGTCACAGATCCCATAAAATGGCAAGCAGTAGTTTTAAAGACATGTTGAGAAAAAGGACATTTTTACACCCATCCAATTTTGCAGTGACTCGTCCATGAGCTTAAACTCTAAAATGATTCTAAAATGGTTTGAGTGACTGAGATGCATTTGATGATGTCCTCAGTGTTGTCCATTTGAGCGCTGATCACACATGATGCAGGTGTAAATGGGACCTAAGACCCTATTTTTAACTGAACATCATGTGATTGTGAATAGATTGGTCGGTTTTGTCATGTTTTTTTTTAAACATTTGAACAAAATATAGAAATCAAACTGGACTTTCACAGAACCATCAGTTTCCATAAAGTAGACTTTTTTTTTTAATTCAAATTTAAATTTCTCGTTTTTTCTCGGTCATCTGATAATTCCCACCACGCCATCTGTCCCTTATCATAAAACAGCTAACAAACATGCTTCCTCCGAGACACGTGAAACCAGCCAAGCGAATCTTTTCCAATCAGCTAGTCAGCATAACACACTCGGAGGAAAGCGCTATCTACCCTCTTCAGCTTATATGAGGTCATAGACACCGACGATTGGCTAGTGTCATTGTGATTGACAGATGAGAGAGCGTATGCCCCTCACACCCTGTAAAAGAAGCATGGTTAGTTTTGATTCCTTGGCTCCCGGAGGGCCACGAATGACTCGGGGGGACCACCCAACAATAGAGCAAATATTTTTCCATTGCCCCACTCAGGAACCCACACTGTAGTGTGTTTTTGTTAGAATTTGTCCTAGTACATCTGTCGTTTGTCCGTTAATTATGAACATTAAGTAGTTTATCCCAGTTACAAACAACAGTCTAAGAAAATTTTGTTGTTGCTTCTTAGTTTAAACAAAGTCTGGATTTTAAAGGAGAACCACAAACAAACCAGGAAGAAGATCATGTTCTCCCCGTATCCGTGTGGTTTTCCTCTGGGTTCTTCGTTTTGCTTCCACCTCCCAAACACATGCCAGTAGTTCAATTGATTATGCTAATTTGCCCCTAGGTGTGAATGAGTGTGTGAAAGTGTGTGCGCGCTTGTGTTTAGAGGTTCTTGATCATTAAGAGAAAATATGTTAAACAATTTACGTTATATGTCCATGCTCAAAAAAAAACGAAAACCAATGTGTTATTAATTGCATTCATTTAATTAAGACATTGAAGTCAATGAACAAAAACGACACAAAATACATTTGGGCTGTATTCAACAGACCAAAGAAAGTCCAGATGGTCACCTCAAGCTCTGCTAAAAAAAACCAACCAAAAAACCTGCACTAAAATAAAGCCAGGAAAGGGAAAACAAATCACTGAAGGAAGAAAAAAAATGATGCATCTATCCTTCCATATGTGTCATTCTGTTGTTCCTACATTGCCATCAATTTTAACAAGCCAAAAACATACAAGAGCAATTTATGTCATGTTTCTCATTATGACATCGTTATAATTTTTTATATTATATTTTATATTTTCTTCTTTATTCAGGCATTTATTTCCTAAAAAAAAAAGAGAGAGAGAGAGAAGTAAACTTTCTGCAAATGCAATTTGATGTATCAATTTCATGAGACTAATTAAAATGTTTTTTAATTATATTAATTATTGTTTTTTTTTATATAATAATCTTATAATGAGAAATATTACATAAATTGTCCTGAATTGTCCTGAAGTCAACAAATGGCTCCTCCGTATTTTACAATGACAAATAGGTGCAGCATAAAAAAGAAATGTTACAAACAAGACAAAAATAAAACAGTATAATTAATACAGCAAAGTTTTGGAAAAAGCATTCTCGGTTAAAAAAAAAAAAAAACCCAAACAACTCCCTGTCCAGTCGAGACACAAAATCGTATGTACAGTGTGAGTGACGTTGGTACACAGTGCACTTTAACACACAGGTGAGTTGGTCAGTTTTTTTTTTTTCTTTTTTTGGACTCACTAATCTTTTCAATTCAGGTTTAGTCCGTCTGAAGTCTTTAGAAGGAGGTACAGGGTTGTAGGGTCATGACCAGTTTTTCACTCGTCATCTCTCTCTGTCCGTCTCTCTCATCAGATCGTGATGAAAGCTCCTTGGTCGCTGTTGGCTGAATCAGGTTGCACGCAGCGGCCACGTCTCCGGGTCACCCTTCGCTTGCGGTGGAATTTGGCGTAGCACCGGAGACCTTCACGTGCAAAAAGTGAGTCAGATTAAATCTCAAAGAATACAATACCAGCTGCAAAATCCAAAAACGTAAATCTTCTCTGTATATCTTCAACTGAATAAATGTTACTAAAAGCTATATATCCCAGCAGTTCACATGCCCGACTGTACCAGTAACATCTGCGGTGGGAAAATGTTGATATTCTGAGCGAGGATTCAGTCCAACTAATTATTTCGATTTGTTGCTTTCTCATATAAAATCGAATTTTCATATCTGTCATTTTGTTGCTGTTGCTGAAATCACGTCTCGGTGTCACACACGTGTTAGTGACATTCTCATGTGCGCAGGAGAACTTAATCTTCCAGGTATCGGTATCGAGTTGAGGTGTAGACATTTATTTTAGATTTAGGATTCTTTCTTGTGCTTTCGTACTAAAGACTGGCAAGCTGTACTACTTTAAACTGTGAGTATTGTGAGTATTTTATGAGAAATTTGTGTATTTCTACCATTCTGCTTGTCTTTCCTCCCTAATCATGTTTCATTTTTGAAAGAAATAAACAGCAATGGCCACACCCAGTTCCTGCTCTTTACAGGAAGTTATGTCAATTGGAGTCGACTCTTTCAGCTCCCGAATTGCTCTTTTTTTTTCTAAACAGACCAAGTTTATGACAGTTTAACCAGCAAGAAGAGTTTTTGAATAAATAATGACGTAGGCAGACAGTTCAGCGCTATATACGGTCCCATCCGAAAGGATTGGAACAGCGAGGCCAGCTCTATTTCGTTTGGGTTTGAGATGAACATGAGACAATAGATAGTAGCTTTCATTTCCTCATATTTACATTTAGATGTGTTAAACAACTTTAGAACATGTCACCTTTTGTTTGAACCAAACATATTGGAACGTGTGACTGATAGGTGTTTCTCGCTCCCCAGGTGTGCCCTGTTTAAAGAAATAATAGCTCTGAATGTCTACTCTTGGTTTGAGCCCTTGGTTTCACCTGTGCAGACTGCTTTTGCTGTTAAAAAGGATAGACCAACATGAAGATCAGAGAGATGCCTATGGGAGAAAAGCATGCCATTTTGAAGCTGTGAAAAGAGGGAAAGTCTACCAGAGCCACTGCACACACGTCGGGCATAGCCGATACAGCAGTTTGGAATTTCAGTTTTTTCGTCGATCTGTCGTCTCATATACATCTTTTGATCTCAAACCCAAACGTCTTCAATGTATAGTGAAAACAATTAAATTGGCCTTGCTGTTGCAATACTTGCAGTGGGGACTGTATTTATCTATGAACATGACTGAAGGTGATGTTGTTGTTTGGACAGATGAAGAAACTTATGTTATTTTGTTTAATTAATGAAAGCAACATCAAACATCACGGTTTCCATGGCAGCATTAGGATTAAATGACACTATAAGTGTAACACCGTTGCCAAAAAAAAAAAAGTCAGCTCACATATTGTAACGTTCAGCTAAAAGATCCGGTTCAGATAGTTGACTCATTCATGAACGACTCAGCGAACGACTCACCCACCTTCTTCACACATGCAGTCATCGAAGCACTTGTTGTTCAGACCACGGTTATGTGGTTTGCACTCATGATGTCTGAGGTCACAGCAGGACCCTGAAATGATTCACGAAAGACAGAGACAGCTTCAGAAAAAAAGAAAGAAAAAAAACGTTTGGTCTGTTCAGGTTTCTGTGTAATGAATCTTTCTGCTGATCGGTTTATGGGTGCACTGACCAGGCAGGCAGTCGAGGTGATGGTCACATGGTTCAACGTCATCTGCGCTCATGGTCGCGTTACCACTGCTCACGTTCTTGCTGCGCCGCTTGTCTTTGCAGATAAAGATCAACAAACACTGAACAATAAAATGGCATCATGTTCTTACTTCAGCAAGAAGCCTGTGTTCAGATTCACAAATAAATAATGACATTATGAAAGATGAATGTGTGTCTGCTTTCAACCTGCTGATAGTTGCATTGCTCTGTTGTAATTAAAATATTTTTATTGATTTCTTCAAGCAAGCACGGCACTCAGGAAACCGAGAAGATTTGATTATTAAACAGCCCGTCAAGCTATTTTTACATAATTAACTTTACATGATTAGTTATCGCTTCTGTGGTGAACTGAGTATCGACTTCGGCAATCTTTCTCGCTCACTCAGCCTCTTTTCCCCCGTGAGTGTCTGAGGGAGAAACTGCATCTAGCTAGCATTTTTAGCTCTGTACTGTATATCCACCTATTTTAGCGATGTATGGTGAAGAGATCCCCGATCAGAGTTCTCTGACACCCGCGTGGTTCTGATCAGCTGTAAAAAATTAGATATTGTAGCAGTTTAAAGCATTTAAATCCATTTTCAAAGAAGCTTTAAACACAAATTTAAATCCTCTCAGATTAGTTCCTGTTAGCTAGCTAGTTAGAATTAGCAGTGAATATAACTATATAAAATCTTCTCAAATCATACCAGGTTAGCACATCTTACCTACTTGGATAATTTTAGCAATAAAGCTTATAAACATGTATATTACGAAATAAATGTTAAAATTCTTCTCTGAAATCCTGACAGCTTAGCTTATGTAAACCAGCTGACTAGCTTTGGTCGTGAAGAAAATTCAAAACATTAGTAAATATGACTTAAATATCATACTAGATTAGCCAATATTAGCTACTTGGATAATTTTAGTGTTGAAGATTATGAATATTTATGAATACAAATTTTAAATCCTCTCAGAAATCCACAAAAAATCTGTCACGTTAGTGCATGTTAGCTAGCTAGTTTTATATGCAACAATTCTGAACATTTCTGAATATGGCATCTCAAAAATCAAGCCAATCAGCCTGCTAGCTTTAACAGTAAAAAAAAATTAAATAAAAATACCGTCACCGAAAGTAGAAGTCAGGTTAGCGCATATTAGCTAGTTGGATACCTTTTGCAGGGAAGATTATAAACTTGTATAAATATTAAATAAAATCCTGTCAGGTTGGCTTACGCTAGTTACTTGGTTAATTTTAGCGATGACGATTATTAACATTTACAAACGTGACTAAAACTCCTTTCAGCCGTGGCTCATGTTAGCCAGCTGGCTAGCATTATCAGTGAAGATACAAGGTTTGAAAACAGAGCCGTACCTTTTTTCTTGTTAGATGGCCAGCTGTCCTCAGGCCTCATGTCCTCGTAGTCTGTCCAGTCAAAAAGCGCCATGTCCAAAGTAGGCAACACTTCACCTTGAGCTTTTCCTCGACCTGCCTTCTATGTGCAAACACACACACACACACATTTTTATTAATATTGTTTATTAATAATGCTTTAGTGTTTTTATAGTGTTCTTATTTAACACAAAAAAACGTTGATATAGTGTATATCCTGTATATATAAAGTTTTATATAAGGATATGTTTAATCAATATTTATAGAAGGCGCCTCCAGGGCCGACTCACACCACCCCATTGTTGATTATTTTCCTATAACAGCCCATCCACCGTGTTTTAATCTTTACACGATGGTATGATAAACAGCAAGCATCAAATCTTTCCATTTCATCATATACCATTGAGATGCAGTTGGAATCACGCTTCCTCTCTCAGTGTTAAATGAACATGTTCGTTTTTATTCCTGAGAGGCAAAACTCGATTTGTTACAGGGTTGTGAAGCTTCTTTTTAAGTGTCAGTGCTGCCACAGCTGTTTACAGCTCTCTCTCAAAATAAATCTGTGTATGCACCATAAAAAATGGTTGTTTAAAAGCACAAAATCAAAATCTGAAAGCACTTTGCGAGTCACAGCCTCGGGATTTTTAATGGCTTCCTGCTTTATAACACGTGAGTTCGATTGCAGAGACTGTTTATGCCTTTTCCTTTAATTTAGTTTGCTCTCTGTCTCTCTCTCACTCACACACACACCCTTTTTTTTAATCAATATGTTTCTTGAAAACCTCTCAGTAATCTGATCAGGTTAGCTTATGCTAGCTAGTTGGTTAACATTAGCAGTAATGATTATGAACATTTCAACATGTTAAAAAATGCTCTTAGTAATCCTGTCACATTAGCTCCCACTAGCTAGCTGGCTAGTTTCAGCAGTGAATATTTTGAAACGAAACATTCTCACAGTAATCCTGGTACATTCACTCATGTTAATGAACCAGGCAATTTAAACACTGAAGATTATTATAACATATTTAGGAATATGAGAGAAATTTTATCACATTGTGATAATGTTAGCTAACTGGCTCGTTTTAGCAAAAACAAATGTGAGCATTTAGAAACAGTCCAAAATGCTCTCAGGTGGCTCATGGTTGCTAGCTGGCTAATTCTGGCAGCCAAAATGAATGAAAAATTCTCACAGAAATTCTGTCAGGTTAAATCACATTAGCTAGCTGACTATTTTGAACAGTGGAGATTCGGAATATTTTTGAACTTGATTAAAAAATCCCCTCATAAATGCAGTCAGGTTAGCTCTCTAGCTAGTTTTAGCAGTGAAGATAATGAATTTATGAATGAGTTTGAAATCCTCTCAGAAATCCTGCCATTTTAGCTCATCTCAACTAGCCGGCTACCCAAAATCTGATGTGCAGAACGCTTTCCTACTTGTACATTACAATATATGGACTCCAAGTCACATCTGCATTCCCATTTACGGTCTTAAAGCCACGCTCACTCTGAGCTGCTCTTATTTTCACATATTGACTCAAAGATATGCCCACATTTCTTTAAATATACACAATCGCGGTCTGCAGTTTCACCTCCTAAGCTATAACAAATGTTTTCTCAGAGTAGACCAAACCAGTAATCAGTTGTTGTGGCAGAAATGTCAGTTCGTGACAATTTCCAATTTCGAATCGCTGCCTTAAAATAAAAAACAATGTGATATTTAAATAACTAACTTCTCTTGGATGCTTGTTGTGATTACATAGCTGGTGTTTGGGTTGATAGCTTTGTCAATACGTTCTCCGTACTTCTTATAAAACGGTTTTGGGGGAAGGGGCTAAACATGAGTTCAGTTTCTCAATAAATAACCTCCTGTACAGTTTTTTTGGCCATTTCTGATCAGGACAATTTATTATTGTACATTCTATAGTGTACAACTACATGTTCAGGGAGACTTTAACGCCACTAGCATTCAATATAAATTTAATTAATTACAAGGAGCTGTGTTGCTCTGGGCTCTTAATCTATATGGCAGCACCAATCGAAGCCAAATTAAGACTGCAAATTCGAGGCACTGAACTCTTATCTATACGAACATATCAGTCCCCCAGGGACTGGTGTTTTATCGTAACTCTCTAAGAGCTCATGCTTGCTTGTACACAGCATGTTAAACAGAAACCAGCAGGGCTTAATGGTTCTTCAGAACAGTCTTCAGCTTTAAAACAGTTCTTCTGTGCTTGGGTATTGAGCTGTGAACAGGTCTCTCTGGTTTTGTTTTGTTTTTTTTTTTTTTTGTATCCACATGCAATATTTTCCAATGAATTTAGTTTCCAAAGTAATAAGCCATTTGAACACTATTAAGATAGTATTTCTTTTTTTCATGTTTCGTTTTTATTTTATTTTTTATTTTTTTACTGCCAAAACTAACAGATCCAATTGATCATAATTGCAACATTTAGGCTACTCAGTCAGGCTAAACATCAGGGGATAAAAGCCAATTTCTGAAAAAGAAAAAGATGACAGGAATATGAAAATACATTCTAGCATCAAGTTAGCATCTTAGAGGATGCCAACTGACAGGATTTTTGAGAGGAGTTTTAGTCATATTAACAAATGGATTTTTTTTGTAATTTCATTGCAAAAATTAGTCATCTATCTAAACCAATCTAAACTGACAAAAAAATTTTATATCCATAAATTTAAAATCCTCACTGGTAAAATGAGCTAACATGACAGAATTTCTGAGAGGATTTTAAAGTCCTAATCATAAATATTTCCAATCTCCACTACTAAAGAATAGACTTCTGAGAGAATTTTAGGTCATATTCACAAATGTTTTAAAGGTAGCCAGCTAGCTAACGTGAGCTAACGTGACAGGATTTTTATTTAATATTCATAAATGTTAATAAGCCTCACTGGTAGTACTAGCAAGCTAGCTAACGTGAGCTAACCTGACAGTATGAAAGTAATAAAATAAATGGAAAACACATTCACAGAAAAATAAAAGCAGCAGAAACGAGGCTAATGTGAATACATAGCGATGGACATTTATCTACTTCAGAAATAGACAAACGTTTCAAACTATTTTTTCAGAATGAAAATTATGCAAATGCAAGTTTTTCTAAACGATCTTATTGGTAAAATGTAATTTGCCTTCTTACTGCATGTAGCTTGTCCTGTCTGTCCTGTTGGAGGAGAAAAGTTACTCTTGAATTAAAAAAAAAAAAAGCTACGAAAAGACAAACTGCAATGAGGTGAAAGGTTGCCCTGAGACATTACTCATCAGATGTGGGAAGTTAAATGTGAGGAAAGTAAGACAATAATATATCATTTTTAAAATATATATTTTTTTCTCTCTCTGGTTGCAGTAATGAGTTTGTTTGTCCTCACTCTAGTGTTGCGTGTAGAAAGGAAGCGAAACGTGCCATGGTAACCAAACATGAGCTTGATTTTGGATACACAAATGACAACAAGCTTAATTGTGGAAAGCGATAGGAAGCACACGCTTGACAACAAGCCAGTGGAGGAGAAAAGAGAACAGATGGCTATGAGGAGGAGGAGGAGGAGGAGGAGGAGGGTGGACAAACAAGCAAGCAAGCAAGCGAGCAAGCGACACCTCTCTCCCCAGCACTGGTGTTGTTTGGCGCTCCCCTTCCCCCTGCCTCCATACCAGCATGCATTGAGCTCATTTGGCTCATGTTATGAGCAGCAGGTTCCCACATGCAGTAATAAAGAAGCAGAGGTGCTGCGCCACAGCCAAATAAATCTACACAAGCAGGTCCCTCACGTGTGGTGCACCTGTAGTGATGAATAGTTAAAGTACACTCAGGAACTACTGTGCTATTTTTTTTTTTTCAGCTAATGTGTTTTCCACAAAGTTTTGGAACATTTTTTCGTAAAATCCATCCATCCATCCATTTTCCATATGGCTTATCCTACACAGGGTCATGGGGAGCCTTGAGCCTATCCCAGGGAACTTGGGGCACAAGGCGGGGAACACCCTGGATAGGGTGCCAACCCATCGCAGGGCACAATCACACACCCATTCACACACTACGGACAATTCAGAGATGCCAACCTACAACACATGTCTTTGGGCTGGGGGAGGAAACTGGAGTACCCTATGCAGTATCATATTTTCTTCTTCTGTTTTTTAGCTGGTACTCAGCATGGTGGCCATCATTTTATCCATATGTTTCAATACAGGACCAACAAAACCATTCTGATCTCTTTCTTTTAACACAATGAGCATTACAAACAAAAGCAATGGAAAGGAAGGTTACAAAAAAACTGCTCCACTCTGTACATGTTTGATAGCACAGAACACCAAAATGTTTTAAAAGAACCCCTTGAAATGGACAAATCTGTTTTTCTCGACACACACATTTCACTATTTTCTGTCCTTCTCTATTCAACAAATAACAGCACCATTGAAAGACACACTTCATGCGGAAACACAGACCTCAGTAGCGTAACAATGAGCCAGGATAAATCCCTTCTAAAGCTCAACATCCCATTGAAGTGAAAACCTTTCGAAGGCAGTTCGGCTGAATTGATACCTGAGGTTTGGTGGAGGTCGGGGTTCGAGTTGGTGGATGCTCGGGCATTGCTGTGGCTACCGGGATGCGAGAGGCGGGGCCTTCTGCGAGTGAAGCAGCTTCGCGATTGGGCAAGCGGGCATAAGCTTCGTCAATATCTCTCATCAGAGAGCCAAATCCTGTGCTGGGGTCATGGAAGAACTCTGAAAAAGGGACGGAATTATCAATGCATAGCATGCACGATTGTGCTTAGTCAATAAATGGAATAAATTGGATTTAGGTCCATGCTGCATTCAAGTCTCATCTATCTCAGAGACACCTCATGATGTCACTGGGTTATTTAAATGTAATTTATTGTCATTTTGTCATTCATGGGTTTCATATTTGTTATATTAATCTTAATAATAAATTGGAGTCAAGAGTTTATATAATAAAGTAATACACGGATTTAACCTTCACCTGTGCTTATTTCCACCATTGGTTTTAGGTTAGCAGTGGGTTATGACCCCCACTACTCATTCATTAATATCTATGCGTTCCTCAATCACTACACAAGATGAAGTAGTAGACACCTTGGCCATGTGCTTTGTCCTTGCGTCCGTGTCTCTTGCCCTCCACTTGCCCATTGTTCCTGCCTTTGCGCTGGAACTCTCCTCCTTCGTGCTGCTTGTGCCCTCTCGTGTGCCTTATGCCTCTTTCCCTACCCCAATCTCCTGGTCCCATTTCCAGCCGGACTGGGCTCAGACTCTCCAGACCCACTCCGTCATCTTCGGGGTTCAAAGATTTGTGGGAAAACAGGCCTCGTGAACCCTGCCTCCTCCAACTGCCTCCATGAAACGACGCCACCTCAGGATCCTGTACGTTTTTGCCGCCAGGATTCTTGGCGCTTTGTGAGGGAAGGATGAGGGCTGCGAGGAGGAAGGTGAAGGGTACGCACCAGCTCAGGGACTTCATTTTCACTCACAGCGCCTCCTGCTGGTCAGAGACACATATAGGATGTTACTAAGGAGGTAAACCGGCGCAAACACATGGCATGGTCTATCAGCATAAAATGAAAAGCTCTAAATGGTGGATATGGAGGAATTTAGGAGCATAAGTGTACCCAGAACATTACAAACATGGATTCGGTTTGAGAGAATTGCCATACCTAGTCTTAGACGTCCACATTTTTAAGAAATGATCGAATTGATATTGATAAACTGATATTCATCTTGATCAACAATTGTAGAGTGTAGAGTGACACCAAAATTTGTTGTTTTAACTTTAGGAAAGTATTTGTTATTTACCTAGCAAGATTTTCACCCAAAAATGATAAAATAAAATAAAAATGATCCAGAAATCAATCTAAGACAAAACAACTTTCCAAAATTCTTACCCTAGCAACCATCAAAACTTGTCTTATGCCTTTTAAACCTTTTAGCTAGCTAACTAACAAGTTAGCATATTCATGTATTAGCGTAATTAACTGACCCATTTCACAAGACAGAGAAGAATATGAAATCTAAAACTAAGTTTAGCCTGACAGTCATTAAAACCGGAGATTTTATGCAGAAACAGCTGTCACAGAATTTAGTGAACAAATTTATTTGCTAATTAATGGGACACAGCACATTTTTCACTGGTTAACATCCATGTTATCACACATGATTTTTGAAGGATCATCCGATATTGACGTATTTCTTTCGCCATTTCTGAACATACAGTGTATAACAACAGTATAAAATAAAGGAGACACTCAACTAAAGCCTAGAACCAAAGCATAGACTGCATATACAGTCTTTATACATCAAGTATACATCTCTGCTCTCATCCTTTACAAGCTGCTCGGTAAGATCTCCCACGTTCCTGCCTCTCGTTCCCACGGCTTTCCAGACTTCCAAAAAAAGTCCTACTACTGTGGTTTTGTTTGCTATAATGACTCGCTGGGAGCCGTAGTGGAGAATATTTCTGAAAAACCCCACAGGAGGTGATGCAATGGAAATGGGTGCTATTCACAGAGCGATTTCATTCTCGCACCATTATTGGCTTTTAATTGGTATTGCGATGCTGTCGTTCAGATTCGCCTTGGAATACACGAACGAGCGATGTTATTGAAGGGAATTTTAAGATGTGAAATTGGACAGCGGTGTAGACATGGATATACATCCAAGCCAGTTTACAAATTCAAAATTCAGCCCAGGTACCTTGTATTGTCCTATAAATTCTTCTGCCAACAGGGGCAAAAAAATATCCATTATTTTATCAGTTCGTTGCTTCGGCCACTGTGTTGTAGGGAGGCAGCCGGGCCATGTACAGGAAATCAATAGCAGTGGTGTATTGAGTTGCTGCTGGGCTGCGGGTCGATAGATAGACCAGCTTTTTCTCCATTGCGCACACAAACACACACACACACACACACACACACACACACACACACATTCATCTACCCTGTTTGGAGGGATGTGTATAGAGGACAGGTATCTCAGGGGTGTCTTTCGAGGGCTATTTAAGAACTCATCGGTACTCAGCAAAGAGCAGGAAATTGCATATGAGAAAGTGAATATGAATGGTGCCAGGGGAAATTTTGCAGTGCGGTTGCCGGAGTTTCTTTTGGGAATACAAGCCGAGTGTCCGTGCTTGTCTTCTACCAGCTGCTCACTTTTTCAGAACTACAGAACAAAAAAGAAACACCCATGATTTTCAGCTCAAATGGCAAAATCAATAACAGGACAAAGACCTACAATGAACAGTGGAAGTAATTATACAATAACTTTTTTTTTTTAATGAAATTTTGTATAAAAGGATCGTCAGTTCAAAATATTTGTATTATCATTCTTGTATTATTCCTGATATTCCCAAAAAACTCCACAGCTCCAGAAAAATGCTTATTATATTACACAGTTTGACAATCATTTGTTTTTCAGTAAGCATTTTATCCTAGGCAGGGTCTCGGTCGATCCGGAGTCTATCCTTGGAACACAGCCTGGATGGGGCTCCAGTCAATCACATACACATATTAACACACTCATCCACACATAGGGGGAATTTAGAGTCTCTGATACATCTCCTGGCATGTTTTTGGGAGGTGGGTGGAAACCGGAAAACCTGAAGGAAATGTAAAAAACGGTAGACTAAATGGCTACGCTATAAGGTGTGAAGGAGTGTCTGAATGGTGCACTACGACACCCTAGCGTTTCATCCAGGGTGCCTTTTTCGCAGTGTTCTCAGGCTCAAAGACAGGCTCAGGATCCAGTGTGACCATGACAACGATAAAGTACTTAAATAAATTAATGAAAAAAATGTAACTATTATGTATTTACATGATCTTTTTTTTTTTTTTTTGCAAAACCATTTGAAGGGTGCCAATAATTCCGGAGTTGACTATACATGAATATCCTGTTTGGACTCATGTAGTAGTAGTAGTAATAGTAATAATCCTCTAAAAGGATGCTTTATCATTGCTACTGGATGAAGTTCTTAAATAAGTACATCAGGACAGCTGTTTAAACTGATACTTGTAAAGAATTATGTAATTTTTTGGATGATTTTTTTTTCCATAAACATTACTTGCTTGTAGACTCTATGTTTTAGACCTACTATATGTTTCATTCATAATTTAGCTACCGCTAGTGAAAAAATGAACCAAGCAGCTGTGATATACAGTGGGGTTTTTTTTTTTACACCTGCTGCAGTCATACAACAAAAGAGAAGGAGCTTGAGGTCTAGTATATTTTTATTATACACATCTTTCAATGGTAAAAGCTCCCTGAAAAACCAAAAGGTGTTTTGTGTGTGTGTGTGTGTGTGTGTGTGTGTGTGTGTCTGTGTGTGTTATTTTGGCTCACAGCATATAAGGAACAAAAATCCCATCTATTCTTTGCTGACACACTTCGACCAGATTGTAAAGCTCAGCAGGCAGCAGCAGATTTCATGCGTTATTCAACAAAGCACGATCACAATGGGGAGGTTTGATGGAAATTCTGCAAAGTAAAAGTAAAAAAAAAAACAAAAAACAAAAACAAACACAGAACCACAAAGTGAATCTAGCGTGCAAAATAAATAATATATGACGATATACAGCGTGCATGGGTTGTGTTAGGATACAATGCTGTATCAGCTCGTGGGAAAGCTTAATATGACAACAGAGCACAGGAGAGATGTGAGGCGCATGAACTCAGCGATATCTTGTGCATGAGGATCAAAAAGTGAGCCAAGGCGCTTCAACACACGCTGAGAACGTCACACAGCATGGTGGCTTGGCATCTGCTGCAGTCCATTGAGCCTTCCATTAAAAAGAACCTGACACTAGGACAGAAAGTACCAAGATGATCATGAGTGAGGTTTTTTCAAACACACACACGCACACAACCACAAAAAAAAATCCAGAAACTGCATCAAAGTATACTAACCAGCAACCAATAATCTTCTAACACTACACTGTTCCATCTAGCAACACAAAGGGTTCTTCGCTTGGGGAACCTCCAAAGGAGAGGGTTTCACTTACAATATCACAAGTGAATCCATTAACATACGCTCATCAGAAAAAAGGGTTCCTCACTGGTTCTTTGGATATTTAACAATTACAGATTCAAGGGATCCTTAAGAGGTTCTTTGTATAGTAAAAGGTCCAACCAAAGAATGCTTAAAGGTTTTAGATTTGACCTTTACATGTTGAAATATCCTTGCAGGCTTGGTAAGAATGGATTCCTCAAGGGTTCTTTGTATAGTTAAGGGTGCTTAGCATTCTAAAATGGTTCTAGTTTGGAATTTTTCGGATAAGTAAACACTCCAAGAGCAGGGTCTACAACCTCAAAGGTTTCCCTCAGAGGGATGACCAAAATTCCACCCCCCCAGAAAAAAAATAAATAAAAAGTGTACATGGAACCTATGTAGAGGTTTTTAAGCCTAGAACCTTAAAGGTTTCTTTGGTTTGTCAAGCTGGAGGAGATTCAAAGGTTCAAAGCAGAACGGGTTAGCTAGAACCATCAGCCATCCAAAGAGACCCGAAAGAACCACTTTTTTCCCCCCAACTAAAGTGATTTACATATTGAAATATCTCTGAAGTAAAAAGTATTCCTTGATGGATGATTGTTTAGTTAAGGGTTCTTAGCGTACTAAAAAGGTTTCGGGCCCCTTTCTGATCAGTATACAATCTCTTGTATGGTTCTATGAAGGTATGTGTGTAGCAGTGTAGTGTACTTTAGGTGAAAAGTGAGATCATTCATCACCCTACAGTGGAGATGATATTAATGTCGAACATCTTGGAAAGGAGGTTCCTTGGATTTGCATCCTGGACGCATTAGAACTGAGGGTTCCTAAAGAATATTTGGACTTTCATACTTTTTTGTGATATAAGAGTCTTGTAATTTTTCTATTTAATCTCACAGCTCAGACGCTTGAGGAGAGCCTTATTCTTTTTCCTAGTATGACTGTACTAGAACCTTCACCCCCCCCCAATTCCTACATATTTTCAAAGCACTCAGTGGAGAGCAAATTTCAGAGTCTCCTTCTCAGAGAGTAAAAGAGACAACATGCTTCGGCAGAGGCCCAATTTCACAGTCAACAGATCGGCTACACCGAGTGGACAAGCATGACAAATGCACTGAGGGCCCACCACAAAGGCGGGACACACAAAGATGAGACAAAAGTGCTGATAGAGTTAGGAAAGATATGATTTGTATCAAGTGTGTCAGTGGAACATTCACAGGGTTCTGGCTGAACTCTTTAAATAAAAAAAAAAATGTACTTGAGGTTGAGTTTCCCAAAGCATTGCAGCACATAAATAATAGCTAAATGATAGACTGAGCATCACATTGAACTCTCTCTCTCTCTCTCTCTCTCAATAAATTATTTTATTAAGACGCCATTTTATTACCACAAATCCCCTTAAATGTATAAAATATATAGAATATTTTTTTTTCCATGGTATAAGATTTTCCTCACTGGTTCTCTGGATATGTATTGATTATAGAGTTCTAAGAAAAAGGGTTCTTCCAGGGTTCCTTAAGAGGTTTGTTGTTAAAGCTCTTAGCTTTCTAAAAGAGTTGTAGTTCAAGACTAGGGTTCCTCTTAGCACCTTCCCCCCACAGTGTCAACCAATGATACCTTAAAGTTCTCTATATTTTACAGAATTTATTAAGAATGCACATGGGATCCTCTCTAAAAGAGAAATCATTTGTTGTATGGATCTACATGGAGTTTTGAACGGTTCCTCCATTAGAACCCACCAACTGGGGTTGGTGAATAGAACCAGAAAACACTGCAGTGCAACAAAAAAAAGGTTACAGTTAGAACCCTTGAGTTTTTTTCTGGTTTGTCAATCTATAGGAGGTAGAAAGATTCAAACTAGAACCACTTTAGAAAGCTAGAACCATGAACCATTCAAAGAAGCCAGAAAGATCCCCTTGTAAGAGTGTTGTAATGTGATTTAGACATTTGTAGTCAAAAAGGATTCATTTTCTTCTAAAAGGTACCTAGCTTCCTAAAGGGTTCTAGCTTGGAGTCCTTTCTGATTGGTAAACACTGTTCTGGGGACTACAACTAGAACCTTCAACCTTTAAGGTACTTGAAGCCCTCAAGAAACATCAACATGAAGCCCAAAGAAGCAAGAGTGGTATTTGTTGCGCATTTGTTGAAATATCATTGTAGTCAGTGTAAAAAAAAAAAAAAAAAAAAAAAATTCCTTAAGTGGTTCTTTGGAAAATTCTTCTTCATTTCATAAAGAGGTTCTAACCTCTTTAAAAAAAACCCTACAAGAGCTTTTAAGGGCTCTCGCAGAAGGACTTAAGTGTGTACATGTTTGGTACACTTTAGGTTAAAATTGAGGTCATTACTTGGAACATTTCTAAATAGTAAACACCGTTGTTAGATTCTACCTAGCGTTTATAGCAGTCTTCAGGATTTTCACATAACAGCTTCTTTTTTGTAGAAATTCACTTCAAATTGAGATGATGTTGAGGTTATGCATGAAAAATGTCTGGCAAATCCTTCTGGATTGATTAAAATCACGTTCTGCAAACGCTTAGATTAAATCATTCAAACAAGCAGAAAGGTTATTAGACTCATGAGAAAATAGAGCTGTCGTGTCTCCACGGACTATAATCGGGAATTTCACACCACTTGCTTCAACTTTTGCCAGCTCCGAACGTGTCGAAAGACTCGACGCCCACTGGGAACAGCTTAGGTGTCAAAATTGCCATAAGGAGCCAATCTGCTGCCAAGACGATCAGGAAGAGAGACTAGACGAGGAGTGAGAAAACGACAGAGACAGAAAGAGATGGAAAGAAAGAGGCAGGATATTTGTTACAACAGATGTAAAGCGAGATCAAACGACACCGTGTCACAGCCGCCTTGTGGGATCCCGCAATCATACAGAACACTAGCGGAGTGCGGCGCACACTAACAGCGGGGGAACACACACACACACAAGTTTTGCTAATCACCACAGCCAGAAAGAGGCCAGAGCCAACATTATAAACCATTCCCTATTTATTTATCCTTTATCCTGGACAGGATTGTTGTGGAAGTGCAGCCTATCCCAGGAATACCAGGCATGGGTCGGGAACACATCCTGGATGGGACGCAAGACAGCTAGGGCCAATTTACAGTAAACAAGCAATCTATCAGCTTATTTGTGGGAGGTAGGAGAAAACTGGAGAACCATGAGGAAACCTGGTGCAGGAAAAAGCACATAGACTCCACACAGAGAGTAACCAAAGCTCAGGATTGAACCGGAGAACCATGTACACTAGGTAGCTTTAAATTAGCAACAAATGAAGTGAGTGAAGTCACCTTAACTGGTAGCATGTGACAACGGATGGTCCAATTTCATTCATGTTTAGAGAAAGTGTTATTGAATGAACCAAAACAGTTAAATTCAAGTTGACTAAAGTTGATTTTACACCAAGCTTGGGTATCTTGTTAGTTTGGTTTACCAAACAACTGAACCCAAGACCACTAAAAGGAGGCATCTCTGTCCCCATGTGAGTAAACCGAAACATGGTTCATTGAATTACTGGTCCTCTGTAAAAATTCAACACAAAATTTCTCATTTTAACCTACAGTATGAACTTTTTTCTATGAAGGGCTGTTGAACGTTCCACACAGGTTACTCAAGGTCAGAGGAGGCATCAATAACCACAAACGAGGGACATGCTACAAGGGAGATATCACTTCTCTCAGATTAGTAAGGCGCCAAAACAAAATCAGGGTCAGGTCAGCAATAAGCATTGTAAAAATGGATGATAATGTTGCCACCTCACAGCTCCAAGGTCCAACGGTTTGATCCTGAGCTCAGGTGTTAAGTTTAACACATTCTTCCAGTGTCTACGTAGGTTTCTTACGGGTTCTCCAGTTTCTTCCAATCTCCCAAAAACAATGTCAGTCGGTGGAATAGCGATGATAAATTTCCTTTAGTTTGTGTGCATCCAGGATGTATTTCCGCCTCATGGCCAGTGTGTCTGGGATAGGCTCCGGATCTGCCGTACGCCTGACCAGGATAATGTGCTTACTGAAGATGAATGAATGATGAAATGGTCAATAAAATGATCAATAAAAATGAGACGGTTTACACTATGGTTCTTATAACAATCAACTTTGGGCACTTGTGTCCAATCGACCATTTCTGACATTTTCTTCTCGTATTTTTTTTGACATTTCATCATCGACTGGTTTTCATCTTCGACAAAAGGAACACTCAAGACTACGTTGTTGAACAATCTGAAGGAAAAGCCACTTTGTGACTCTTTGAGAATACACAAGCAGGGTAATTTTGTCGCTTTATTAGCTGAGAAATGCTGCCATGTGAAACGGCCTATATAACTTTTTTTGTGTTTGTTTGACATTGAAATTAGACATTGTTGGAATCATATTTTGTAGTGTTTTGGTTTGTACAGCATTGGAGCAAGATAAACACATCATGTGTGAAAATAGGAAGTCAAAAATGGTTTCAAAAATTAGTGGGCAGCTAGTTTTTGGTGAACAAGGCCATAAATAACTATTCAATCGAATAAATTAATGCAATATGGCAAATATATATATATTTCTCTACAAATATGATATAAGAACAAAAATACAGTCAACTAAAACATGGTGTATAATATATTATCTATATACTAGATAGATAGATAGATAGATAGATAGATAGATAGATAGATAGATAGATAGATAGAAATGGGAATTATACACTAGTTATGAATCTCAAAAGGAAGACGTTAAGATAATGCAAATAGTTATTAGATAATTGTAACATTATACATTCTTATCCCTACATTTGTTAGTAGACAGTAGAATAAATATAGAAATAAATGGGGTTTTTTTCTATTTACAGTTTTATTATGATAATTCTTACTGTCCTGCCTTAACTTGAAATATATATTTAGTAACCGGGTCAAAGAAAATAATGTTTACGGTACACCCTTGCAAAAAAAAAAAAAAAGAAGAAGAGTTGTTTGATGGTTTTTAAGGGTTTGTTGGATAATTAGAGGTTAACCCTTATGGAAAAATCACATCCATCTCACATGTGATCACATTTTCCCCAAGCGATTATGTGAGTAAGACGTGAAAAACATGAACGTGTACAGTATTTCAACATGTTAAACCCGGAAATAAATGATTCGTGTGAAAAAATAAATAAACACCCACTTTACATGTCAAGAAAGAGCCCACATGTGAATCCTGTGACATTTCATTTTCCAAAAATTGATTGTAGAACACTGTTGTAGGATTCTACACAGAACATTTAAGGGCTCCACATGAGGTACAACCACAGAACTCTTAAGGGTTACTTGTGTTAAATATTAGAATAACAATTACAATTGAACAGCGATAGATAGATAAATAGATACATAGATAGATAGATAGATAGATAGATAGATAGATAGATAGATATATAGATAGATAGATAGATAAAAAAAATTAGAGACACTTTGGGATCTCAGGAGAGAGAGGGAGGGAGAGAGAGAAAGAGATAGATAAATAGATACTCTAAAAAATGAGAGCGTGACTTTGGGATCTCAGTAAATAAATAAATAAATAGATGGATAAATGGATGGATGGACAGATAAATAAATAATTAAGTAGATAGTTAAATCAATGAAACAAACAAACAAATAAATAAAAGTGTATAAGATATAATTCATAAATAAATGATTACTGGTGTCATTTATTTTATTTACATATTTAAATATAAAAACAGTCCCGTATTTAAAGCTCAACAGTGAATTGAGTGAACAGTGAATTTTCCACAGTGAATTAACGGAATTACTGAAATTTGCCGCTAATTAACGCCGGGAATTAAACCAATCCTAAAAGTTTTGTCACTCATCCTGACAAGCTCCAAGCAGACAAAAGGACACCAGAGCGTGTGCATGCAGGTATTAAGAGTAACCTGCAAGCGCGAGCGCGTCCGGTTCGAAACATTTACCCGGTTCGATCAAACGGAACCTCCACAAAAACGCAAAGATGGGATTATAAACGCATCTCACCCGCGTTCCGTTAACGGAGATGAGGAAAAGTCCCCGGAGTCGCGGCTCATAAAGAGAGGAAGATGAAGAAGGAAGAAGAGACGGAGGAAGAGACAGAGAGCGCGCGCGAACACCGACACACAGCTGCAAGTGCGAGGAGCCCGAGCTGGACGCGCGTGCACCAGTGCATGTAAGGGGTGCGCAGGCGCGCGCGCGAAGACTGATGTCAGCGTCGCGGTAGCCTAGCAACCAGGGGAACCGCGTCCTACCTAGCATATATCAACGCAGTCGAGTGCAAAAGTATTAGCACCTTTCATGAAAATGTGCAAAAACAAGTATATTCAACACACACACACACACACACACACACACATATATATATATATATATATATATATATAACATAAACACACTGGGACGCTGATGTTTCATTTTTAAAAACAACACATTCCCTCTAAAGTTCTTTTAATTAGCGCAATATTTTCAGAAAACCAAACAAACCCTGGTTTTAAATTTTTTGGCACCCCCAGTGAGAATAATAACGCCTCCTGTAACCTTTCTTCTACATGAGCTTGAGGTATAAAGGTTAGATTTTTATATCCACTAGCATGTTTTTTTTATTTATTTTTTTTAGGTTTTGCTATCACCGTTACTGTATTTGTAGCTTCACATCAACACATGATGTAATTTTCCACCAGTGCATTTGGGAGACCATGAAAAGAAGAAGAAAAAATGGCCTCCTCCATGTTTGTCTTTTGTTAACAACCAGCTAGCTAGCTAACTGTAATGAGTAATGTATATTTTCCTCCTCAAAACAGCAGTGAATTTGATAGATTTAACCAGTGAATATGTCTGTATGTTGATTTATACTTGTATAAATTTATTTGAAAGTAAAGAAATGTTGCGGTGTTTACGGCAGCTGCTGTGAGTAGCTACGTTGATCTGACGTCACACGTTGAGAAGACCACTGACCCACTGACATCACTATACTTTTTGAGGTTTTTACCGCAGCCTCTTTCAGTTGTTGTTTGTTTCGGGAGGTTTCTCTTTTCGGTCTCCTCTTCAGGAGGTGAAATGCTGCTCAGTCGGGTTAAAGTCTGATGATTGACTTGGCCAGTCTAAAACCTTCCACTTTTTCAAGTCCTGTGTGTGTTGGATCATTGTATCGCTGCATGATGAAGTTCCTCGCGATTAGATTGGATGCAGTTCTCTGTAAATTGGTAGACAAAATGTTCCTGTAAACTTCTGAATTCATTCTGCTGCTACCATCATGAGTTCCATCATCAATAAAGATTACTGAGAATGTTCCAGAAGCAGTAATGCAAGCCCAAGCCATGACGCTACCTCCACCATGTTTCACAGATGAGCTCGTATGTTTTGGATCATGAGCAGATCCTTTCTTTCTCCACACTTAGAACTTTCCATCACTTTGGTAGAGGTTCATCTTGGTTCCAGAACTCATCTCTGTATTTCTTTTCGAATTCCAATCTGACTTTCTGATTCTTACTGCTGATGAGTGGTTTGCATCTTGTGCTATGGCCTCTATATTTCCAGTCTTGAAGTCTTCTTCAAACGATGGCTTGTGATACCTTCACCCCTGCCCTGTGGAGGTTGTTGGTGATGTCACCGACTATATGTACATGTGATAAATAAAGACTCTTTATTGTTTTTGTGTTTTTCTTCACAGCTCTCACAATGCTCCTCTCATCAGCTGCTGTTGTTTTCCTTAGCCAACCTGTTCAATGTCTGGTTGCTCAGTACACCAGGTGTTTCTTTCTTTTTCAAGACATTCCAAATTGTCGTATTGGCTAAGCCAAATGCTTGTGCAATGCCTCTGATAGATTTTCCCTCTTTTTCTCAGCTTCAAAATGGCTTGCTTTTCTCCCATACACAGCTCTCTGATCTCCAGAGATTAAACAATTAATTTACCAGGGCACACATGGGAACCAAGAAACACCCATCAGTCACATGTTCCAATATTTTCAATAAATGTACATACTTGGGGGGGAAAAACAGCTCAAATCTAGAACACAAGTTTTTTTTTTTGTTTTCAAACCCTACAACAGAAATTGTTATCTATATAAAGAACCCCTTGAACAACCCCTTTTCTATCTCTGTAGGCTCCTCTCATTGTACAATAAGACTCACCCCCATTTTATCATCACATCTTACTAAGTTGCCAGAAACTTTGTCAAAGAAATAAAAGCAGTGAGCGGAGGGGAGCAGCAGGGGTTCTGCGAGAACTCCGGAGATCAGCAGGGTTTGTGACGGACCCCCTGCCTGCAACCCCGCTTTTTCAGCAACACACAAAGTAGCTCACACACACACACCGAACTTGTCTCTGAACTGCTGAGCTACTGGGCTGCTCTCTCACTCTCTCTCTCTCTCTCTCTCTCTCTCTCACACACACACACACACACACACACACACATTGAAATGGAAAAAATTCTTGGCAGTTATACCAAACCTCTACAAAGGCTTTCCTCTTAGTGTTAAATTTATAATGCTGATTATAATAATATAATAAGTACTATATTCCTTAAGGCTCAAATAATAGAGCGCTTGAATAAGTTACTACATCCTGAAGTTATTACAGATAAAAAATTCTAATCATTTGAAATTGTTTTAAATGTGCGTGAACGAAACCTTTAGCTGTTCAATTATCCATGAACGTGTCATTTCGAGCCATAAAAAAATAACATATGTACAATTTCGAATGCCCTGTACACTTTTACCCTCATAAAAACATGCCAGAACCTATGAATATGCATGATTATGCAAATTTTGAAACACCCCCATGTCATCCTAGCATCCCCAAACATTCTAATATAGCTAACCTTTAGCTAGATGGCAAATTAGATTTGTGGGATTTCAGTATCTTGATTTGCTTCGTCATTTTCTCAGTGATTTGTAACAGCAGTCAAACCTGTCAAAATACCAAAATCAGAATTTTACCATAACAACCACTATCTGTTCATTACTAAAGTTAGCTTAGCTAGCAAAGTATGTGCTGTAGGTTCTGCAACTTAGCTACCAGTTGCTATGCTCTAATCTCAGACATGATTGCTCAAAATGTTTTAGGGCTTATTTAGTGACACCGCAAACTGAGCTCATATGTAGCCCCGCCTCCAAACAGGATTTATACAGAAGTTCTGAGAAAGTCTGGTATTTAAACATCACATACATACAGTCTCCTCCGGAACTATTGGAAAGGCAAGGCAAATTCATTTGTTTGTGCAGTACACCAAAGACATTTGGGCTTCAGATCAAAAGATGAAGATGAGACGAGAATTTAGGATTCCAGCTTTTAGTTCCTGGTATTTACATCTAGACAGATTACATATGTGTTAAACAACATAAAACATGGCACCTTTTGTATCAGACCACTCGATTTTTTTGGCTAGCAAAAGTATAGGAACAGATAAGTCTTGATGTAAATTAAAGTAAATGACACTTAATATTTGGTTGCATATGCCTTGCTTGAAATATCTGCATCAATCATGTGACTCAGTGACATCAACAAATTGTTGGTTTCATCTTTTGTGAAGCTTTTCCAGACTTTAACCGCAGCCACTTTCAGTTGTTGTTTGTTTCGGGGGAGGTTTCTCTTTTCAGTCTCCTCTTCAGGAGGTGAAATCCTGCTCAGTTGGGTTAAAGTCTGGTGATTGACTTGACCAGTCTAAAACCTTCCACTTTTTTTGGAAGTGTGTGTTTTGGATCATTTCCTTTTTACATAATAAAGTGCCTCCTGATTAATTTGGATGCATTTCTCTGTAAATTGGCAGACAAAATGTTCCTGTAAACGTCTGAATTCATTCTGCTGCTACCAACATGAGTTACATCATCAATAAAGATTAGTGAGAATTTTCCAGAAGCAGTCATGCAAGCCCAAGCCATGACACTATCTCCAGCATGTTTCACAGATGAGCTCGTATGTTTTGGATCGTGAGCAGATCCGTTATTTCTGCACAGTTTGGACTATGTCCAATCAACTGGAGGAACATGTAACATGTCATGGCTCTCGGGTTAAGACGTTGGACGACTTCTCTTAGAATACTCCGTGGAGTTCATGTGCCACTGCCAGGTCCTTGAGCAAGACCCTTAACGCTTAACTGCTCAGTTGTATAAATGAGATAAATGTAATGTGTCATTTATTATTTTATTCTTTGTCTAATATTTAATCTTTTATGCATAGCACTTCCAATAAAATGACTAATATACAAATCAATATTATTATTATTATTATTACATAAAGTAAAATAATCCTGACCTTAATTAAATAGTTCTGAACTTGTATTATTTTTCTCTGGTGTATGAACATGCAAGAACAAGGGCGGGGGAAAAAAAGAACAGGACACAGGTTATTGTGTGAAGACATTGCAAAATATATTTAACATTGAATTCCATGTGATTGTCAAGAGAATGTGGATATATTTCTTTTGGCTAAAATACATCTCGAGTGCATCTCGGAAATGCCAAAATGAACGCAATACTTATGTACACTCTTACATTGTATTTACATATCCACGACTTTACAGAATCTAAAAAGACGAATTTGGACACACGGAGGGGGGAATAAAGTGGACGATACGAACAGCTTTGGTCTGAAATAACTTGATTTGTAGACTAACTACTCTGACTGAATCAACACATTCATACAGATGCATTTTGTGCAACCTACATCTCATAACTCTCAACATTATTGCGATCACGGACATACTCCCTTCTTCTACCTGGTTTACATCGTTATATATAAATCGAACACTGATTAGGAATGAAAATAAAAAATAATAATTAAAAAAAAGCTACAGAAAGAAAAACGAGTGCATGAAATGAAATATGGAAACTGATTTATGATTTCATAACTAAGGTTTACGCTCAAATTCCCTCCTCTTGTCCTTCCACGACGGAGATGATTCCCGCCTCAAATTTGCCCGCGTGTACACAGCAGCCCTTCCGTTTCAATCGTGTTATGTGATTCTGTGCAAAATGAAATCCTCTGGGCTGAATTTATCTGTTAAAGTGTGTGTCTTTGTCTCTTAGGACAAACGACGGCGAATATGGCTGCACACGACTCTGAACAGCTGCGACAGAGAAGCCACGTTCTGCTCTACAACCCTGAAATGGATTTTGATGAACAAAAATTTTTTTTTTAATAAATAAAATAAAATAAAATAATAATAATAATAATAATAACAACAATAACAACAACAACAACTTAGGAACACTATAAGCGATGTGTAGAAATAAACACACTGTGGCTTGCATTGCAGTTGAATTCCTTTAGCTACACAGTATTGAGTGATGGATGGAGCTGGTTTTTAAATGACAATACTGACACCTCGTGGTGGATAGTGGCAGCATAGCACCCTAACTGTGGAAATAACACATTTAAATTTTTTATTTTCAGTTCAAGAACACAACATACATCAGCAGCTATCCATGAATGGCGGTGAGTGAAAAGGATGAATTAAAGGAATACTACAGGTTTTTTATTTTTATTCTTAAATGTAAATGTCTATTCAAAGCATCTGTACTGAGGGGAAAAAAGAACCTGTTTACACCCCCCCAACCCCACCCCCCCAAAAATAGCCGTCTATTTTAAAAATAGACGTTTAGTTGTTGGGGCAGTTAATAAACCTTTGTGAAACGCTGTGCAAAAGTTTGCACCCCCCTAAGGTTTAAGTGTAGGGAAAAAGGTATTTAGCATCACAATTTAACAACAAAGAAGGTAAGAAATGAAAATCCGTGAACACGTTTTAATTTCACAGAAAGTGCAAACACAAGTGGACACACTATTAGCAAATATTTATATCAGATTTATAAAATGAGAGTTGTTTCCCCCCCACCCTGTTTGTCTCGTTTGCGCGTTCTCGTATTGTCCTAAGGGGATACAAACTTTTGCTCAACTGTAGAACACTTTCATGAGGTTCATTAAAGAACAGCAAGTATACTTTTTTAAAAATAGTAATGTTGTGGAATAACTGTGAGACAAGTTCATCCCAGTCATCGCTTAACAGTCGATTCTGGTTGAAAAAAAGCATGCTGGAGTATTCCTTTAAAGTTGGACGCAAATTAAATAGTGCTTTTCTGACCAGCAAAATACCCCCCCCCCCCACACACACACATCATGGCGTACTGTCATTTAAAACAGCTCACCATACTGACTCAAGGCACATACGTATAACGTTACATTAAATGTCATCTATCAAAAAAAGAAACACCACCACAAATAGCCCTGTAAACACCACCACTTAAATGCTGTCACTTCAAATGACCAAACATGTGAAGGGGGGGGGGGGGGGGTTTCCTCAAAATGTCCAACAAAAATGTTATAAATGGTTGATTCACCGTGAATTACAAAGCCTGCTAATATTTGATATCTGTGTTTTGGTAAAATAATTGACTTTATATTGTTTTGTTTTTTTCTTTAAATTGATGTTTGCTTAACACAATCACAGTTACCCAAGACTCCAGCACATGGGCTGAATCTAAAGTCGTTTTATTCTGGGGTCTCGACTTAATGTGGCTCGAGAGTATTCAATCTCAGACAAATCCCCCATCCCCCCTCTCCCCCACAAATCACCCTGCCTTCCAGATATAACAACAGCGGTTGTTTGAGAAGCACTAGATTTCAGAGCAGGTGTGAACATGCGATGAGTGCGACCCACATACTATTATTGTTGTTATTGTTATTATTATTGTTATTATTATTATTATTATTAACTGGGATTGAAAAAAAAAGAAAAAAAAAAGAAAACGGATTTCACCATCATGTATACAATCAACGTGTCAATCGTAAAGAAGTGGCACAGAGGCACAGACATGACGACACGTCCTGGAGGTGTGCGGCGGCTCACCGTGCCGTATCCTATCCTCCCAGCTGAGATGAGTGCGCGTGGGAAACAGTCTGTTAATGTCGCCCCTGAGATTTGGAAGGAACTTCGTACTTAAAGACCACGCTGAAGATCTTGCCGCCGAGCCGCTCTGCCAGCCACGAGTTCTTGATGACGGCTAGCTTGAGGCTTTCGCAGTTCAGCATGGCATAGTAGTTGGTGTGGATGGCGCGGCCCATGCCTTCAATGATCACCAGGTCCGTGCCACGTTCGCACACCACCGTGGCCAGGACTTTATCCAATCGACTGGAGGAACAGAGAGTGCGAGCATCAGACACATGCTGTCATGATTTGTTTTAGCATAAAATCACAAAAAACCTTGCTAGTAGTTTGAAAGAATATTGATGTTGTTTATCAGCAAATAATATATATATATATATACACACACACACACACACACACACACACACACACACACACACACTGTACTGAGCAAGCGACCCTGGATGCACAGATTTGACCAATAATTCAGATTGAAAATGGATTTAGTTTATTACGGGGGAACAAACATTTCAGTTAAAACAAAGGAAAAGAAATATCTAAAAATAATTTTTGAACAGAAACACTTCACAGTTAAACTATTTCACACAAAAATCACTTACACGGGGAATAAAATAAATATATAATAAAAAATAAATCAATAAAACCATAGTAAATAAAAAGATAAATAAATAAAATCCATTTTAACAAAAAAAAAAAAAAAAAAAAAAAAAAAAAAAAAAAAAAAAATGAAAAATTT
>JANDJT010000114.1:12303656-12319524 GCA_024331685.1 Stegophilus panzeri | reverse complement strand
ACACACATACATACACACATACATACATACACACATACATACAAATTTTTCCACAAATATATATATATATTTGTGGAAAAATTAGTGTGTGTGTGTGTGTGTGTGTGTATATATATATATATATATATATTCCCCCCAAATCCAATTCCAGTCTTTCTATTTGTTACAGGATCCAATACGTTTTCTCTGATATCAGTCCCACCATTTTGTTGTTAATCTTATTCTCATATTATATTATTATATGTTATTTCAGTACAGGACATCTTAAAGGCCTGACTATTTGCAGACAAACAATCGAGCCAAATGTTGCATAAACATATACATTTGATAATCTTGAGTCTATCAGCATCTACAAACATGCTCATGACAAAAATGTAGGATATTCCAGAATTCCTGCACTGGAAAAAGCGGTGCATCCGTAATGATTTTAAATAATCGGACATGAAACAGACACTAAATAAGGAACAGACACTGGCTTAGTGTTTTACTGATTTCAAATAAACATGATACTATTCCAAACACACTCCCCGAATATTATAACACCAATAATAAGGCAGAATTCTAAATGAATTAGTAACATAACGAATGAGAAATGATTAAGAATAGAAATGATACATTTGTGTATCTTACCTCAAGTCCAGACAGGGAGAACTGGATCCACTCTGAACTAACGTCAGCCTGTCCTCTTTTACTCCGGCACTAAAAACAAAGCACAGCAACGATGAGAGTAAAAACATGACTGACACACATCCACGTTTAAACTCTGTGTGTGTGTGTGTGTGCGTTTGTGTGCGTTTGTGTGCTTACTGAATGACAGGATCCATAGCAGCTATTCTCTCAGTGACAATCTGCAGCTCGCTGTTAGTCACGTCATTTAGCGCAGGACTCGAGTTACTCGCGAGAACAACCTGAGAGATGAGAAATCTGCATTTGAAACCACATATGAACACATACAACTTGTGCACATACACATACATATATCTCAAGGACAGTCTCACCTCTGTGCCTCGAATGAGGAGTTCTCTTACAAAGGGGAAAACGCCTAGAATGATATCCATTCCACTATTATCCACGAAAAACAACGCACATTTATGAGGAGGACCCTGCAAAATAGAGGACCAAAAAAAAAAAATATAAAAAAAAAAAAAAAAAAAAAAAAAAAAAAAGAGACATCGTGTTTAATCACTGATCCCCTAAATGACACGGCACTGAAAGATATCAGAAAAAAAAAAAATAATAATAATAAAAAAAAATAATAATAATAAAATGAAGCTAGTCATGAGTACTACTACATGAATGCACGTTTAATGAAACGGTTCATGGAGTTATTTAGTGTGCTTTTACACTAGATGTTTTTGTACAGCTCTTTGTGGTTATTGAAGGAAAAAAAAAAATCTCAAAAGTCTCATGCAAAACACGCAACGGGCCTCGAGCCGGATACGAACGGATTTATTTGTAAATTGTACGAGCGCTTACACTCTTCGTTAAAATCCCGTACATTTGGGGGGGGGGACTTTCGTATCCTACGAGTGCATATGAGCGCGTATTAGTGTGTGTTAGCAGACGACCTTATGAAGAGCGACTTATAGAAGAGCGTTCGCGTCTCTATCAAAAACACATCCTCATGCTAGTCCACTAGGGACTAACAATACCATCCAGAACATTCTGTGAAAACCAGTCATTGTATATTACTGCCATTAATGGACGAATATAAAAAAATAGAGAAAGAAAGGTCGAGCAAATGCAATTAAATGCAAAATAAAACGAATTGTTCAATCATAACAAAACAAATGGAAGATTTAGCACTCGCTTATTATTATTATTAATAATATTATATATTAGACGTTATTTAGCCTCATTTCTTTGCTAATAAAAATGTTTATCTGTTTACCATTATTGTTCATTGTTCATTTCATCCCCATTACCATCATTGTTCATTTCATCCCCTCAGCTGTCTGTGCACTTGACCTTTTATGGAGATTTGTGGGTGTCGCTACATGCAAATGAAGGGTCAGGATTTGCACTTTATACTTGATCGACGTACACACGAGTATGAAGAAAATCAGTGGATCAGTTCACTTTGACTTGCGCTCAAACGTTAACAACTTTACACAACACCGTACTTACCTGCAGTAGCTAATATCAACTAACTAATTAGCCTCGCTTGCTCTCTAGATTAGATTTATTATTACTATCGATAACGCAGATGAAATGCAGCGACATCATGTCTCATAGATCAGTCCCACAAACAGACAATTTAGTATCCCCCCCCACCCCCCACCACCCCCCAGCTTATGACCCGATTTTTTGGGAGATTAAAAAAAAAAAAGTTCTTAAAAGTTGGATTTTATTCTGATATGTAAAATATGTGCTTGTGGATGAGGGGAAAAAAATGTTTAAAGCAGTTTGTACGATGCGTCAGTCTAGTGATCTCTGGCGCAAACCTCAGACACCGAACACGTCTTGGATGATCGGCTGCATCGGGGCTAAACCAGGGTTCTCACCTTCAATCGTTCAATCCACTGGTTATAGGCATCTACAAGCCAAGGACGCTCTGGAGAATGAAAAAGAAAAAAAGAAAATGAAAAACATTTATATACACCACTGGTCAAAAGTTTGTGGACACACGACCGGACCATTTCTCATGATCTTTAAAACCTTTTGATCTGAAGGTGTATGATTAAACGTTTGAAATCGTGCCGACGTATTCATTTCTTTCGTTAGAAAATGAACATTTTATTTACAAATAAAATTATTTTGTTTAAACGGACAACTCGGAGCAAAATATTCCGAAAATCTTAAGATGCTAAAATATTAAATTATTTTGATTTATTTAGGATTTTTTATCACGACATAATTCCCATAGTTCCACTTGTGTTACTCCAGAGTTTTGATGACTTTATTATTATTATTATTATTATTATTATTATTATTAGTAGTAGTAGTAGTAGTAGTATTCTAAAATGTGTGGGAAAAAATAAAAATAAAATAATGAGTGTGTCTAAACTTTTGCCCGGTAGTGTATGTATAAAATTTATTCTTGAAATATTTATTTAGTCCTGTTCTGAGAGATTTTTTAAAAATTTATTTATCAAATTTTAAAAAACACCGCCTCCCGTATTAACATCTTCTTTTTATTTTTTAGTTTGTTTGTTTGTTTTTTAAAGCTTCCTCTTGGAATTAGGAACTGAATTTAATGCCAAACGTGACTGATTGAGGATTAAACGCTTGTAGGGACTAAAATGGTGAGAAAAGAGGTTTTGGGGGACAATGAACAACCCGTATCATTACTATTGTTCTGAGGAATTTATCCGAGCTGATTGTTTGTATCGGGTCGTACCTACTTTTGTGTAGAATTAAGAAACTCTTCATTTCAAATCAAATGGTGTGACTGCAGGCTTAGAGATTTTGCACTGTATTTGGTCAAAACGAAAACGTTTCGTCTTTGTAAATGTCTTCCAGAATCATGAACAGTGTAGTATAAAACTTCTCTTACCTTGCAGCTGCTGCTTTGCCTGTTCAAACCCGAACTGCGGATCGGTTTCCAGAATGCTGTGGAACAGGTTGATGTATCAGAACTTGCACTTGTCATCCTTACAAGATTCCCGTTTTGTTTTTTTAAAAAAAACACCACTGCTCTCACTCGTATACTTTTACATATCGCTCACTCGGACACGGCTTTGGCTCCCCAGTCGAACACGTTGCCCGCCAGCAGGCCTCGGACCAGAGCAAACTGCCTCTGCTCCCAGCTCAGCTCCTCCAGAGACTGCACCACCTTCTGGTAGTACTTCAGAGCCATGTCGTTCTCTTTCTGCTTGATCTGTGGGTGCAGAAAGAACACGGCTCGAGAGTGAACCTGAGCTGTAGAGCGTCGTACAAGTGTAAAACAATAAATACAGAAATCTTCTGTTAAGATTCCTCTGTTCCAACAATGCGATTTCACGAAGACAGCGTGGTTCTCCAGAGTGGTTCTTTTAAGGACTATTTCCAACACTCCTACAATCGCCTTTTACGTTTACATATCACAACTTGGTCTAGGAGAGTTATTCACACTTTAATACGAACCTTAGAATAGGGGTCAGGAAAGTTGAATTCGTTCAAACAATGCTCCCTGGTGTCGAGCAGACTCCGGACAGTGAGGGATCCGTATGCGCTTGAGGAATATCAATTCAGAATTTTATTTAGGAAGTTATTTAGCTGGAACTGAATTCGACATTTAAGTAATGATGTTACTGAGAAAAGCAGGTGATAAACAGTGAGCGTATATAGTGTGTACACATATAAACATAGTACTGAAGACTGAATGCTTGACGTGTTCTCACAATGGCTGCTGGCGTAGCGTCTGCAGCTTGTGTCTGTACTTCTGGCGGAACTTCTCTGCCCTCTCCGTGGCCTCGGGCTGGTCTTTCTGACTGGCCACGGCTCGCTTCACCACCTGCGTGAAAAAAAAATTGGCAGCGGAGTCATAAACTAATTCGGGTCAGTATATACAGTATTATTAATTATCAGATGTTCAGCATTATTACGAGTCAAACGCTGTTCCTTACAGTACTACTACATCAGTTTCACTTTAGGCATCTACAACAAATTAACGATGCGGCCTAATGATATGAGTTACATGCTTGTATTACATACTTCTATAAACTTACTACAGTAATACAATTTATAGGATGATGATGATGATGATTATTATTATTATTATTATAAGACAATATTCATGGAAACAGTCACACAAAACATATGGTCAAATGTGAGAGCAGATATGCAAATACCAGTTACTAAACAGAACCTTCGCCCATCAAAACGTGTGTTTTATTCGTTTAATGGACTGCAAAATACACGATGTGCACTACCGGTCAAAAGTTTAGACACTCATTCTTTATTTTTATTTTTTCTACATTTTATAATAATAATAAAGTCATCAAAACTCTGGAGTAACACAAATGGAACTATGGGAATTATGTTGTGATAAAAATCCAAAATAAATCAAAATAATTTAGTATTTTAGCATCTTCAAAGTAAACACCCTTTTCGTCTAGAATTTCCCGAAATGTATTCTTGGCATTTTCTCACCCGATATCTTGAATAATTCCCCCGAGATGCTTTTTAAACAGTATTAAAGGAGTTTCCGCCTACGCTGGACTCTTATCGGCTGCTTTTCGGAATATTTCGCTCCAAGTCGTCCGTTTAAACAAATATATTTTTTGTAAATAAAATGTTGGTTTTCTAATGAAAGAAACAAATATGTCGGCACAATTATATTTTTGTCTACTACACCGATTTCAAACATTTAATCATACACCTTCAGATCAAAAGCTTTTCAAGATCATGAGAAACGTTTCAGTCGAGTGTCCACAAACTTTTGACATACACGGTAGTGTATGTTTATTATTTTTAAAACAACTTTTTCCTTTATGGAAATATATAGAAATGCATACTCGACCTGAATGTTAGAGGATTCCCTGAAAAATAAAAATGCCACATTGAAAAACAATACACACATTAAATCAGGGATTCCCTAAGGATCGTGACCATGAGGTGGGTCGCTTGATTTACAAACAGGGGTCACGAGAGAAACTCACAATCTCCCATAAATTGTTTTAGAAATGAATATTAGAAACATGGACTACTAGGAAGAATATTAGAAAGATGGATTGTGTGCGCTACCCCGTCCAGGGTGTCACCTGCCATGTTCCCAAAGTCCCCTGGGATAGGCTGCAGGCTCCCCGCGACCCTGTGTAGGATAAGCGGTACAGAAATTGGATGGATGGATTCATGGACTGTTTATGCTAATATCCTGAAGTGTTACTGTATGTCCTATATTAGTCTTTTTTTTTTTTTTTTTTTTTTTTTTTTTTTTTTTTTTTTTTTTAAACTATCCTGACACGTTGCACTAGAGTAGTTCCGAAAAAAAAAAAGAAAAAAAAAAAAAACAAAACCCACATCTTTCTCCGTCTATCTACTCCCACTAAACAAAAAAGCATTCACATACATATGTACTACTCTAGACATTTTTTGAGTACTAACAATAACTGGTTTTCCCATTACAGTTAGTGTTTGAAACTCCTTTAAAAACCTCTCACATTCATGTCTGTTTTGTATACCAGTCTTCTAGACTTTTCTATTAAATACTTTTGCATGTGAGGTCAATGACAACAATCACAACGACAGCAGTGTTGACTTTCCTATAACAACACGACATGTCCCACTAGACTGGAAAGTCAGTACAAGGAATATTCCTTTAGCTTTTAGTCACTTACGCATGTTACTGAGGTAGTAAAATATTCAAATGCTATGTTAGTCCTAAATTATCAAGGCGTGGGTGTCAGAAAACTGATCGCTTCCATTTGGGGTCGCTTGCTCGAAACGTTTTGGAAACACTGCGTTAAAAGACACCTTTTAGACGGCATGCTGAACTGAAGATCTGAATAGAGTAGGGTTAGGTCACGTGTGTGGAGCCTCACCCCATCCAGCGCTTCCTCGAAACAGTAGAGCCAGTAGTCTCTAGCCAGAGCATCCTCGGTGAGGTCCACGGTGTCGGGGATGTAAGACGAAGGGTCCTGCAGGAGCGGCAGGTTCACCAGCTGCCTCTCCAAGCGGTCCATCTCCAACATGTCAAACTGCAGAAACGGCCAGAGAGAGAGGGAGAGAGAGAGAGACGGAGAGAGACAGACAGGAACATCGGAGCACAAATCTTAGATCCGTTACCGTCTCAGAGGGCGCATCAGCACAGTCTGGGCGATAAAACCACGGCTGACAAGGGAGACATTTTGACAGCATTACTTTCTGACAAATGAGAATATTTTATAAAAAAATCTTAACACTCTCAGAGCTGAAGAAATACTCCTATCTCATCCCAAACACTTTTCATTGTTGTAATCTGGAATGAACTTCATGTATTCTTTTCTATAGTAATCAATCAAACATTGGCCACAGATCTAATAGAGAATAAGATGATAAAATGCTGGAGTATTCCTTTAACAAGCAAAATGCTTCTCCTTAGATTAAAGTGAGCAATTTTTGGTATGGCTCATACAGAGCTACATTTTCTTGCTCTCAAAATTCTCCCTGCTGATATCCCAATTCTTGTAGCAGCCATTCTCATGAAAAAGTGGGCATCTACTTCGAGTGCACTTCAGCTATTTTTTCAGCTTGCTTCAGTGACAGACAACACACTATTATGCAGCAGAAATCCAAATCAGTCATCTTGAAATTGTACAAATTTGTACATAAACACACACAACTAAACATCCGACTGCGCCTGAAAAGACAGAACGATGAAAGACAATTTAGAAAGCATAAAGCCAGGAATGCTTCACTCGTCAAAGAAGTTGTACTTACAGGAAACTGATGAGTACAGATTAAGACAAGAAGAGAAGAGACGTACGGACGAATGGACAAAGAAATCAAGATGTTAGGGGTGGGGGAGGGGGAATTGCATGGAAGAAACAAATATAAATTAAAAGAACTAATGATGAAAATTAACTCAAAAGAACACAAAAAACCCACACCACTGGTTGTATGAAGGTTGACTTACTGTGCCACTTCGTGCTCGCTGCATAGGATTCAGATCCGGAGACACACTCATGAGACCGGAACTGCCGGCGTAGTTTTCTTCCCAGCTGTACTGATTAGGATCTGAACGGAGACAATAAACTGTACAGACTGAGGCAGATCGCAAATCCAGCGAGTTTAGTGTTAGTCCAGATGTCAGAACAACTTACTGTCTTCTTCGGCACCCTTCAGGAACGCCCCGATAGCACCCAGGTAGCCTTCGTGTCTTAGAAACAAAGCCTGAACTTCACTCTGTAACATAATGAAGAACATAACATTTACAACGATCACTTTAAATGTGAAAACGCTTTACTGTACGTTACATTCCCTTTAACAGACATCATTTAAGCGTTAAAACACCATCAGTGACATTCACAAAGTGACTAACGCTATTAATAAGCCAATGTTCATACCATAAGTGAGCACACAATGATCATCAATGAATGAATGAATGAATGAACGAATGTGTCCGGCTGTAAAATAAACGATAGGTTAATGTGATTAATGTGCTCGTTCTGATATGTTAAAGTTTCTCTGGCATATAATTTATGCCTAATAATAAACACTTTTTTTTGTTGTTTTTTTAAGTGCTGTGAAAAACATACAGGTAAATCTCAAAAAATTTGAATATTGTGGAAAAGTAATTTTTTTTACCCTGTAATTTAATTCAAAATGTGGAACTTTCATATATTCTAGGTTAATTACACAAAGTGAAATATTTCAAGTCTTTTTTTGTTGTTGTTTTTACCTTGATGATTACGGCTTACAGCTCATGGAAATCAAAAATCCAGCATCTCAAAATATTAGAATAAGTTATTCATTCTGCTGCTACCATCATGAGTTCCATCATCAATAAAGATTAGTGAGAATGTTCCAGAAGCAGCCATGCAAGCCTAAGCCATGATACTACCTCCACCATGTTTCACAGATGAGCTCGTATGTTTTGGATCATGAGCAGATCCTTTCTTTCTCCACACTTAGAACTTTCCATCACTTTGGTAGAGGTTCATCTTGGTTCCAGAACTCATCTCTGTATTTCTTTTCGAATTCCAATCTGACTTTCTGATTCTTACTGCTGATGAGTGGTTTGCATCTTGTGGTATGGCTTCTACAGTTCTACTCTCAAAGTCTTCTTCGAACGATGGATTGTGATACCTTCACCCCCGCCTCTGGAGGTTGTTGGTGATGTCTCTAACTGTGGTTTTTGGGTTTTTCTTCACAGCTCTCACAATGTTTCTGTCATCAGCTGTTGTTGTTTTCCTTGGCCAACCCATTCGGTGTCTGTTGCTCAGTACACCAGTGGTTTCTTTCTTCTTCAGGACGTTCCAAATTGTCGTATTGGCTATGCCCGATGTTTCTGCAATGTCTCTGATTGATTCTCCCACTTTTCTCAGCTTCAGAATGGATCGCTTTTCTCCCATAGACAGCTCTCTGGTCTTCATGTTGGTTTATCCTTTTTAACAACAATTGCAGTCTTTACAGGTGAAACTGAAGGCTAAAACCAACAGTAGATTTTCAGCCTCATAAAATGTGAACATGTCTAATGACTTAAAACAGTTGTCACTGCAGTTCTGTGAGAAATCATGTTAAGAGGTAATTAGATACAGGAAAACAGCACTCACTCAAATAAAAAAAAAAACAAGCAAAAAACGTCGAAATCGAGGCCTAGGGCGTCAACGATGATGCCTCCACCACCAACAAGTCTAGTCCTGTTTGTTAATAAATTGCATGCCAAAACCACAATTTGTTTTTTATAACAGCAGCTCACACATTAGTGCACGTTTATATTAATACGCTTGTTTATATACATTATCGTTTTTACAGTAACAGCTTATTCAGGAGAACTTGTACTTTGGGGGGAAAAAAGTGTTATGTAACAAAGAAAAACATAGAATCATTGATCTGGTGAAGGTTTCTGTAAGGGGACACAAACAACAGAGAGAGAGAGAGAGAGAGAGAGAGAGAGAGAGAGAGAGAGAAAGGAGAGGGCTGCCGAGAGAACATTTTATTTTGTGGACGTTCCACAGCATTCGACGTAACTATAAACGAATAAACATTACGACATGTCATTCATTAATGAGCATAAATTGTAATCATTGGCAAAAGGTTGCAGTGGAAGAGGAATAAAACAGTCCGGGACGTGCTGTTATCGGAAACTTCACACAACCCCATCGCTGATAAATTGTTGATAACTATAACTGCAAGCCCTCTTGTGCTTTATTCTTTACTTATTAACCATGTTCTTACCTGTGGCAATCATGTCGTTTTAACTGAAACTACTCCATTTTGTCTCATGGGTATGCAAACTTGTGCACTTCACAGTAAGTCTCAAACGAGCTGTGTACGTGTATGTGTGTGTATGTGGGTTGAAATGAACGGAGATGGTCAGACAGGTACCTTGGAGAAGAAATTGATGCTGTAGGTGATGGTGTGCATGGTCACCGGGTGTCCTCGGATGAAGAATCCTCCGAAGTAAACTCGGGTGAGGTTGTGCAGTCGGGCGTAGAGGCAGGCCAGCTGACCGATATCATTACTGATCATGTGCAGCAGGCTCTTGGCCATGTCTTCTTTGGAGAACTCTGAAAACATGACCAAATATACACTACCGGTCAAAAGTTTAGACACACTCATTTTTTTATTTATTTCACCGCCCCCCCCATTTTAAGACACACACATTTTAAGAATAATAATGATAAAGTCATCAAAACTGTGGAGTAACACAATGGGAATTATGTTGTGATAAAAAAAATCCCAAATAAATCACAGTAATTTAGTATTTTAGCATCTTCAAAGTAGACCGGCTTTTCGCCTAAAATTTTCAGAAATGTATTCTTGGCATTTTCTCACCCTATTTCTTGAGGAATTTCCCTGAGATGCTTTTTAAACAGTATTAAAGGAGTTCCCACCTACGCTGGACACTTACTGGCTGCTTTTTGGAGTATTTCGTTCCGAGTCGTCCATTTAAAAAAAACTTTTTTTGTGAATAAAATGTTGGTTTTCTAATGAAAAAATGAATATGTTGGCACGATTATATTTTTGTCTACAAGACCAATTTCAAACATTTAATCATACACCTTCAGATCAAAAGCTTTTCAAGATCATGAGAAACATTTCAGTCGAGTGTCCACAAACTTTCGACCAGTAGTCATTATATTATACGTTACAGACCGTTACACACTGCAGGAACGGATACATATACAGTAGATCTCATTCAACATCTTTATAGAACGCATAACGGCAATGTTAAAGGGAACTCATCTTTCTTTTTCTTTCAGGGTTTGTGGTCGATGATAAAGGACTGACACTGATGACACTGACAAGGGACCCGTGAACAACTATCACAAAACATAAAAACGGTCACGGATCATCCAGGTAACGACACACAGTATTAAGAATTGGGCGTGTGTAAACGTTTGAACCGGTTCATTTGTGTAAATTCAGTTATTATCGTGTCTTGTGGACTATACTGCATGTAAACATCGGTTATGTGAAATAGCTTATTCAGGCCAGAACTAAAACAACAAAATGCGATTTTTATGACCCCTATTATTATTATTATTAGTAGTAGTAGTAGTAGTAGTAGTAGTAGTAGTAGTAGTAGTATTATTTTAAATTATTAACATTTCGCAGATTCTGCAAGGTGTATGTAAACTTATGACCTCGACTGTATGAAACAAAGACCTTTTCCTTCATTTCCTAACTGGATCAGCAAAGAGAACGTGGCTTCACAACTGGCTGAAAGGTCACTGGCTCTGTTTCTAAGATCATTATTACACTAAACCTCTGGCCGTTGGTTCGTACACATCACCTTTATCAGTGGTGGCAGATTTCCCGAAGCTGCTCGCTATGAGGTACCCGGGCAGTCCCAGAGAGACAGATGCTCCCCCGTAGATGTCCTTAACCAACATGTCCACGCTGGTGTGCTGTCCCTTAGAGGCCAACTGCAAAAGCTCATCAAATCTCTGTTATGACAGAAAGGTTGAACGGTAAATCTATGGGAAAACAGTTCTTGGGGTGACGCGTGCTAGCAAACACGCACTGACCTTGGTTTTCGTAAGCAAAGCTCCAAGACCCCAGAAAGTCCCACCACCGATGGAGCTCCCGCCAATGCGCTCGAATTTGTCCTCCGATTCCACCTTCAGAGTGCGAAAGAGTGTAGAATTATTAATCACGCAGCTAGGCTTTCCCCGAGAGTTACTCGACCTCGTTTATCGAGCTGGATATGAACGGATTTATTCATAAATCCGTATGAGCGTTTACACAAGAAATTTCTGTATTCGTGAAAATCCCGTATATGGGGGGGGCGGGTTATGAAATTTGGCACACAGATAGAGGACAGTCTGAATTGCTAATACAGCAAATTTGGAGTCTCTAACACAAACTCTCTAGTGACAACAACTGTCCAAATTTGCACTCATGTTCATGCTAATAACTGTTGAACCGTAAGGGCTAGAAACAAAATTATTTTTCCCTCTGATCCCTTGGCTTGAGTTCCTCGGTTCGACTGCATACCATGGTTCGATTCAATTTCCGCCCGAATAGATTTTACGCCATTTTGAATTTTCCGTAAAACCTACTTTTTCGAATTTGTCCTAGGGCGTCGCTCGGATTTTCACGAAAATCGAATCAGATCGTCTTTGGACCGTGCCGACAAAAAGTTAGGGAATTCAGATCGATTAGTTAACCCGTTCTCAAATAACGTGCTAACAAATTCAACGGCAAGCACGCCTAAGTGGACATGAGGCTATTATCTCCTCAACGCTTTAGCCTATCGAGACTAAACTTGGTACCGGTCATCACAAGCATGACCTGAGGGTACCTGCACAGTTTCTGTGCAGTGCCACCTAGTGGTCACAAGATATGGTTAATTTTGCTTAGAACTTCTGAACAGTTTGACTAAAAATCACAAGCTTTAGCCTCTTTGACTGCTTGGCCCCTTAATTGCTGCTTGCAGCTATATTTATTATTATTATTATTATTATTATTATTCTTCATTTAACATATTATTCAGTATTTTTCTTGGTATAGAAGTGAGTCAAAATAACTTAGCTTCTGTTTTTCAGACTTTACCCTGATAGTTCATTTCAGGTTATCTGTGCACTTGACCTTTTATAGAGTTTTGTAGGCATCTCTACATGCAAATAGGATGCATCAGGAAGCGTGATTCGCACTTTATGGGTGATCAACAAACATACACGAGCTGATATGAAGAAAATCAGCCTATCCAAAACTTTTGTAAATCCGGCATGAATTTTTTTTTTTTTTTTATTTGATTTGGCTTACGCAAACATTTACAAACAACTTTACTAAGAGTTTGATGAATAAGGCCCAGTGTTTTGGATAATGGCCTTTACTTTTATTTGAATCGTTATTTTCTAAGTAGGGATTATTTGGCGAGTCTATACTAAATGGTGCTACAAATGTTCATGTTTGTCCCTGAACACCTCAAAAATGGGTTTTAGAGGTTCACACAGATGTAGTCGGTCCACGCAACAGACGTTAACACCAGGTTAATAGCCGGGACACAGCCATTACCTTGACGATGGAAACTCCAGAGCCGATGTTAACCAGAAGATAAGGGAAGATGTCCGGGTGCGTGTTCTGGAAGCGAAACTCCGGGTCGGCGTGCTTTGCGTAAACAAAAGCCTCGTGAGGGATATTCTTCAGCACGAAATTACAGCCCTTGATAAGACACGACATCTCGTCCTCTTTGTCCACTCTGTGAAGAGAGACACAAATAAACAGCTACATACATACTGTAAAATCAACTTCCTTTGTGTGCGTGTGTTTTCAAGTCCCGCTCACTTGAGTTTTAACTTCTTCTCAATCAGGTCTTTGAACTTGTAAGCTCCTCCTCCTGTAGCCTTGATAACTTTGGTTTCCGTGTTCACCAGGTGGTCTTTGATGAAATCCAGGCAGGTTTCGATGTACCGGTTCTCGAACTTGATGAAGTGGAGCCGAGCCGTGATCTCCTCCTGGACCGAGATCTCGTACAGTGAGTCTCCGTCTGTTTCGTTCTACAACAGCAAAATGAAACAACGCTGATTTCATCCGTCAGACATAATAATAAATAACAGATATAATAATAATAATAATAATAATAATAATAATAATAATATACACACACACACACACACACACACACACACACAAACACAGTACCGTGCAAAAGTGTTAGCCACCCTCAGATCCTACCTGAAAGCTTGTCTTGGCCGTATGATCGAATGATCTCACTTTGGCCACTTTGTGCTGGACAGTGGAGTAATACGCCAGTTTTGTCAATGAGCCACCTATTAAAGGAAAAATACCGTCACTACGACATTCATATACACATCACATATTTTCGGAGTGGGGATCTGTGGACACTTTTTCAGCTAATATCGCTCACAAATCCTTACGCGTCGGAGGATGATTAATGGTTGGATGTTGTTTAAAAAAAAAAAAAAAAAAAAAAAAAAAAAAAAAAAAAAAGGAGTTCCATGTTTATCTCGTAGGGTCCGATGAAGGGACCGAGCGCTTCTCTCAGCAATAAGGTAGAACATGTTTTATTTACGGAGTTGTAAACGAAATGTGGAAACTAAATCGAAGGAACGGTGGATTAAATAATGTAGTATAAATTCTACTTGGGATAACGAATGAAAAAAAGCTGAAACACACATTCTTTTAGCATGCGAGTTCATACTTTTAGTGTGGAGTATAAGTAGGCAAACTGGGACGCAGCACAGACCTTAGATCCTGGGGCAGAGCTTCTTGAAGACATGAGGCAGGAATCATTAAAATATCAAACCTACCGTACCGAACCGACCTAATCTTGAAAAAAGAAACTTACCTAACTCACCTTTAACCATTTTAACAGCACCGCCTTCAGAATGTTATATTTTGTCCATGTATCTCATTCTTCTGACTTATTATTTCGTTGTTTTAACTTAGTAAGTCATTGTTTTGACCTAGTATTATTATTTTGACCTAATCTCTCATCATATTTGACCTAGTATCTCGTTATTTTTGACTTAGTAAATCGTTATTTTGACCTAGTATCTCATTCTTTGACCTAGTATTTCATTGTTTTAACTTAGTAAGTTGTTATTTTGACCTAGTATCTCGCTATTTTTGACTCAGTAAACCATTATTTTGACATAGTATCTTGTTATTTTGACCTAGCAAGTCATTATTCTGACCTAGCATCTCGTTATTCTGACCTAGCATCTCGTTATTCTGACCTAGCATCTCATTATTTTGACCTAGCATCTCATTATTTTTGACTTAGTAAATTGTAATTTTGACCTAGTATCTCATTCTTTGACCTAGTATTTTGTTGTTTTAACTTAGTAAGTCATTATTTTGATCTAGTATTTCATTCTTTTGACCTCGGGATGTCTTATTAATATGATGATGAAGAAGCTCGTGCTCTTAAGATGGTTTCAATATTGTCCATTGGAAACGCGCTAACAGTGTCACCCTGTGACGTCAGCACGGGACACAACCACTAACTTCTCACTAGAACAGCAAAAATACAGCACCAACCAACCACCAAATTAGCACCAGAGTTCCTAAAAACAACATAAATATTTTTATAAAAACATATTTAATAAGTTTCAGGGTGAAGTTTTCTTTTTTATATAACTCATGAGAGCTAGCTAACGTTAAAGGACGTGCTTTACTAACCAAATATTCAATAACAAATATTGAACAAAATAGATAATGGCTTTTATTATTAATTATTATTATTATTATTATTATTATTATTATTATTATTATTAAATTCAACAATATGAACTAACTATAACTTTGCATTATATGAATCATTGTTTCAGGAGCAGACCGGCTTTGACTCGAACTGTCAAGTTCTGTAAGGTTAGCTAACCTTCAGCTAGTCTGTTAGCAGCTAGCAAGTGGCTATTTTACAGAAAAAGTACACATAAAAATTCAGTTTAATACCTATATCTATTGCGAACCTCTTGGCATTTTCCAAATTCCGAAAGATTTCATCCGGAGGAAGGGTTATGCTTTTATCCATGCTGTGTGCGCCGCTGTCACTATCAGTGCCTCCGTCCGTCGCCATCTTCCACACACTTGTTTTGACCAAGAAGCGCAAACTGCGTACTAGCCTACTAATTAGTATGGAGAATTAGTGCGCATCCAGGCCACTCCAGCAGCGGTGACGTACTGTCTTACCACACTTCTTAGTACGCTAGTGTGCCGTTTTAGGACGTGGTCTGAAACCTAGCATTCCAAACACGCTCTCAAATGTTCAAAATAAAAGTCATGAACAAAAATAATGCTGATAAAAGTGTTTTAAAAAAGTATACACACA
>JANDJT010000114.1:12286261-12301981 GCA_024331685.1 Stegophilus panzeri | reverse complement strand
TATATATTTAATTTGAAACTTTTTTTTTATTTTATTTTTTTTTTATAAATCTATTTTCTATGGAATGAGCCACTTCTTTATAGTAAAGGAGTATTTTTTATACGGTTTATTCTGAGACGAAAAGAATTCTGGGCTGGATACCAGGGTAGGTAAAGCTAACTAGCTAACTAACTCACTCACTCACTCACTCACATTAGCTAGCGTTTATTCCGAGGATTTAATTGAAAATGAATACTGCAGTTAGCTGTGTTAGTTAGTAGCTCTTAGCTTTTAGTCTTAGCTGTGCTGCTTTGCTAGTTAAGTCAGTAAAAGGTTGAATATGTTACACTGGACATTTTGGCTCAGAAACATGTTAATTGACTGAGTTAATTGAATAAACCGGAAGTTGATTCTCTGCTGTCAGACACTTCAATAACTAGCACTAGACGGAGAACATAAGCTTTATTTCTGTGTGACATGTTTTTTAAGCTCTTCAGTCACCTGTTGATGTTTTAGAAATGATGATTTTCCTTTGACTTTCACTCTCGCACCCTGTCACGGTTTGATTGACGGCTTACTTCACGGTTCGACCAACAGCTCTACATCACGGTTCGACCGGCGGCTCCACGTCACGGTTCAACATAGATTGACAGTAGAGTTACTTTTACCACAAGTCGATTATCTTCCTGTACCAACAAGCATATTATTCCACTTATACCTCCGCACTCTAGCATTCCGATATTTTTTTAAAATAAATATTCATTAAACAGCGACACATCATACTTTTTATCCGTTTCTAGTTACGTGTTCTGGAACGTTCCTGTTCTCACTTGCGTTACATCAGCTAGAAACACTCGCACCATCACCAGCATAACATTTTCTCTTTAATAAATGTTAAAAACATCTTCAGGATTTTTTTTTTATTATTGTTATTTTTTTAAAATCAGCATTTATAAGCTTTTATCTCTTAGGTGACGATAGTATTGGCACCCTTGACCTGCTACCGTTTAAACGAACTGACCGTCTCTCGCATTGGCGTGCATATTTGAACCCGAAATGAGCTACACACGTGGTTTTTCAGTTTGCGAACAGCGTTTACTGATCTCCCTGGGAACAGGTAGTTCTGCACCCAGATTTATTTCCCACTTGTAGATAGATACAGATACAGTACTGTAGTCTCCTCATCAGAATCAGAATAATATGAGATTATTAATAACAGAAGAGGTATTACTTTTTGAATATGTGACCGTGCACACAGCAGGAGACCCACGTGCACGTAGCCATGTAGGGTGATGAAATACTCCTTCTGTCATTCCAACTGAAAAAAAAACAAAAAAAAAAAACGGAAACGCAACCACGTTTCTAGATTTGTAGACCTCAGGGTTCTCTGAGGACTCTGACGAATCGCTCGTTTGGTTCTTTCTGTAATTGACTCATCAGGACAAAAACAGACTGACGAAGCAGATTTTTTTTTCCTTTGGGTGGTTGGGGGGGATCCGAAACCGACAGTTGATTTCACAACCCTTGCTCCCTTGCTTTTATTTATTTATTTGTTTGTTTGTTTGTTTTAATTTTCAGTAGATGTTGATCAGACATTGACAATTCACTCATTCATCATTATCACCCTGTTAAATCTGCATGTGTTTTCTGTCGTGGGGAAGGAAAAAAAAAGCATAGACTTGTTATCTTTCTAACGCACGTAGGCAAGATGACAGTAAATAGTTTGCTAACGTTTCATTCAGCGTAGGATGGGAGGTAGTTTTCTTCCTGAGGTTACTAAGCGATCAGCTTTCTGACCTTTTTTCGACCGTGCATTTCTTCAGATGTTTCAACAGCGATGGTGTTGCGAGAATAAACGATACACTTACAAGAACGTTCGATTTACTTTTGGGAAACCTCCCTGAAAGGACGCCAGGAAGAAACCTTGAGATGAACCAGACTAACGGTGATCGGTTCTACAGAATGTTTCCGGCGTTTGGTTTTCCAGGAATGTTTTCTTAACAGAAATGGAATGTTCGCAGAAGGTCAGGTTGGGTTTGAAAATCCAGGTTTTGGTGATGGTTCCTTGTCAGGTGGCCTATAACATTAAGAGAACCCACTGTCTTCTGGGATGAGCACAGGACAGTCTTTATGATTTACGGAAGCAGTTGTATAAATATTTTGAAGGTGATGGCGTTTTTATTTTGTGCTCTCTACCACAGTATATTGCAGTTGAATCAGAATAATGAAATGGCAGACTTCCAGCTTGAATTTGTGGGAATACACCTCCAAATTAGGTGAGCGGTGTAGGAATTACAGCACTACAGTACTTTTTTAAGGGCCTAGAAGTGCTGTAATTGGACAGAGTTGGCTGCTCAGCTGTTCCATGGGAAGGCATGTGTTATCCCTTCATTATTCAGATCCAGAGTTGATTTCAATTGTGGCATTTTGCATTTGGAATTTCTTTTCTGTTCACTCTCAATATGAAGTCCAGAGAGCCCTCACTGCCAGTGAGGCAAGCCACCATCGGGCTGAAAAATCCAAACGAACCCACCAGCGACAGTGCAAAAACATTTAGATCTACCCAAATGAACTATTTGGAACATTCTTTAAAAGAAAGAACGCACCGGTGAGCTCAAGGAACCACTACTGAAAAGACCACCGAAAACACCTGCGGTTAGATGACAGAAGAATAATTGCTCTGGTGAAGAAAAACTGGTTCACAACAGTTGGCCAGATCAAGAACACCCTCCTGGAGGTAGGTGTATCTATGTCCAAGTCAACAATCAAGAGAAGACTTCACCAGAGGTAATGCTAAACCATTGGTAAAGCTGAAAAACAGTAAGGCTCATGCAGAAACTGGGCTTACACGAATGAAAACGTTTCTCAAAGTACGCTTGAGGTAATCAAGAGAGATTTTCCATCTGTTAGTATGTTTTTGTTTGTTTTGCACCAGCGCTATGTATTTGTAGCTGTCTGTGACATCCTCCGACAGGTGGATGTTGGGTCATTTTCACCCTCGCTTTTTTTCCCAGACTCGGGCTGTGAGTTTGGTACGATCGGTGAAGTGTGAAAACTGTCTTCGAACCCAAAAGTGGTCCAGCAATCAAATCCCTGGTCCTTTTGAAAACAGTGCACTGGGGTTCGCTTCAACTTAACCGAACCGGTCTCTGAGCTGCATGCCGAATAACCTGATCAATCCAGTTTGTCACGTTAATACCTGCTTCTACTTTTGTGATTCTGGGAAAAGAGTTGTTACAGTTACTGATCTAAAAAAAACCCCAAAAACCAAGCTGTAAAAAACTTTGTGTACGAGGTCGGCTCCACATTCGCAGTTTCGATGCAGGTATACGATGTCGTGCTGCGCATCTGAGAAGCGCCGATCTTCACCACTTAAAAACCATAAAACGGGTGAATCCAGCGTCTTCCGTTTTGCAAATGTCTGCGACGTACGGAATCGCGCAGCCGAGCCACCGATCTGAAGGAATTCTTCCATGCAAAAGTGAACCTGTGTGTGATGATAAGCCCTGCCCCCAAACAAGCAAAAGATCAAACTGGTGTGTCTGAAGGAAGTGCGAATGCTATTGCCAGAACTTTCTGATCAGTGGCCTTTGGTCAGAATGGCGGTGAATTCACGACCACGGGATCACATTTACGACGTGTGATTTGATTTTTTGCAAAAATCGTACAGTAAATCCGGCTCAAGACTCATATATAAAACGTATAACCATGAAGCCACTTCCAGGCAATCCTCGGGCGGTCTCTCTACAGTCTTTGCGAAACCGACGTTTTCCCCTCATGCGCCAGAGCATTGTTGAGGTTTGTGGGCCAAGCACAATCGTTGGTGACTGCTATTGTGTTTGGAAAGTCCTTCAGAATTTGTAGCCAAGTGTCTTGTGGTTTTTTTGGGGGGGTTTTTTGGGAGGAAAACGGGCACGGTCGCAGGCTGAAACTCAAGATTAGTTTAAAACAAAAAGCTGTTTGATTTGGATGTCGATGCAGGCAGTACTCCAACACACACTCTTTCTGCTGACCTCTGACCTTCTCATCGAGTTACGCTCTTTTTGGGCGAGCAAATATAACAATTGGGCAATTGATGTTATTGGACTCGCCTTTTTTCAGAACATCTCTGATCAAATAACGAACTTGACTGTGCAAAATCTAGGCAATACAAACGAACGGTTACGAGCGTAACGTCGGCTCCGTTCTGTGATCTCGCTTTCCCTACAGGGAGTTCTCATCCTCCGTGTTCACGGAGCCTCAAAACAGCCGGCCTCTCCCTGGTCTCCAGCCTTACATGGAAAAAGTATTTCTCACCCTTACTCGCTGAACAGGCGTGAGCGAGAGTGTGTGTGGACGTCGGTCTGATTTCTATTCAGCTTCGCGTTAAATAATACGTCGCCTTATACCTACTGGATCAGTTACAGAGACGGGAATCGATTTGAGATTTCTGACAAAATACCAACGCGCTTCTTATAATATGAATGAACAGGAGCTGGAGGATATCACATGGGTGAAGAAAACACCAGATCAGAACTAATAATACTGTAGTTTTGTATAGTAGAGAAGAGAAAAGTTCAACAGTCATCATCTGACAAAATAGGAAATTGATATATTTTTTTTTTCCGATGAAATGTTGACCCATTCAAAACCTTTTGATTCCATTCGACTCAGTGATGAAACAAAGGGTATGCAGAAATAAATTTAGGGTGAGTCTCAAATTGCATCCTGCCGTTTTTTATTTATTTATTTATTTATTTATTTTTATTTTTTATGTAAAAAAATAAATAATAATTTTCTTTACACTTTCCTGTTGCTTTTTTTTTTTTTCTTTTCTTTTTTTTCTTTTAAAAGTGTGTAACAATTCGTATGAGGCACTAACGGCAATCTATAAAGTCCCCGTGAAACGCGCAGTGTTATTCGATGTGTTGACGTAATTTCCACTGAAACAGCAAGTCAGGGCGGGACATACTCTGTGGTTCCGCCCCCTTTTAAAATCACGCAACCTTTTTAGATTTTATAAATACTTTAGAGTTAGTACCAATAACAACGCACTCGTGGAGGATTTTTCTCGAACCTCCTTCACCTGTTCCAGCAACGCACATCCCAAAATTGGCGAAGGAATCATCATAAAAAATGATATCCGGCACAAATACCTCCTTCCTTCTGCAAAGCGAACGAGTTCACGCCGTTTCCTTCTTAACCAGCTTACAGTCGGAAAACCGAATAAAAAGGTTTTATTCGAACACGTGTCCGAACAGCAGGCTCGCTGATCTGATGTCTCTCACTCGACATGGTCAACTTCAGCAAGGTCGTTGTTTTTTTTTCCTAACGTCGCGGTTGGGGCATTTCAGATTCTAGAGAGCGTTTGGTTGGACAGAAAATCTGATAAGTGCGGAATGATGTCATCAGAAATGTCGATCAGTATAAACAGGGCTGGGTGATGTATCGGTATCGTGATAAACGATTACTCGATACACGTCTCTGAGCTGTTGGTATGGTGATGTATTTTTATTTTTTGTATGGTTTTTAATAACTACAAATGAACTGTTAATTTTCTCCGTCTTCGTAGGCATTAAAGAAAAGTATCGCGTAATGTTTTTCGGTATATTTTACTTCTGTTTTGCAGACAGCTTGTTAGCTAAAGTAAGTGTGTGTGTGTGTGTGTGTGTGTATATATATATATATATATATATATATATAAAAAATATATATAATGCGCGCGTCGTGTAGCGCAGAAATGTCCTCAAGAATCGACATCTGCTATTCTTGTCGTATCGCCCAGCCTTACTTCTAAATGTTTTGGCGCACACTAACTTATAGATAACCTTAAGGCTAAGATATTAAACTCACAAAACTTCAGTTTTTATGTCACGGGGACTTGAATCAACGCCCCACGATATTAGCTACGCGGTAATTAAGCAAATGAGAATGGGGGGTGATTTTTTTTTTTTTTTTTTTTTTTTTTTTGTGTGTGTATTTCTTGTACGGTTTAATGCCAAAACCGTTTTTTGAACAATATACACTTTCATAACTTCATTATGAAAGCAATAATAAATAAACGTAGCACGCATCTGTGTCCTTTTGCTCCCTCTTCGTTTTATCCCCGCGTTCGCCATGTGCTCGGTTTGTTGTCGATTCCAGAGAAAAACGCTTAAAGATGAACTCCTCACTCACTTTAGCGCAGCCGGTTGTACCTAGGATGAGTCTTTGCGCTCGCTTTTGCGTTCCATCCAAAGCTCTGAGGCGCCGGCGTTCCACTCGGCGGGATACGAGCCGTTATGAGCTGTTAATGAAGTGATGTCATAGAGACAGGACCGCTCCACACGTCTGTCTCCAAAACCCACAGCTGCTTTGTGTTTGAGAGGTCATGCTCACACTCTTCCCCACCCCTGGGCTCTGCTCCAGGACGATCCCACTGCGATCTCTCTCTCTCTCTCTCTCTCTCACGTTTCCTGATCTCAGTCTTCTCTGTCTCTCGTCTCTTTTAGACCGCTGAGCTAATTGGTGACGTGATCCTGCCATGCGTGAATACAAGCTTGTGGTGTTGGGCTCCGGAGGCGTGGGCAAGTCCGCACTGGTGAGTACACCGCGGGAAGAATAAAACGCATCACACTGCGCTGTTCTAGGAAAATAATCAATGACCGGGCGACGTGAAGCGCAGTTACTGTTCAGACCATGGTGCTGATTGTTTTATCACTGAGGTGACACGGTCGTGAAGCGAATTATTCCTCTTGCATCACAACAATTTGTCAACGATTACTATGTTTTCCTTTACGAACAAATTCTCAATTCTGATTGGTCAGAATTCCGATAGTGTCGGCACTGACAGAAGCTCCAGGTTTATATTATACAAGTCACAGGTTTATATTAATGTGCGCGTTTAAACATGTCATCATTTCTATAGTAACGACCTACTAACCATGGGATGAATAAATGAATGAAAAACGTTGTCGTTTCTATAGTAACGACCTAACCACGGGACGAATGAAAAACCTCATAACGGTGTAATATTTGTCTGTTTATTTGGCATTTATGGAAGGAGTCTCCGGTGTCGGTGCTTTTGTAACAATAAAGCTGTAAGTCTTCAAGCTGGACAGTTTTACATTTAACGTTAAGAGAGAAAAAAGGGTTTCAGCTGCTATAACGTAAGCGATGGCAGGAATGTGTTGTAGACATACAGCAAGTTCTTTAATTAATATAAAATGGTAATCGTGGGCAAGTTGCAGCGGTATAAGAGGAATAAAACACTTCGAGACATGCTGCTGTTGGAAGATCAGAATGGGAACGTTAAGTTCGCTTCATCACACCACTCCGGCGTTGATTATTTTCCCACATCATCACAACTGCTTTATACCATCAAGATGACCTTTCCCATCCTGCGATTCAGAACTGAAAGATCATTTGTGTTTGTGTTGTGATTTATATTCTTGTTAATTATAATTTTTTTATGATTTTGTCACAGACAGTACAGTTTGTCCAGGGCATCTTCGTGGAGAAGTATGATCCCACAATAGAAGACTCCTACAGAAAGGTAGATTTGTGCTTCACTGGTCTAGTTGGGCCGGATTTTTATCCCAGCTTTTTTTTTTTCCCTTTTTCCTCTAATGTTCTCCTCTCTTCTCTGTTCAGCAAGTGGAAGTGGACGGGCAGCAGTGTATGCTCGAGATTCTGGACACAGCCGGCACAGTAAGTGGTCCTGAGCTCCATTCTGGCTTCTTGACTTGCCGAATACACATTACAGCAGCAGTTTAGTGTGTAACGGATGTGGTCGGCTCAGAGTAATGACTCTAAACCACATGGCGCTGAAGTTAACTGAGGTGACATTAGTGCAGGAAATGAGCTAAATGTGTGAATATCCCAAATAGCACCTCTCTTAACCGTACACTCATCTAATAGGAGGTGAACTGATCATTTATCAGCCATGGTATAGTTTGATTCTTGTAACAGAGCGACATTTCAGCATCTATGTTTGGTATATAAACTTTTTTTGTTTATATGTAATAATATTTATTATGACAATATTATATCAGATTGCCCATCCCTTTTCATGGTGGCTTCATGCGCAGGGGGCACGTTTGGTTCGGGGGTTTCCTCCGGGTACACCGGTTTCCTCCTCCAGTCCAAAGACGTGTTGTAGACTGACTGGCATTTCCAAAATGTGTGATCGTACCTTGTGATGGGTTGGCACCCCATCACGGGTGTCCCCCGCCTTACTGGGATAGGCTCCAGACCGTGTCGGGATTCGAGCTTGTGATCCCTCTCAGGAACACAGTTAAATGTTTAACACCCCCTGATCTAGTTTCAGTTGCCTAAAGCGAGTCTTTTGAAACGTTTGTTTGCTATACATGTTCTACAACGGCATTATTTTATGCACTATGTCGCGAGCGAACAGGAAGCCATTTTGGATTCAGCCTTCTGAATAAATAAAGGCTTAAGAGTTAATCCAGATATCAGTAAAAAGTAAACATTACTGTGGATAAGTAAATAAATAAAATAAAAATCTGAAAGCTTTTGACGAGTATAATGTTTCCCTTTATTTGATTCGTGACAGTCTAACGGAATTATAGTCTGATGTAATATTTGAATATTCGTTAATGCGCCCATCACTGCTTTCTCTTTTCCCGTAACAGGAGCAGTTCACGGCGATGAGAGACCTGTACATGAAGAATGGCCAGGGCTTCGCTCTCGTCTACTCCATCACAGCACAGTCCACGTTTAACGACCTGCAGGATCTACGAGAACAGATCCTACGAGTAAAGGATACGGAAGATGTAAGCGAGCTTGTCAGGGAGCATTTTTGCAGTACATAATACTCAATACATACCGGGATTATGTCAACAGATCTATAGTATCTGCCTAAAAGTCCTTTTAATCAGACCCCTGAACATGTAATAATTGCTATGTGGCACGTATAGCGAGCGAGCAAGTGAGCCGAACCCTGTCGCCTTCACTCCTCCTCAAGCCGCGTCGGTTAAAGGATGCCCTTTTTTGGACATGTGTGACGGGAATGTAGCGCGAGCGGAGGATAAAGCCCCGGAGCAGTTAGCCATGCTGCAGTTTATGATTGTCCTTCCTCGCTTCTCGTGCTAGTCGTCATGTACTGTCGCATGGCCTGCATCTGGGAGTGTGTATGTTTTTGTAGAAATTGTTTCAAATTGGCTAGTTTTCTGTGTGTAGTTAAAACCTCTTCACGGCAAGAATATGACTTTAAGGTGCGAGTGTGTGATTTCAGCCACCATGTCATCAGGGCTAACAAAAATTGAATTTTTGTTGTTCACCTTAAGTGAATTCATCGAATTAAGGAAATTAAAAATGTTAAAATGTCAATAAATAAAGGTTATAATGGCTAAGATGGGAAAACGGACTCGATAAAAAAGCACAGACTCACTCATTAGCATATCGGCCAATTAGCAGTGAAGAAATCTCCCCGTCCAATCAGTTTCAAGTTCAATTTAATGAAAAGTAATTGAGTTTGATTTGAATTTAATTGACCCCCTTCTTTTAACTAATTAAAACAAAAATTAATTCAAAATGCGCAGATCTGGAAAATCTGAAAGAAGAAAAAAAACCAAAAAAAAAAACAAATGAAAGTTTGTGCCGAGTATAATATTTGCCGTTTGTTTTATTTATTTATTTATTTTTATACATTGAGCGAATGGTGTAGTATCACTGCTGATATTTGTTCTGTTACAGTATAACATTGTAGCCTCGTTGAATATTCATGAACACTTGTGTACGTTCCGAATATATATTAAAACAAAAATGTATTCAAAACTTTCTTTCACAGATACGTAAAAACATGAAAATCCATGCACGTTTCATGCGTCATGTACGTTCTTGTTAAACTCGTTAAAGATCTTTTTAAAAATATTGAGACAGTTGAGGATCGAAGGGTTGAAAAGCTTTTAAGAAGAAGGAGAATGGGGGAAAAATAAATAGAAATGGTTTGGAATATTTATGAGCAAAGAGCGAGAAGCCTGAAAGTACAACTGTGGAAGGAAACCCGGTTCGAGTCGGGACATTCCTGTGCAGCTCAGGATTTTACACTCGCTGATGTGGCTCCGTTTGCTTCCCCGGGGAACTGCGCTGTGCTTCCTGACTGTTTGGATTTGAAATACTCTCGCATGCAGCCAGTCCAAATATGGTGAGGACCCTTTTAGTGAGGAGAAGAGGCACTCTGTTCACTCAGAGTCTGTTGAGAACGAAACGGTTTGAGTCCGTAGAGCTGCAGTAGCGCCTTCGTGTGGCGTTTTTGTCAGATCATTGCCTTGTGCTTACAAAAGCGAGTATCCCTAGTACACCGTGCAGTCCTCCAATGATTGTTTCCATTATGCACGTCCTGAATTCTCACACACGAAGCCACTATGCAAATACGCAGACAGGAAATAGATTTTATCCTGCATAGGCGGGGCTGGAAATGTTTCCTTACACTTTCCACCCTCTAGCATTTGCTCACAGGTGTAACAAACGGCTTTATCTTCACAACCAAGGGCTTGTTGGTTAAGGCTCTGGGTTACTGATCTGGTTACTGTTGGACCCTTGAGCAAGGTCCTTAACCCTCTCTGCTCCAGGGGCGCTGTATCATGGCTGACCCTGAACTCTGACCCCAGCTTCCTAACATGCTGGGATATACAAAGAAAAGAATTTCACTGTGCTGTAATGTATGTGACCAATAAAGACTCATTATCATTATCAACCCAAACTTGCCATATTTATTTATAATATTTATAACTCCTCTTGAATTCAGACTAAAGACTGGCGTTTGCGTCAAATTTATTATAAAACGCATTTACTGAGCCTCACGTAATGAGTTCAGTTAGTGATGCCACTGATTAATCTCCACGGCATCAGTGTACAGTCACGTCTGAGATTAGAGGTGATGTAGCACCTGAAAATCTTGTGTGCTGAGAGAGATGATAGAACACAGCTTATGTTACTGATAAACAAAATAGTTTTTATTGTTCTAGATTGGACTAAATAGTAAACTAGGCTGAGACATGGTGGAGCGTCCAAATGGCAGAATTGTGTGTGTGTGTGTGTGTGTGTGTGTGTGTTTGTGTATACGTACTGCAGACTCCTTTTAATCAAATGAAAAGATCTATGGACGTTCCCTGGAGATTGAAAGACCATAATAATCCTTCTCTGTTTTAGGTGCCGATGATTCTGGTTGGTAATAAGTGCGATCTGGAGGACGAACGAGTGGTGGGAAAGGAGCAGGGACAGAATCTGGCTCGTCAGTGGAACCACTGTGCCTTTTTAGAGTCCTCGGCAAAATCGAAGATCAACGTCCTCGACGTAAGCACAGGTGTTCGTAGGGTGACGTGATGACTTGATTAGATAAGCCCTTCATGACATCAGACATAAACTTACCATGTGTTGTTTTTTCGATGCTTACAACTATTGACCAGAATTCATTCTGGGTTTTTTTTTTTTTTTTGTTTGTTTGTTTGTTTTTTTTGTTTTTTCCCTCCATAGTGGAATTTATACCAGAATATTAAAATCCAAAAGTCTGAGGATGCGCAGCTAGACAGGACGTGACCGTCCGACTGGAAGATATCAATTTCACTCGTGGATATGTATAGGGAGTGTGTTATTAACAGTTTTGTGTTTTAAACCACACATTCACTTTGTAGTCACTCCATATTTTAGTAATGTTTGAGTAATAAGTACATCATGCAGTCAGTTGTCGCAAGTAGCTGATGTTAGCAATACAGCAGGTTTTATTTGAGCGCATGTACAGCACTTTGGTCAGCATTTGTTGTTTTTAAATGTGTCTTACTAATAAATTTGACTTGATTTAATTGTGTATAAGAATTCTTCAGAACTAGCTACATGCGAGTTATACATGTATCATGTAAAATATATACAGTAAGTGGTTTGTCATCTCATCTGATAACTAAACAACTGATGGCTAAAGATTTTAATAAATTTCGTCAGTTGTTCGTCTGGAGCCGGTGAACAAAATGGAAATTTTTTTTGGTAATGTCATCTTGAGTTCGATTGACAGTTGATGCATATTCATATAAAGCTTGGTTTAGGGTTTATGTAGGTTTAAAGGATTTCTATGAATGCTGCCCTTTAGCAAAGTGTTCCCCAACATCTAATCTGTTTGAACGCGTTTGTAACCGTGTTGTTTCCTCTCCTCGTAGATCTTCTATGACCTGGTCAGACAGATAAATAGGAAGACGCCAGTGGAGAAGAAGAAAGCAAAGAAGAAATCCAACTGTGTGCTCCTGTAGTGTCCTCCTGACGGCACCTCGGAGCCAGGTACGTTCACCTCGGCTCCCCTTAACTTCATACTGCACTTTTTTTTTTTTTTTTTTTTTTTTTTTTTTTTTTTCTTCCCCCCTACATAATAATGTTTTAATGAATTTATTTTGGGTTTCTGAGAAAAGAATGCGCATAATCGGATAAAGATCATTCTTGAGCTTGAAACGTCTCTGCCGTATTTAAAAATAAATAAATAAATAAATAAATAAATAAATACTTGGATATCAAGTCAAAATAATGACTTACTAAGTTAAAACAACAAAATCAAAATAAGTCAGTCAAAATAACGAGATACTAGGTCAAAATAATGACCTGTAATGACAAAACAATTACATTTAGGTCAAAATAATGATTAGTATCGCTATTTTGACCTAGTATCTCATTCTTTTGACCTAGTATTTCGTTGGTTTAACTTAGTAAGGACAAAATTGCTTGCAAAAGATTGAGATACTAGGTCAAAATTACGAGATACAGAGTCAGAATAATGACTTGCTAGATCAAAAGAATGAGAGATTAGGTTAAAATAACAACTTACTAAGTTAAAGCAAGAAGATACCAAGTCAAAATAATGAGATACTAGGTCAAAACAACAGTTTATTAAGTCAGAATAATGAGCTCATCAAAATAACGAGATATGAAGTCAAAATAATGATTGCAATTGGAGAAAAGAAGTTAGACTGTGTAGTTCAGGACTTCTGCATAAGATAAATCCATATATTGTTTTTGTTGTAGATTGGGGGGGGGGGGGTCTCATCTATAGGTGGCTACAAACTTTAGCACTGTACTGTAATGGATATTTTCCTGTAATGTCCAGAAGATGGCAGCACGTTCACAGTGTAATGCAGGATAACCACCTCACGTTTTCAAACAATCTACCAGATTTCTGCTTATTAATAAAATAAAAAGTACATCAGCCATTCAGCATATTACATTACTGCTGTATTCTGTGAAAAATAGATTCAAATGCAGATTTTATACTAAAATAATGGAACCAAATCGAACTTAAAAAATTGCATAAAGTATTTTCCTGTGTTATATCTTGTTACAAAGCTCTGACACTGGAGACTCCTTCCAAATATGCCAAAGAAACACCTATTACACATGTTTCTGTACTTTCTCCACCTGCAGGATGCTGTAATGAAGAAGCGTTGCCCCGTTTTTGAAGGGTTTTGCCATCCTCAGCGAGTGAATCTACGGAACAGAGATGAACTTGAAGGATACACAAAGAAGAAAAAAAACAAACACGTGGAGTCGTGGCTTTTTTTTTTTTTTTGGGTTATTTTGGATTCCTGAGCGTCTGAGGAGAAACGTTCGTTTATCACAACCTGAGTAGGACTCATTTTTCAGTATTCCTCAGGAACACTGAGCATGATATCTTCTGTAAAAAATCCAACAATAAACACACAGCATCTTTCATTTCATTTCCAAACCAGCGTCATCCAGAGAGCTGATTAAATCACCCACAAACGACTCGGTATTAAAGTAAGGACTTTATGTATAGAGGAAAAGGCTTAATCCTACAACTGCATCAAGAAAAGAGAGAATTTTCGGGGGAATCGGAAGGAAATGCATAACTGTGACCCATAATTTGGTCTCTTAACATTTCAGTACCTAAAGATTTAATTCTCTTTTTTTTTTTTTTTTTTTTAAATTTTAACCTCAAAACTGTGTCTTTATGAAGAGTTCTCTTTTCCAGTCACATTTCAGGAACTAATTATCCCACTTTTCTTCTTCTTCTTCTTCTTCTACTTATTATTGTTTTAATCTCAGCATCAGCATGACCACATGATGTAGATGTTGTAAATGAAATGAAGTTCAAGTGTTGACTTTTTTTTTTTTTTTTTTTTTTTTTTTTTTCCTCCCCCCTTAAGTATTTCATTCTCGAAGCCATTCGTGTAAAAGTTTATAGACAAAGGTTTGTAAGCTGTATGTAATTATACGCCGTGTCCCTTTGCATCAAATAAGGACCTGACCCCTGACCTGTGACTGTTTTTGTACTTTAGTCGCTCGGCTTTCGTAGCTTCTTCCATAAACATAATCTGATATTCTATTTTTTTGGACGTGTAAGACTTTGCGCCTTTTTATAGACAGGGAAGAAAATGGGTAAAATGCCAGACTGATTTGTAGGTCTTCTGAGTTTTAAATATATTGTACTATATCTCCTTTTAGTCCTTCTCATGCATTTCTGTCAGAAGTCATTCTGGCTTATATGGTTGATAAAAATCAGATAATTAGCTTTTTTTTCTTTCTGTTTTTTGAAGATTTGACTTGTGTGAAAACTGAGTTTGTCACCATCACGTGTCATTATTTAGATCTAAAATTTTTAAATGATTTTTAAATTTAGGTTATAATTCTGGGTGGTATGTCATGAATAAAACACTTGATGAGATAGGAAAGTAATCAATAACGAAGTGGAGTTACTGTTGGTACACTGGAGTTGATTATTTTCTAATGGTACACTAGTACAATTTTCATATGAAAAGATGAATATTGCGTTCATAATGCATTATAAATACATTTCTAAAATGTTCAATAGCATACAACTTTAAAAGCTGATCGTGCTTTGTATATGCTTGTATTAATATTCATTAGTAGGTATGCATAATACTTCATAAAGCATGTGTATATACGAATTCATAATGTCAAGTTACATAATGCATTATAAATTCCGTTCATAAGAACAGTACGAATGTACACGAAGAAAGAAGAATGCACAATGATATGCTATAATGGTACTACAATGCAGATTCTGGTGAAGTATCTTTATTGAAGGTTATGATGCAGTCCCTGTGTTATAGCACGTTATAACCGGGGTGTGTGCATTTTTCTTATGAACAGATGAAATGCGTTCGTTGTAAATCATACACCGAAGCTTTATAAGTGTTTGCATGTAACCGTAACTACCTATGAGCATTTCATTCCAGGAGCATTCCAGGCATTATAATGTATTACGCTTGCTTTATAATACAGAATACAGCATACAGAGGAAGTGTTACTGATTTTTTATTTTTTTTTAAATATGGCAGTAACTTCCAGAACACCTCTATAGAAAGTTTTTCTTATGAACAAATATAATGTGTTATGTAATTTGACATAAGTCAGATGGTTAAGCTTTATGAATTGTATGCATACAATCATAACTTCTTCTGAGCATTTAGACAGACTTATTCCGGGCAGTATGAGGTGTTCTTATGAACTTCTTATAACATATGGTCTCTATCTATCTATCTATTTATCTATCTATGAGATAGATAGACAGAGATATATACATAGATATATGTGTATGTATGTGTGTGTATATGTGTGTGTATATGTGTGTGTATGAGAGAGATAGAGAGAGAGACATATAGAGATAGCGAGATATATATATATATATGTGTGTGTGTGTATGTGTGTATATATATATGTGTATATATATATATATGTGTGTGTGTGTATATATATATATATATATTATATATATATATTATATTATATATATATATATTA
>JANDJT010000114.1:12267877-12286161 GCA_024331685.1 Stegophilus panzeri | reverse complement strand
TATATATAGAGAGAGAGAGAGAGAGCCATATAAAGATATATATATAGATAGATAGATAGATAGATAGATAGATAGATAGATAGATAGATATAGATATATATAGATATAGTATATAATACATTATGAATATTGGATTAATAGGAATTGTTAGCAAATTTTTGTAGGTTGGTATACACACTGGGCCATATCTTCCAAGGAGAACATGGAACCTCATGTTTTTCTTATGAACAGATATATAATGCTTTATGTAGCCTGACATTATAAAGTCATAGTCATGGTAAAGCTTTATAAATTGTTTTGCATGTAATCAGAAGTACTTATTAGCATTTATACACACTCATTCCAGGTATTATAAGGTATTATTATATTATGTATGCTTTATAATACATTATGAATACAGGCTTCATAGGAATGCACACAGCTTTAAAAACACTATTTGCTTCCACCTCTAAGATGCATCATGAGGAGGTAGATTAGCCAGTGATCTAGACATGACTGATGCATTGAGTAGGCATGCTTATAACAGATGGTTATAACAAATGGTTAAAAATTCAATTTCAGCCAGAGTGTTACTTTAATAGTAAGTGAATGAGTTTCGAAGCAGGGCCCAGATTGATGTAATTCCTCCGATCTTGGAAGTTTATCCTCATCAGCTGACAGCTTGGTGTCGGTGGGGTGGGATTAACACCGTGATCAGAGGGTCAGCTCTTACTGGAACGAGTCAGACTGCAGCCACTTCCCTAAATCACCCCACACGCTGGCACTCTTAATGTTACCACAGTGCAACGAGGAAGCGTGCTGATGTCACGTACAGTACATGTAGGTCATGTGGCGTGTTAGGTCAGGCGAAGTCTTATACTGTTCATAATGACAGTGCAGACACAATTTAATTCAACGTTATAGAGTCAGAGTGTCAACGTATTGAAAATGAGTTAACACTGTGCATAAAGCTACATAGCATCTACATATGACCTTCATGACATCTTGATGTAAACCTACAAAATCATTTATAAAGTCTTATGTCAACCAAGGTCTTAAGTACTGTAGGTGCTGTGTAGTCTTATGCCCATTGCCCTTAAACATTTATTTAATTACTTTGTTATTTAAGTTATTTGGTTTTAAGGCCAATATGCTCAAAGCTACATAACACCGACATATGACCTTCGGGACATCTGATATAAACCTACATTAACATTCATAAAGTCTTATGCCAAGAGAGATCATTTGTCATAAAGTCTGCTTTTGTCAATCATATATCAAACAAAATTTATATCATGAAAGTGTTATGCAGGTGCATACTGCCCTCATGAAACCTCTTTTCAATACACAGTTTTGACATTATTCTATCCTCAGGACAGTGTGCAGGAAGTTACGAAGCATGCACATATAACCTTCCTGACACCTGATATAAAGCTACATAGACATTCATAAGGCTTTTACCAAGAGGCATCAGTTGTCATTTACATTTACATTTATTCATTTAACAGACGCTTTTATCCAAAGCGACTTACAAATGAGAAAATGCAAGCAAAGCGATATATCAAGCAGAGAACAATACAAGTAGTGCTACCATACAAGATCTTTTAATTGAGTTCCAGAAGAAGCAAAGTGCGCAGAGTAGAGGTGTAAGTGCCAGAGTAAATTTGATTTATTTATTTATTTATGTTTTTATGAGTTGGTTAGGTGTTCACGGAAGAGGTGGGTATTTATCTGTTTTTTGAAGATGGTGAGAGATTCTGCGCTCTGGATTGAGGTTGAAAGTTTATTCCACCACTGAGGAACAGTTAGTCTGAAGGTTCTTGAAAGGGACCTTGAGCCACGCTGAGTAGAAACTACTAAGCGTCGGTCGTTGATTGATCACAGATTGCGTGAGGGAACGTAAGCCTTCAGGAGAGTGTTGAGTTAGGAGGGTGCTTATCCAGACAAGGTCTTGTAGGTGAGCATCAAGGCCTTGAATTTGATACAGGCAGCTACAGGAAGCCAGTGGAGGGAGATGAAGAGGGGTGTGACATGGGTTCTCTTGGGTTGGTTGAAGACAAGGCGTGCTGTCATAATGGCTGTCAGTTTTAATCTCAAGCTAAAGTGTCATAACAATCTTATGTCAAACCAAAATCTATGTCACTTGACTTGGGTGTTATGACAACTTCACGTCAAAGTGGACAATCTGACGCCTTTATAAATTCTTATATAGTTTTGTCGGGTGTAATAAAGGGCTCATATGCAGTACAGATCATGCGGCGTTATGAATACTGCTCTGAAGTAAATTGCTGAAAATAAGCCGAAAGCATGGAAGTTGTTTTACTTTAAATAATGTTGAATAGAATTTTTAAAGAGCTTTTTCAAATGTCTGCTCAAAGCTGTGTCTCGTGTGTTTGGGTGATGAGGGAAGAATGAAGGTCTAACCAACCTGCTGATGAGAAGAGACAGGTATGAGACGGGAAGGAGGGATATCCCACGAGGCTTTGCTGTCATCGTGTCATCTCCATTCAGACTTCTTATCTCTGAAGCTGCAGTGAGTTTGACTGGTTTGATCAGCTTCCCTCATTAGGAACTTCCTCTAGTATGGAAGTGCAGTTTTAGGATGGTGCACTTTGATCATGGAATAACTGGTACCATTTAGGTGATGGTTTTTGCATTGTCAAAGTTATATTTGACAAGGAAAAGAAGGTCATATAAAATCTGTAAAGTTATTATCAATTTGAAGTGTTGTTGGGAGTGATTATTCCGTCAGATAAATCAGGTTTGAATACCATCACACAGATCTCAGTGCACTTGAAGCACATATATAATATACAGGCTGTACATAGTATAATCATTTTTTATACATCAGTGAGATGGCCTGTATGAAATGTATCAGAACAAGCTTCTGAACCTTTTAGATGGTCAGAAATGTACTTCCAGAAGAAAAAATATCCCAAAAATAGATCCAGTACTGATGCATTACTGAGATTTTCTTTAACGTTGTCTAGACTATGTTTCTTAATACAGTATCACATAATGGTTTTTTCCTTTCCCATTTCCCCCCCAATTTTGGTCTTGCTAATTCTTACCCACTATTTAACACAACAGCAACCAACTCTGGAGGATTGGGCAAGCATAACACACTCGGAAGAAAGCGCTATCTGGCCTCTTCCACATACATAAGCTCACAGACGCCCAATGATTGGCTAGTGTTGCTCTGATTTACAGGTGAGAGAGAGTGTGCCATCCTCCCACTCAGAGTGTACGGCTAGTTTTGTTGTCTTGGCTCCCAGTTACGGATGTCTGTGTCATCACTGGGATTCAAACTCACGATCTCCTGACAGGAGCTTATATTCTGTATTTCTTGTCAGTCGGTTGAAGCTTTTTGTCAACAAAATGAAGATAATTATTTACAGTGTTTAACCATATATTATACGATATGGCCAAAAGTATGTGGACACCTGACCGTCAAACCCAAACTGTATGTGTTTCTTTCCCAAACTATTGCCACGATGTTGGACGCACACAAATGTATAGAATGTTTCTGTATGCTGTAGCGTTAAAATTTCCTTTCACTGGAACTAACTTGTTCCAGCATGACAATGCCCCTGTGCACAAAAAACGAAGTCCATGAAGACATGGTCTTGGTCTAACCCCACAGAACACCTTTGGAATGAACTGGAACGCCGACTACGCCCCCAGACCTCCTCACCCAACATCAGTGCCTGACCTCACTAATGCTCTTGTAGCTGAATGAGAACAAATCCTCATAGCCACGCTCAGAAATCTAGTGGAAAGCCTTCCCAGAAGAGTGGAGGATATTAGAACAGCAAAGAGGGGACCAAATCTGGAATGGGATGTTCACAAAAATGGGTACGAGTGTGATTGGTCAGGTGTCCACACACTTCTGGATATATAATATATTATCAAGGGTGCCAATACTTTTGAAGCCACTGTTTTGCAGGGAACTAAATGTAATTCTATGTCAGAAAACACGTTTATATACAGGATATTACTCATTATAGGTATTATTTATATTCTCTACACATACGAGGGGGGAAAGAGAATTCATTTGTGGCGCTAAAGTCTTTGAATGTTCTTTTGCCATCTCACCTCTGAGTAAAATAGGGAAAAGAGGGCACCTTAAAATAACTGCTAGTCCTCACACTGAACTAATGGATTTTTCAGCCTTAAAGTCCATAAGTGACAGGAACATGAGGCTATTTTGGTGATTTTTTTTTTTTTTTTCTCCTCAGGATGCTACGTAGCTGTCTGGTCGAATAAAAACACAGTCTGGTTCTGCTTCACTGACTGGAGGAGATGAGCCTCACTTTTATTTCTAAGACAGATTATCTAAGACAGCTATTTAGTCGTTAACATTTTCCACCCTGTAGCTCGTCCCACTCTGTCACATAAGATCCACCACTATCTGTAAACACGCTATCTGATGCTAGCAAATGTGCCTATTGGTTTAGATTACACAAAATTATAGTTAGACTAATATTAGGTATTTTGCTAGCAAACGTTGGTGAATGTTTTAACCAGTGAATATAGCTTTTAATAGCTTAATATAATATATAATAGTTATATTATAATAATATAATAGTTTCTTGGCTAATGATTTTAATGAACCACATAAAATAATACTAAGAATACTGTCAGCTAGCAGGCTAGTCAGCCTGGCTACACAAAATAGCTTACTAGATAATGCTGCTAAAGGTTTTCATTACAAAAATAATAGTTAATCAAAATCGGCTGCTAGCTTTAACTACACAGTATAATAGTAGCCTAATTTTAGCTAGTGTTTGGTTTATATATAGTCAGCCTAAACTTAGCTCTTAGCTAGCTTGTTAAGCTAAGCTCTAGCTAGCTGGAAAAACAATTAGCTGGCTAATTTTATTAAAGTGGTGTGTTTAGGTAGCTGGCTATTTTAGGTTTTTAGATAATGTTGCTAAATCAGGATGTGTCTGTGCCTTTGTGTGTGCATGTGTGTGTGTTTTAGGGTAAACATTTGCTAGCTGAATATGAACAGGTCAATTCAATGTCACAGCATCTGCAATCTCTTCTATTTATTTTAAGTAAATCCACCAGAGCTGTTTACTCGACAGCCGGAGCCACATCAAAGGATCGAGGTGAAATCATAAGCAGATGCTAGAACAAATTTGGAAATTGGCCCTGTTTTTTTATTCGTCTCTTCGCAAAGCCACTGCCGTTCTCTGTAATCGGGGAGCACAGCAGCTGTGTTCTCTCTCACCGAGCACCGATCCGCAAGGGTTAAGGTTCTAACCCACATCTTTAATTAATGCTCTAACCACCAGGGAGAGCAGACACATGAAAATCACAGCCGGGCTGAGGCTGATGCACACATTATAGAGACCTGATGCCCCTGGGCTCTGGGCCTGATACCCCAAACCAGCCTGGCATGTGCGTTCTGTCATGGGTTTATTTCTAAACTGATGATTAGCAGTGTAGAGGTTTTTAGAGGAATTCATAACATATTCACCATGCAAAATATATATAATATAGAAAAACAGCATTGTGTTGCCATGAAGCGGAGTTACTGTTGCCACCATGAAGTTGATTATTTTCCTATAACTGCACATCTGAAACTTAAAGTGTTATTGTGTTATTCCATAGCAATTATCACAGTAACACTAACTATTTTTAATTAATTAGTGAATGACACATGATAGTTTTTATCCATTTATAGTTACTTTTAATGTTTTGGAGCTAGTTAGAAGTTACCGTAATGCCATACATCCATTGTCCATACCACTTATCCTACACAGGGTCGTGGGGGAGTCTGGAGCCTGTCCCAGGGAACTCAGGGCACAAGGCACGGGGGACACTCTGGACAGGGTGCCAGCCCATCACAGAGTACTTGGAGGAAACCCTGAAGCACAGGGAGAACATGCAAACTCCATGCACACAGGGGGAGGCAGGATTCAAACCCCCAACCCCAGAGGTGCAAGGTAAGCATGCTAACCACCATGCCCCACACATGGTGCTAATAATGTAATAAGACAAGCTATTTTTTAGCCAGAAACAGGAAAGAGGAAAATTGGTGAGACAACTGGTGAAACTGGAGACTCCTTCCATCAATGTTAAACGCCTTCCATGTGCATCACCACATACATTTTAACATTAAGCAAGAAATGCTTGCTTTCATCTCAGTCATTTGTGTTTCGATAGTATTTCATATCCATAACATATCTAGTCTCCACACACAATAAAGTGTTTGTTCACAAGCCACATTATTACCTGGAGAAGCACTACTAGTGACATCACTATCTGAACTTGTAAATAGCCCCGCCTCCAATTCAGCTTGATGAACATGTACTGAGCAAATCTGTCATCATGTCGCTGTCATTTGCTGTGTTAACAATCTTGACCCAAATTAAAATGAAGTCGCCCATTTCTCTTGGGCTAAATACATTTTTTGATTGAGCTTAGTAGCTAGGAATTGAACTGCATTTGAATGCTGGTGTGCATTTTTATTTACTCCACATACTCATAAGTTACTGATGCAGCACAGAACCAAAGGCCGAGAAGAAGAAAGAGAGAAATATCTTCGTTGAGATGAAAAGGATGACTCTGAATCAAAAGAATAGCAATAATTACCAGTCTGAGTAGAGCTTCAGGAGAAGAAGAATGGAGCTTCAGACAGAAAGAGAAAGCAGGCGGGACCCTTGTTTCACTGTCTGCTCTCTCTCTCTCTCTCTCTCTGCAGCTTAAAGCTGCTCATTTGCATCTCATTTGGTTTTTCAAACCAGGCTGTGGAATAAAACTGCACTGTGGGTGTGGGAGAAGTGGGACAAGGAGAAGATCAAAAGAGTCTCTGAAGTTTTCAGATGCTCCAGAGACACCCTATGTGAAGGTGTTTAGTCATCCAGATCTTTTTGATATGTCTAATCATCAGAGGTGGAAAGTAAAAAAAAGACATGCGCTCTTGTTACAGTACTTGACTACATGGTTCACAGTAACAGTACTTTCATTAAATTTTTGCTTGTACTTCACTTTATAAAATAATAATAATAATAATAATAATAATAATAATAATAATAATAATAATGGGCCTTATTTATCAAACAGATTTATGAGGAGATCACTTTGATGTGTATTTTTACCCAAAATTTGCTATTCATGAAAATCCCGTGAATTTAGAACAATTTTCGTCTCCTGCTCCTGAGTGTGTGTAAATTTATGCATAAGAAGATTAAAGGTATGTTCACACATACAGTGACTCAAAATGTATCAGAATTCATGTTACATTTTTTATTTAATTCAATTATCATGCAACTATTATTATTATTAGCATCATTTTTATTGACGAAAAAAGAATTCTGTTCAAAACATGAATTCAACACCAAATACAGTATTGAGTTCCTCTTTAAGCTTTCATGCCGGAGAAGCGTCGGGGCTTTTGAAGTAATCCAAATGCCTGAGTTCATCCTAGGACGTTATGTAAATTTAATTTTCTCTGAAATGATTTTATATAACTCCTCTGGCCATTCTGATTAAATAAACCATTTCAGATGGAGTGATGCAGAAGAAGATGCATTTAATTTTCAGCTCAATCCTGCGGATTTGGAAAGGTTTATTAGATTTAAGTGGAGTTTAGTCTGATGTCTAATAATATGGCCATCTTTTCAGGACACGAGAATGATAAATGATGGTTTCATTTACTAATTTCATTGATTCTGTTGTGTGTTAATGGATGGAGACGTCACTCTCACCACCCGGATAAAACATGTACAGCTCATATACTGTAACGGTGTGCCAAGTTTCCCATTAGGGAGTGTGTTCCTCTTTATTGATTTTCTCACTGCTAGAGTGTTTTGCTCTCCACGCAGGCCACAAACAGCTTTGTAAACAGCTGATCTGAAGCTCTGTGCGAACATGTACATGTGTGTTTGAGAGCGTGTACATCTCTATATATATACATAGTCTATAATGAGTGCCACTGATGTTTTAAATCACTCTTTTTTTACCACTTCTTTCATTAATATGTTGGACTATTTTCACAGTTTCCTACATTACCAACAATCCTGTTTGACTTCCTGCAGATAGTAGTACAGCCCTCACTTCATCTCTACTTAAAGAGAGTGATGCAGTGGCGCTTTAGTGTTGAGAAATCTGTCCAGCTTTCTCACCTCCTCATCTGTACACTCTGCTCAAAGAGATTAGCTTGCAAATCTTCAACTTTCATGCTAATACCGCCATCAACGCCATCATAGAACTACCAAAGCCGTAACTCAGCATGACTTTGTCTGGGACTTTGAGTCCAACATTTGCACCAATGTCTTCACTGCTTCTGTGCTTGATTTCTCATTAAATGTCACTGAAAAATGGTGAATGAGAAAGGAAACTCTAGCTCTTTTGTTTTTTGAGCTAACCATTATCACTTATGTTTCAGATTGTTAAAATAGCAGTAAAAAATATCCACCTGTGACGTCAGCATGGAACACAAACGCTAACTGACAACAGCTGCTTTTTTTTTTTTGAGTATGTGCCATATTAGGATCTTATATGAATATTTTAGGATAGTATTGGTCATAGATCAGAGTCTGTGGAGAATTAAGGATAAGGAAATTATTTATTTTATACAATAATTTTGCGCGTTCTCTTGGAAAGGGTGCTAATATTTATGGAGTTGACTCTAAGGTCTTTAAGATCTACCCAGATGTGAACAGGATTGCTATCAAAAATTGAAAAAAAAAAAAAGAAGAAGTGATTTTTGGACGTGAACTGTTTAATATGGCTTTGTGAGTGTGGGGTGTTGGAAATGCAACTCAGCAGGAGGTCTGATGAAGGTCTGATTTACCACTCTCTCTCTCTCTCTCTCTCTGGTGATAAATATAAAAAGTGAAATGTGAGCACATTCCGGCGGCCTGCAGTAAAGCTCTGGCTGGAACAGCTGAAGACGTTGACATAGGAAGAATGAATTTGTGAGATCGGGAATTTGATCCACTTCTCGAGTCTCTTTCCGGCTCCTTCCGAACACATTCACTCACTCATCAATCTCAGAACCAATCCCACCTTAATCCCATTATCAACACTGGACTATGTCTAGAAAAAATGACCGCATGCTGTCGGGTTACAGAGCATGATTGTGCAACGAGACGGAGCCGTCGCTTTGTCCTACTTCTTGGGGCAGTGAGAGAGCGGCAGCTGCCCAGGCAGTGAGACAGGAAGAAGGGGGATGGAGTGAGGAAGGACAGAGGAAGGCAGTCATCCAGTTAGTGAATTCTCATATCCCTCTTGCTCTTTCTCTCTGTCTCGAGGCGAAGATAGAAGAGAAGGAGTCTGTGAGGAAGACGACAGCTGCAGCCCTCGGGTTCTCGAGCTTGGGAAGAGCTGCTCAGTTTCCCATCCAACCCTGCACCTGGCTGCCCTGAATGGACAGATTGTGGTTTAGACATTTTTATTCGTGTTTATAAGAAGTAAAACACTGTTAAATTGTGTAGAGATGTTAATGAATGGTGACAATGGTCACGTCAACCAATTCACTAAAAGCACTTGTTTATTTATTTATTTATTACTCAAAGAATTGCAGTAGAGTCGATGGCTGACACATGGTTCTATCCTGAGCTCAGGTTACTGTCTGTGTGGCATTTCGCATGCCATCCTTGTGTCCACATGGGTTTTGTCCGGGTTCTCTGGTTTCTTCCCATCTCTCAAAAACATGCCAGTAAGTTGCTTGCCAGTTTTCCCAGGAATGACTCCAGATACACCGCAATAGCTGACTAGCATAAAGTGGTTACTGACAGTGAGTGAATGAGTGAGTTTTGTTGATTCTTGGGGTCAGCTCATGTAATACTCATTGTAGCAGCTGGGGTGTGAGTACCAGATGTGAAGCAGGAGAGGATATTATGGAGAATGAGCAGGTATTGAGTGAGTAGTGTGCAGTTAATGAGAAAGAGAGAGAGCGAGAGTGAGAGGATGCAAACAACTCCACCAACCTTGACCATGAACAGACAATGGCAACAGTAACTTTGTGTGTGTAATATTTATATTAGAAAAGCACTGTGTCGATTTAAATAAAATAATCTCCACAGGTAGATTAGAAGCCTGCCTCCCTTGTCCTCATTCCCCCTCCTTACCCTACTAGGCGCCTCAATAACAACATCCTGTTTGGTGCTTTCTGAAACCCAAACCTGGAGTTGACTCCCACACTGGAACTACAGTTGGAATTGTGTGCTGTGGTCCAATGAGTCCAAAATCAAAGTTTCTGCCCCGAACTGTAACAATGTGTTGGAACAAAATGAACCTTACATACCCTACAACAAAAGTAGACACAGGACTCCATTTCAGTCCCCAGATTTGAACCTGTTATCAAGATTAATTATTAACTATTATTATTAACAAGATTATTATTAACTATTAGCTTCATTAATTATTAACGTTTTGGGGGGGGGGGTTGAAAACTATTTTTGCAAAGGGAAACACTCAATTTATGAAAACCTTATCTGTTATTGTATGCGTTTTTGAGTTTCAGACATGTAGTAAGGTCATCACTGACACTTAATACATTTTTTTTTGTTTTTAAATATAAAGAAATATACATTTATTGTAATTATTGAAATTGTAACAACAGACAGGTCTCACAGTATATATACACTGATTTCAATAACATGTTAAAAAAAAAAAATAAAAAAAAAACCTTGCTTTGGCAAGACAACAAAATACAGGCTTAACAAACTAGACACCATTTCTACATTTCCATGCCCATTTCCACTGTATAGATCCTAGTTAGGTACAAAAGTACTTTGCGACTATGGTAGAAAAGTGTCGACAGCTCATTTCCACCCTCAGAGCACAGAATGGCTTTTTGTGTATCAGCATTTTCTCCTCGTTATTTTACGGTCGTGTCATGAATTGTGAATGCTGCATGATGCTGAAATATATTTTGTATCTGGAAGAAAAAAAAAACCCAACCCAACCCGCAGCTTTTCTACTCAGTGTAAGTTCTTGTGTACATTTTTTCCCCCTGACAAGCCACCAGTTGAAAAATGTAGCCTCATATCCCCCCTCTTAAAGATTATGTAAGATTCAAAAGGGATTATTATGTCTTCTAGAATAAATAATGATGACCTGGTCAGTTGGAGCTACATCCGTTTGCATATTTCAGACATTTTTTTTGCAGTAGCTTTTTGATATTCTGCCATCTCAAGTTTCAGTGTATTCTTCTTAGGAGTCCCTTTGAGATTCAAACTCACCTGAGGTAAGATCAATTTGTGGGGGGGGGGTTATAGGCGTTGTACACTATTATCCTTTGTATGTCAAATGCAAGACTGCGAGACTATTTTGCAGTTGATCCATTTGCACAAGCTAATTATTTAAATAAAAAAATAAACTATTAGAGAGTATCGATACAAACATGATATTAAATTTGTAGGTGAATAAAAAAATGTTTGACACTTTTCTCCTATTTCATTAAGATACTAAAGGCAGGTCTGCATGTAAGTGTTGGGAGGAAGATCTGTGCCATACTGTACATAATGCAACCTCTAAAAACTGATCCGAAAGTAAACACGCTGAACAGTTTTACAGAAGTTCATAGTCGAGAGGAACCTCTATTTGCCCTGAATGAAGACCGTGGTAATTCAGTGCAGACACCATGGTAGATCTGTGTTTGAGATTAAAACAAGAAAGTAGATTTGAAGAGATTAAAACAAGAAAGAGTGAAGACGAAAAAATTATTAGCATATCAGCAGAAGTGTCTTGGGTATTTGTATTCTCACTGAGAGGCGAGTGCTGTTTGTCACAAAAAGATCTCATTTCACACCCTGAAGGCTTTGATAGATTGTCATCGACGAAGTCCAAACCAAATCAATTTTTAATCTCACTCAGTTCTGCGCAAATGTTGAATTCCCACCTCGTCATCCAGAAAATCACTGTTAAACCCAAACAGCTGTATGGTAATCAAGCAAAGGCTGGACCTTTTCCACTGCATCTGTAGGTCTCCTACCTAGGTAAAGTCCTAATAAATGGCCCCTCTCCTCTGCTGGCTGAGGACACAATCTACCTTTTGCTTGCTGTCCACCCCCTGCCCAAAATGGCAAGTAGAATCTACCCTTGGCCTTGGTGGTTTTCTTGGGTCTCTTGAAAAGCTCTGCTTCAGAGTCATGACCTGGTGGCATCCAACCAGGTTTTTCTTTCAACAGTTTGTCTCGGTCAGGTCGCACACTACGCAGAAACTTCTTAAAGATATTGCTTGTCAGCGGGAACCTTTTGCAGAGCTCTTGGGATCGGCTGAGGTAGAGCGGATGAGCTGGGGAGTCTGGTTTGTTGATTCCCTCTCCCCCTTCAAGACAGTCTTTGTCCACTTCGGGCAGGTCAAGCCAGTTGCCTACCAGGTCGGCAAGCACGTTGTCTCCAAGCACCAGGGGTTGACGATTGCGGCTGCGACTCATGAGAGAGGACGTCCAATCACTGGAGTCATCCAAGCTGTCTTCGATGTAGTCACTGTCCAAGGATGGTCCCTCTCGAGACAAGCTATGGAGAATCCCAGACAGATCCACTGATGTAAGTTGGGATGAGTGTGGGTGCATGCTTTGGTGGTCTGTTGGTGTTTGACACATTTTTGGGCCACAATATTCAACTTGTGGGGCAGTGTATCCTGAGATCTTCTTGAGCAAAGGCAAACCCTCACTCTCCAGGCTGGATGTAGATGGTGAAGTCCCGACACTACTGCGATGTAGGTGATGAAGTTTAACTTTATCTTCTTGGCCAGAGATCTCAGATAACTGATGTTCCTGGTCTTGAGGCTCAAAGTTACAGTTAATGAATTTAGCTGGTGGTGGAGCCGCACAATTCTTTTTTCCCGAGATCTCCAGCTGCTCAAGGGCAGTTTGGACTTGGAGAAGTTTGAGTTCTTGAAGAGCTCCCATCATGGAGTTCATCTGAGCGTGAAGACCATCACCAGCCTCTTTCATAGAAAGCTGCAGAGGGCAGAGGCAAAGGAATGGATAATAAAAGAAATTAGTTAACATGACATATACTGATCTTGGTAAGTGCTGAACACTCTTAGAAAAATGGTTTCACAAGGGCTTTTTGAATAGTTAAGGTTTCTAAGCGCTCTTAAAGATATATATTTGGAAAGTCTCTCTGATAGTGAGACACTTTGTAGCAGGGTAGTACATAAAACCTTCAAGGGTTCTCCCCCCAGCCAGAGGGACACACCAAAAAACTCTTATATTTGATATTTTTTTCTAAGAGAGTAGCAACGTAAAGGGTCCTTTAATTTCTTCATCTAGAGAATAATGCAAATATTCTATGTAAAAATCTACGACAATCCTAAAGAAATCCTTTAGAAAGCTACAACTGTTAACTGTCACAAGAAACCTTGAAGCGCCCTTTATTTAAGACTGTACAGTGATTACTTATCACTTTGCTTTTTTTTTTAACCTTATCAAGAAGATCTATTAAATAGATATATGTTTCTGGATTAAAAATATATATTAAAATATACCATTTGTCAACCATACATCTATACCCATCTTCTAAATAGTGAAAGGTTTAGTTGCTTGTCATATCCCAGCGCTCAACAACCACTTAACGCTAGTTCAAATACAATCCTTCTTGCTTATGATGTAATTCCTAAACAACAAATTTTGGGTGTGTATTTCCTTACAACACCATTATCCCTCAATTATCTTTCTTGACGGCATTTTACATGTAATCCAAACACAAAAAGAGAGTATCGACTTACCTTGCATCATCTTTCACACAGGGGAGTTCCTCCCTTCTGTCAGTTTCTAGTCCTCTCACCTTTCAGAGGCCAAGTCTGCTAGCCCTGTATGTCACTTTCTGCCAATTGGAGACCTTGTTCTGCTCTGGCACCCAATAGGACACGTCTAGACATTAATCCCAAACAGAGGGGCCAGTTCACTCAAGCATAATCGATTGACAGAAACTGGTGAGAGTGACAGTGTGGGGGTGGTAGAGGGATGCCATATGTCATGACTGTGTATTACCCACTCTTGAAATAATTACTGACTCCATTATGGACAATACCAATAGTAGAATTGATATTTTGACAGAAGGTAATAAAAAGCATCAAAGGGCAGATAGTCCTTAAAAACACTTTATCATTTACAAAATCTACTGGATCCTTCTAGCACCCTAAAGACCTGTTCAGTGTTTTCTAAACCTGTTATAAAGATTACTATATTAATAATAGACCATGCATGTGGTAGAATGGTCTTTTTTCACGAAACCATAAAAGAAGGAATGTCCAGCACTATTAATACTTAAGTTCATCATCTAATCATGATGGGGAAGCTCCATGTTATAAATCCTGGACATTTTATTTGTTGATATAAAAAGCGCTTTTATTTGTGTGTTAGTTCCATGGAAAATGTAGCTACTCTTAATTATAACCATTAGCTTGTTCTCCATCTGTGTACATCACACATATGGCTGACTTCATTATAAATAATGAAATGTCTTTAGGCACTGGGTTTGCTTAACATAATGGCTGTTTGATTACGCAATCCTGTGGGCATCACCACATAAACTGCTACGCTCCACCATTACAGATGCTTACATCTTTCAAAAAGCTTGCTCTTGAATAATTCAGTGTCGTGTTTGCATGTTACAAGGTGGCAGCCATGTGCGTTTCTAGACGTGACTAGTTTGAACATCTGCTCGTGCGGGGTGTTTTTACTCAAATATGAATGCCGGAAAGCATCACTGAGGCCATTTCATTGGAAGACTGGAAAGTAGGGCTGGGCAGTAAAACAATTGAATATTGAAATTGTGATAAATTACAGCAAAATATGCTTTTATGAGATAAAGTCTTTATCCATTATCCATTTTTCCTGACAGTATTAACAAATGTAATGTATGTAATGTATTTTCATACCAAATGTTTCATTTTTAATGTTTTGTTTTTTAGATAAGTAATTAGTGTTTGTACTGTTGAGGGTAAAATCTAATTGAAACCATCGTTTTTTGCCCAATTTTAAACAGAATTTTTACATGAATTTAAAAAAAAATAAATAAATCAGATTGTCCTCCCTTATTGAAAGCAGTCTTTTGAATAGGCATGCCTTGTTAGCACCGACTCCACCCAGACACGATGTGCCCCAACTCACATTTTTCTGATTAAATCCTGCATCTCCTTTAACTATCCCAGGGCCTTGGCATTTTCCTGCATCAGCTCGGATGTTTATTCTGCTGCTGTACTCATGTGCCCTGGTAAAGTGCAGACTAACAATGCTCTGTCTGCCAGTAGCCTCCTCACTTGACTGAAAAGGGTACTTCGACGAGCTCTATTAATGAACATGTAAATGTCAGGCGCACGGGAGGAAATACACTTCAAAGAAACGAAAGGCATTGGTTGCAAGCTTACGTCGCTATAAGCTAGGGCATGCTCATAGGGCATCTCGAGGATTAATCGACAACATACTGTACTATATTTATGCTATTTATCCAGCATAACCAATGGCTGCATTTAAAGTCTAATATGTAAGGAATAAAACATGTACTAGAATAATTACAACAGGGTGTTGTTGAGGTAACTTAGTAACTGTTATAATATTAACGTTGACATGATTGTCCTATAACAGTAAGTCTCAAAGAACGTTAATCTCATAGCTCTCACAGCAATTTGCCAGTGATTGCATTTATTTATTTATTAAAGAATGACACATAGTGCTTTTTAAAACCAGTTTTTAGTTACATTTAATGTTGTGGAATGTATGAGAAACAAGCTGGTTTCTATTATAAACCCTTGTAGACAGAACTACTATCAGATCTGCTGTTATAAAAACTTAATCAACCTTCTGATCAATCAGAACCAAGAATTCACTAGAGTTAGGGTTATAGTTTGTGTTCTACTGGTATATTCGTATAGCACACTACCCTATGTAGTGAGTATATGTAGTTAATATGCCGCTAAGAATTGTAAAATCAAGCTAAATATCGTTCAAATAAAACATAAAATAAAAACAATAAAGGTTACAATTACACTATGCCACTGCTCAGATTGCAGCAGTATGACAAAGTACTTCATATTCAACTGCTATAATGTTGAAATTTTATAGTTACAGCTGAGATATTTTGTATAGGCTTATGTAAAAAGAATCTACTTCGATGGTTTGTGTGAATGAATGCTAATTTTAAAATAAATAAAAATGCATCATTTGTCTTCATCCCTAACGCAGAGTGCAATCAGTAAAAAGAATATGCAAATATTCGGAAACTGAAGCCGTAATAACACACGCTGGACGGTTTCTCACTAATATGTTTGTAAGCCGTCAACACTGAAGCTTTAGACATGGTAATACATCGCTCCTAAGAGTGTGAGGCACCATGTCGACTGCCGACTGAACGAATTGCATCCTGTGTGCCGTTTCGTAATGAACATTTGCTTGCGGACCAATAGATTAGTGAGTATGTGAGGCACAAAGCATGTATTTAAACACGAACATATATATATATATATATATCTCTAGCAGGAATCAAGAGCGTCTTTCAATAGACCCATGAAATAGCACATCTGAACGTGGGGGTCACACAGATTAATGAGGGCATTTACAAGAGACTGTGTGGGCAAACGAAGCTATTTCAAGCCATGAGAGTAAATAGGGCTTTTCAGGGTGCTGGAAATTGAGTGCACTTATTTTACATCCTGCTCAGGGAATATGAATTGCAAAGGTCAGAAGTGGAAATGGGATCCAGACAGCATCTTACTGAGACAAGACCAAGCTAAAACATGGGACTTGTTGGAATCTATTATTATTATTATTATTATTATTATTATTATTATTGTTTTAAAGCAGGAGGTTAAAAATATCTTGTGTGTGCACTGATTAAATGCTCTGCAAAACCAGCAAATCCATTTGCATGCATTTCCATGTGATAAGCTGGAGACATTTCCTTTTGACCTATTTAAGGACGAAATGAAGCACTGAGGCACATATCATCAAAGCTGTTTGGGCCAAATTTAAAAATAATCATCGCTGGTTTGCATATCAGAGCCAGACACTTTATATACTACTGTATACTGTACGCTCGTACTGATAAAAGCTGGAGCGTATGAGATTTACGCAGCGTGATAACCGAAGCATCTTCCGAGTCACAGGGAAGGAAAGAAGGAACAGGGATTAGCAAAAGCACTCAACTGAGTACTTTACGTTTTGTTTTTTTTAATCTTAATCTGTCCTCCCGCAACGTTCATCATTATTGGCTCAGCAGTTGGACGCAAATCTTTCAGACTTAACATAACAGAATATGGCAATTTCGGCGCTCCAGCTGCGTGTTTTTCCCCTTGACGGGTTGAGTAATCGGCCTTAATCCATGCAGGCTAAATTGACTTGGGTGTGTATGTTCACAGTCCCTTGTGCATGTCCAGAGCTGGTCGTTAGAGGTTATCGGCAGCATCTCCAGCACAATAAACACGTAAGCGCAGCCGCAGCTGTCGCCAGAATCAGAGCCAATTTTAGCTGGCGGGAAGGAAGGGCTTTGTGAAGAACAGGAGCGACGGAGGAACAGACCATGGAACAGAGACCTGGCTCAAATCAGGCCCATTCTTACATCTGACGCTAACTTTTATTACAGCGTTTGTTTTATGACAGCATTTGTTTTGCGAGCCGAGGGCACTCCACCTACTTTCAAGTAAAAAAAAAAAACATGTTGAGACACAGCTTTGAGGACCTAAAATGTTTGAGACATTGGTAAATCATGGAAATAAAGTAATAAAGAACCTGGAGGAGGACATTGGTTCTCCAGAGAAAAATAACAGTACAAAAAAGTTTATATTTATATTTGATTGTTTAGCATTGCCGCCTCACATAGCTCCAGAGTTCTATGTTTCAATCCTGAACTCTGTTCAGAGTCTTGCATGTTCTCCAGGGTTTCCTCTGCGCTCTCAGGTTTTCTCCCACTTCCCAAAAACATTTTATCGCCGTCTATAAATTACCCCAAAGTGTGAATGTTTGTGTTCATGCTGCATTGCGATGGACTGGAATCCCTTCCGGCCCAATCCCGGCTTGACCTTAGCATTCGTACTGCAGATAAATGAATAACTGACTGAATGTTTATTCCACGTTGGATTGATGTTGTTAACGTGGTCTACATGGTGATAAAAATCACAATCCACTAATCACACATGATATTACGGAGATGCCAGTGATCCTGACCCTTCTGCTCTCCAGACCTGCCTGATCCATCCTGATGCCCTTCCTCTGGCTGGAGCTCTCATCAACTGGATGTTACATTCTGCCACTGCGGATGACTCCAAGCAGTGCAGCCTGGAGATTGCTGAGGATGGTACCGCTTGAAGTACCATGGAAATGGTTTTGGACCTCAATTCC